>CM038214.1:91420647-91736449 GCA_021442155.1 Cymbidium sinense | reverse complement strand
ACCAAGGCACTAAAAATCAGAAGCTATGGTGCTAAGCTCTCAGGCATAATATAATTCTATTAGCATCAATGTGCTGTCAGTCAGCATCATTGTGCTAAGTTTTTGGGTCCCCTTATCTCTAATGTGGTGCCAAGGTGCTATAACTTCCATTGTTGAACTTGGTTCTAGTGTGAAATGAAACCCTCCCTCTGTTGATGTTGGATCTAGAACAAAGGAGAAGAATGCTAAGGCATTAAAAACATTATGAAAACTAGTACCGCTAAAATGTTATGCCACCAAAATTTTGAATCTTAAATATCAATAATGTAGCACCTATAAGCCCAGTGCTAAGGCTCAATATCCTCAAAAAAATTAAGCTTAGGTAGGCATCTCACCGCACCATGGTACAGGTATCCCAACACCGAGGCACTACATTTTTAGAATTAAAACCCAAGTGATAATGTTAAGGCTTTTATATTGTGATTTAAATTATTCACATAGCACCATGGCACTACAAGTATAGCATCGAGGCACTACAAGTTTTGTGCTGAGACCATACAAGTATAGCGCCGATGCACTAAGTCCTCAGGAAATTAAACTTTTTGAGAATCTCATATAACCATGGCGTATCCCAGTATCAAGGCACTATGTTTCCACATTCAAATGATAATATTAGTACATTCATAGTGTAATCCAAATTATAATAGCACTTCAAATATAGTGCCAAGGCACTAAGGTCTCAACTTTTCTAATAAATCATTTCAGCCTAACAATGCTGAGGTGCTAGTTTACCAGTGTTGAGGCTTTGAGCCCTATTATTGAGTCGAATATTTTCATCTCAAAAATTTTAAATCATAGAGCATTACACAATAACAAACACAAGGGAAAAGAAATAAAGAAGACACATCTTTATTAAATGAGAAATTTATTATAGAAGAAATTATTATAATAAAATTTAAAAGAAAAATACAAAATTATAATAAAAATGAAAAAATAGAAAGAGGGGGAAACTAATAGTCATAATCATCCTCTTTTATTTTTTTTAAACAAGCTACATAAAGGGGATATTGAGGCATCTCAAGAAAAGAAGCAATGACCTGGATCCCCAAAACCATAATTTTTAAACATATGGACCAGTGTCATACTGAACTAGGCCATATAAGAAAATTATTTTTGATGTTGATCCATATGATAATCAAATTTCTTTTCTAAAGCCCATTTCCTACTACTCTCACCTACCTCTTTCCTTAAATCTAAGACTTGCTCATTTAAGAATTGAGAGGATTGTGGTCATGGTCATGGGGCATGTGAGCTATCCTCCACTTCAAACCTTGAGCTAAACCCCTCAATAAGCCTTTTTGTTAAAGGAACCTTTTGAATAAGAACTTCTTCATTAGGCTCCCCAAAGGCACCCACTATAGTGCACAAATCATAGATAAGAGTGGGATGACCATACCCCACTATAGTACAACCCCTAAGCATATTACAAATATAATTATAAATAATCTTCCCTATCCTTGGTTACCTCACTAATATTATCAGTGGGCATTAGAATGGTAGAAATAAAATAGTGCTAAGTTTTTGATTCTACCGTTAGGTCAGTAGCAGGAAAGTTAATAATTCTTTCATTATGTTGTTTCCACTAGATGTTGGCATTTCTACCAGTAAGAAAACTATTTTTTTAAAAAATTTTGGTGCTCATTATAATAGAAAAGATATTGATCATAAGCCAAATCTGATAATTCATAATATGCATTTATGGCAGTGATATCAAAACTTACCAGTTTCTCCTAAATGAAAACTTTATTATTCTAGTGCTCTTTCGTGTTGGCAAAAACTCTCACACCAAAGGGATGACATAAGAGTTGATTTTGTAGGCCAACTTAGCCTAGTTGAGTTCATTGATCAAACTTTATACTCTCTCACCCAGATTGTAGATGCTTCTTTCTGGGATGAGATGTTTGTGAGTGAGGGCATGTTAATACCTCTCTTTAGCTTCTGCACTAACAAATCTATGAGCCTCACTTGAAGTAGTCCTCCTCTAGTTAACGAGCCTCTTAAGCAGCATGATTACTTTCTTAGTAGAATAGAAAGATAAGAGAATGAGAGAGAGCTCTAAAAATAGAAAATGTAGAATGAAAAATAAATGAGCAGCCCCAAGAGGTCTATTTATGAACCCAGCCTACCATGATAGTATAGTGTCATCGCTGAGGCACTAACCTCTCAGGTTCTAAAATAGTAACACAGCACTGTAGCACTCACATGTAGCACCTCGGTGCTATCATATTGTCAAGTCAATTACTATGGTGGTCAAAAAGAGTATTCATTATCATTAATTTTGTAACAAAAATTGTGTTAGTCATCGATGTAGTGCCATAGCACTCTGATACAGCATTATAGTACTGGTCAAAAAGTTTGTACTTCCCATTCAAAGTGTCTATCCATCGACTTTTCAATAGTCCTTTGATTGGTGCCACGATGCCATATAGTTAGCGCGAGGCACTACTCAACTGGTCAACATGAATAAACTAAGCTAAACAAATCCAATATTAAGCACTCCAATATTGAATTTGTAGTGACGAGGCACTGATCCTTTACCTTTTTAAGAGACATGCATACATGCTATAGAATGCTATAATACTAAGCGCTTGATGCCAAGATCTGATAGTTTGTGTAAGCACCAAGGCGCTATGTTCCCAGTGCCATTACTCTTATAAACATATTTTCAATGTCATGGAACTTAATAAAAATGGATCTGAATTACCCGCATGTGCTCTAACACATGTATAAAAAAGGTCTAAATTAAATGCCTGAGGATCTTGTGCAGGTTAATTTCTTAGTTGGGTCTTATGATTAGGTCCATGTTAACAAAAGTTAATCATTCCTCGATGATGGCCATGTTGATTATAAAATTCATCTAAAGGGGATATATTTAAAATGAATGAAGTTCATCATTCATGATAAATTAAAATAATCATTCATCCACCCATCCATTATTGTTTGTCGAAGATGATAAGCTAAGAAAATATTTTCTTATAAATAACTAATGTCAAATTAAATATATCTATGTTCATACTCAAATAATCTCGTGTTAGTAAGGACATGGTTTGTGTCCTTTGTCTACATAATTTTGCCACTAGATGACACCACATGAAATGCATATGACCATAACCATTTGACAGGCTAGCTTGGCTTCTATATAGCTCCATTATATTTTAGTCATGATAACAGCCTGTATGTTCCTTAATAGTTTTTGATTCATGAGCCATGAATCATGGAATATATTTAAATAAGTAAAAAGCCTTTTGTTAGCTAAGGTTGATTTAAATTTATCACCTTAGATAAATATCACCCCAAGTCTACAAGAACACTTTGGACAACACAACCCATGACTGCTGATAAGGATTCTTCTGTCAAGAACTATTTCTTTTAGCTAAGTAGACAAGAGACCATGATAGTCCGAGATAATGGAACCATGGGATCTTGATCAGCATGTCAACATCCCCCATATACATTTTAAATTAAATGATAGCCATTTATTCCATATTACACACACCCCTAGACACTAACTCATATTAAATGTTTGCTTTCCAACCTTAATCATGAGTGCTCTCTTACTACAGTAAGAGGGGTAATTAACTATGAGGGCTTGCATTCATAAGAAGTGGATCCCAAATCTAAATAAATTCTAACATAATGTTAGGAAAAATTTTGTTGAATATATATTAATTTTCCTCAGAAAAAGTATACTCCTACCTATCTCAATAAAGATGGTGGAGAGCATCCTCAAAGGTGTCTTTTTTCTAAGCGATTAGATTCTAGCAACTTCACTAGAGATCACTTCTCTCTCCATCTCTAGTTGAAGAAGATTAAAATATATGGTGTCTTCATAGACTTAAATAAAGTGTTATAATCTTTTAAAATATTAAGATCTATAATTAGGTTTATCAAATGGGACACACCAAGAATATGATGATTGTTAAGCTCAACTAGGGATCCATGGTAAGAATCCCTTAAGCCATAATCAATGCTAGTTTCATTGGAGCTACTCTCCAATTCAAAATAATTTTTGAGGTTGTCCAGTTTATACCCACTAGTCCTATCACTAAACCTCTCATCAGGTTCACTGGAATGCCAAAAGCTTTCAATAAGGAAAGAGGTCGAACGTGATCAGTTTGAATGAGCCCAATTCTAAAGTTCTAACCTCCATAAAAGGTTTCATCTTAATAGGATTTCAAATGCAATCCATACTAAGAATAAGATGATTGAACAAACACATGTTGAAATCCATTATTTGTTAATCTACTCAGCAGTACATTAGGGGAGCATACTACCACACAAGATGCTACATTTACTCTGGACAAGCATGACCATGAAGCTTCTTCCTCGGGCACTAAAATGTCCAAAGGGCTCATTGGAAATATATTTGTTGCAGAGCCACCAAACTACCTATTTATGCAAACAAATATATCCACCAATAATAACTCTAATTTTCTTTGATGGGTCAAAAGGAATAGCTCAGGAAGTGCTACAAAGAAATTATTATAAAGTAGACATATACATCCCATTCCATGAAATCAACCACAAAAGGAGGAAACCGTCTCCTCCAAAATCTATAAAGTTTTGAAGGTCATTAAAAACAAAAAACTTTTAGAGAAGAATCAAAAAGTTGGTGAGCCAAGTTGCCAACCTAACAAATGCCTACCCTAAAATAGGTGGGAATATACAAAATACCATGCCCAATTACAACAAGACTTATAGTTTAGGAACACTATAGTCGGTGAGCATCGACAATGAGCCCTTACAACAAAGACACTAAGTGGCCAGTTGTTGGAAGATCATGCCAATCCTCACAAAAAAGAGGATATCATTCATTTGGTGAACATAAGGTGTGACATCTTGGACACATTCTTAGAGATCCACTACTAGAAGGTCTCGATCAATTTAGGTACTAAAAGAACCCCAAACTGTTGATCACAAGCTCACTCTTCCAGATGACGATGGAGTATATTCTCTCATCATCAACTAGAAATGCTGATCTCACTAGAGTTAGCCAATCTGGGAAAATAAAGATTTTACAACCAATAAAGAGAAATCAATCTTGGATCTCTAAAATAATGATGATATCAATCATATGAAAGTTGAAGTAGTTCATATGATCAATACACATAATAAAAAAATGTGGTACCCAAAAAGCATAATGAGGAGTGACACTAAGAGAAACTAAATCATCAACAACCTACAAGTGAAACTCAAGTAGAGGTTAAGGTAACTAAAAACTATGGTGTTTTAATTTAGAGTTGTGTGGACACCACGCAGATTTTAGGGGGTACTTATTGAAGTGATGGGTATGGCATTAAGGTATGATGTACCATCTCTAAAGATAGAAACATCACCCTACAATGGACCTAATCAAATAATAAAGACTCATAAGGCAGATGGGTCCTCGCATATACTAGAGATCTTTCCCCTACTTTACATGAAAAAATAAAGTATGGTTTATTTTATGTCAAGTTCTTTAGTTCCCTATGGAAGCAAGCTTCCATAGTTTATTACATCCTAAGAAATCAAAATTTTTAAGAACACTCTCGATTAATGTAGTCAATGAATATCTCCAAAGATTTTAAGGTTAGACTATCAAAGGATTAGGTCTTTTTGTAAATCAAGTAGGAAGGTTCAATTTGGAGGACTTATTTTTAGATTCCAAAGGAAGATGAGTAGGGAGCACTCATGATACTAGGATGCCTAGTGAGCACTCCAGTCTACCCAATGATGAGGCTTTATACATTTGAAAGAAAGAGTTTATTTTTTATTTAAATTAAATTTTTATTAGAATACTAAGGTTTATAGTCCATCGACACAAGATTATGAAAATGCTTGAGAGGTGAAGACTTATACTCATAGACTGAAGGAAATAAGCAACCTCAAATCCTAAATTTAGGTTTGTTCAGCACAAGCTAAAAGCATGACTTAAAATCTAACCAAAAATGGGATATAGTGGTTTACCTCCATAAGAGAGGACAAATCCATCCCACTCTTTTGGACTTACAACCATGTGATGTGGCTGCCAGCTAACACCTCTTATGATTCAAAATCATGTAGGATGATCTTATGTATATGCAAGATAGCTAATTGTTATTTAATTATAAAGGAGACTAGAGTTCTAAATGCAATCCCTAAGATCATGACTGACATGAAGTCATGACTTAGACTAAATGCAAAATTTTACAAATTTTTATATCATTTTGACACATTCATTTGGACAAAGGTTTGGGATAATTATGCCTAGATGCATGATGAAATATAATTATTGGCTAAATCGGAGGTGTTCTCCACTACAAGGGATGCCCTCACAGGTCAAGCACTCCCCTATCGTAAGAGTAGAGACCCTCCCTATTCAAGAGTGAAGAAAATTTTTATGCATGATTATTATCACAGACATCATTCAGCTAAGGGGTTTCTAAGTCTTTTAATTATCTTGATTATAGCTTAGGCTTTAAAGTGAGGTTATGAGTTTTTTAAAAAAAAGTCATGAGTTATTAGTGAGGGTAGAAAAATTAATTTTACCCTAAAGAGCCTACCGACATTCAAATATCAAGCTTAAGAAACCTATGAAGAACATGCAATTTCTATTGCTCAAGATAAACACAATAATCAAATATTCATAGATTTTATAAAAGAATAAGAGGCCGATGCAGCCAGGTATCGCCGTACACCCAAAAAATAAAATAAGTTGGGTACCCAAGCTCTACTCTTATATAACCCAGATTAAAAAATATTATAAATTATAATTAAAATAGATGCTATAGGTGTCTTCATTTTTTACTCTTCTTTCTTTCATCTTCTTTTGATTAGGTTTGCTCCAAGGCTTCACAGGGCCTCCTAGGCCTTTGCCTTCTAGCCACTGCTCATCCTAAATCCCATAGTACTAAGCCTAATTCTTATTGCAAAATTACATATTTATAGAAAATAAAATTTAACTACACTTGCAAAATGATGTTAACTATACAACCATACAAACCCAAGTAGTTTATATTCCATGAATTTGGACTTAGCACCACTGATGTAAGCCCACTTGTTCTAATATAGATTATGCAAAGGGGCATAAGCAACCCGTAAGTAAAAGCATTTATATTTTTTATCATTTCAGTAGCCCTCTTTAGCATAATCCCCTACAAAAAATATCATTAGACTAATAGTGGCCTAACATCCAGTCTACGCATAAATAATCCTACCATATAGTCTAAAATATTACATCAAAAAACAAAACACAATATCACAATATACATCATCCTAACTTAGAACTAGAAGTGGTGACTTAGTATTCTAATGTGTGTGCTTAGGCTTAGTGTGGTGTGTCTTAGCTAAGCTTTAGAATTATAATTATCTAAGGTTTGGAATTATTTAAGTTAAACATTTAAGGAGGTTTCAATTTAAGTTATTAAAGAGTTGATGGATTTTAATTTGTATTTTCTTTTATTTTAATCAATACTTACTTAGCACCTAATGGTTATAAAGAGAGGAAAGAGGTTTGACCCTCTTCATCCCTACCCTAAGTTATTTTCTAAAGGCATGTTATTATGATTTTAGTTTCTTTTAATGAATGATTTATTAAATATTTTTATTAATCTTAGGTTTTGGGTTAATCTTAAAGAATCCTATTCAAACATGAAAGGCATCTTAAGATTAATGGGATTGAATTACTATCACATGGATAATATTACCTCATTCCTTTTCATCACCAATAGCATGCATATGATATTGAACTTAACATACCTATACATACAATATATTTTTGTCACTCTTGAATGATTGCTAATGCATATATTTTTGGTAGAAAGGAGGAATTTCTTTCTTTAGCTAAGTATATATACACATGTATTAAAGATTTAAGCAAGTATGTGTTGTTGTTAAACCAGGGAAGTGAAGTAATCTAATACATCCTCGGGGCTACTTAAAGTCTCGTATTCTTAGTATGTCCAGACTATCTACTTACTATCTTAAATACATATGAATATATACAAACCATGAGAATGAAAATCATGCAAAAGATTGTATGTTAGAAATTTTATTTATTCATGTAAAGTAAAGCTATATCCAAATTCTAATGTATGTAAACATATTAATAAAATTAATTAAGTATGTACCATTGTTAAACTAGGGAAGTGAGATAATCTAAGACCTCTTTGGGGCTACTTAAAGCTTCCTATTCCCAGGATGTCCAGACTATATAGTTACTAACATTCAAACACATGTAAACATACACATGAATTATTAAAATAAAATGATACTTGAACATGTTTAAGCTATAAGCAAATGTAAATCACATATAATATTTATAACCAACATCAATTTAAATCTTCATTATTAACTTATAATTTTGAAAGTAATTTTGAAATTTATTAGTGATAATAGCCATGCCATATAATAAGATTAATCCAACACATGCAACTTACACATATATAATTATATTCATTTGATTCTTTTATTTGAAAAGTATGAATGAAAGATATCAAATTACATACAAATTTATAATGATTGAAAAGGAATAATAAAACACTGCCACATGATACATTCAACCACATTACTTCCTAAGGACAATCAAGTTAAATAAAGCCATTTAAGATCAACCAAAGTTATTATGAAGTTTGATTTTGGATTTGAATTATTGAACTTAAAGTGGAGAAAAAGACATTTGCTATTTTACCCCATCCCACATTAGTAACTTAATGTGTTTAAGGAAAAGTAATTAAGTTAATTTTATGGATTGATTAAAATCAAAACATTAAGCAATTGATTTAATTTTCCTTTCCTAAGTCTCTTTAATTTAATTAACCATTTAACCATGAGCCTCTAATGATATGCCAACAAGAAATTAAAATTTAAAATGCTCTTAAAAGGACCTAATGCAATTGGGCTCATGATGAAGAATTAATTAGATTAAAGAAGAATCTAATTAAGTACTTATATGGTTTCTCGACACCCATGGGTTAACCATATATTCTTTAAGGTTCTTTATATTATTAAACACATAAAGATGAACCCATGAATTCAATTTGAATTACCTGAAATAATTATCAATTTAATTTGATTTAATTTTACCAATAAATTACTAAATTGATCTTTAATTAACATACACATTAATTAACCCTCCTAATGAAATGCATTTGGGAGAATAATTAGGAAAGAGGTCCTAATCACTTTACCTTATCACTCCACTACTAAGAGTGATTAATCATTATTAATAATTTAATTTTTGCTATTTAATAATTTTAATTATTATTAAATTGATTAAGGAGAGTAATTAGGACTAGAATTTCAAATTCTCCCAATTATATAGCCAATAAATCTCAAAAAAAAATATGGGAGGTAGAGGACATCCCATGAGATTAACCCACCAAGTTTGAGATCAATGGCCAAGTAATTAGGCCTTAATTAGGATAACTAGCTTAGACTTTAAACCCTAATTAAGCTCTATTCATTAATCAAACCATATGGATTTTAATTTTATGAAATTCTCCTTTGTTTACCCTTTCTAAATGGGTTTATTTATACATTTTTTTGATTTTTCTATAATAATTATGTATTTTTGAAGTTCTAGATAATTAATGATATTTTTAACATTTAATTAATCCCCTAACCCATCGACGCACGTGAAGGCTGACGTGGCGGGGCTTTCCATGTGGTGCTATGGGATAGGCTATTTAAAATGTCCCCTATGGTGGCTAGTTAGTGGCAACAGATGCACTTTCATCCCCACCATCCTATCTCATAACTATTAGATTAAATCTAGATTTCTAGCAGATTAAATCAAGGCCAGCCATTTTAATCATGTAGAATGGAAGGCCAATGATTCATCATCCCAGAAGATGGATACCATCTGCCATTTGCTTGATCCAACCTCATTGGAGCTCATGGGACATTGGGATTGACTTCAAAACATGCAAAGAAAAAATCTAAGGAGATCCTATAGTAGAAATTGCATGAAATCACACTTTGCTTCATAAAAGACCAACAACTAATTAACTTTCTATGATTTGTCAGAGTTTTACCTCAACGGAGCTAGAGATCGGTGGTCAAGTAGCTTTGTTGAAGAAATGAAGCCCTATTGAGAAGATATTAAGCTGCCTCCCCATCGATGTCTCTATGGACCAAATGTCACTGCTAAGCTCGCTAGAGTTAGCCTTGGAGTGCCTTCTAGTGATCGAATTGATTGGGAATCAATTTGCTCTGACTAGACAAAACTTGGGGAAGGTGTGGGAAGCATTAATTTGAGTTTGGTGGACTTTAGGTGAGGTTGGACATATAGGGCTCTCAATTATGAATGGAGGTTAGTCTCGCTAGCGATGGGGTGCATTAAGGGACTGGGATAAGCTCTAGGACTGCTCAGAATCTCCTAAGAATGCTCTGTGTGAAGTTTGAATGGATGGGGAGGAGTATACTCTCCACCTAAGTGAACTAAGGATTGGCTTGGCTGATAGATAGTCATCCATCGGGTTGGTGGAGATGGGCGTGGACTAGGTGGAGGTGCAGGATGAGAGTGGCATGGGCTAGCATGAGGTGTACCTCCTCCTCTAAGTTAACCAATGGTGGGATAAGGGTAATCTAACCCTCTCATGATGCATGGCTAAATCCAATAGCCTTGGGTTAGGCTGGGTCAGTGGTCCTAGTGTCCAAAATGAGCTAATGGTGGCTGCCATGGCTTGGGGAGTAGATGAGACCATCCAAATGGGGATTTTGTCCCATATGGGTGGGTTGGTTCAAGGGTTTTGACCTAAACTAGGTTCACCATGGGTTGGGCCCATTTGGGCTGACCCATGGTGACCTAAGGATGAGTCATGCCAAGTTTGGTGAGATTTGAACTTAGTTTGAATGTGTTTGGCTCAATTTGACCCATATGGGTCAAATGAATTCTGAGCTAGGTTGGACCAATTTCAAATTGGGTCAAACCAAGGGTTTGGGTATGTTCAAATGGTGATTTGGAATGTATTGGTCCATTGGTTTGGTTTAATTTGAAGTGGATTTGGATTTGGTTCATTTGGGTTCATTTGGGTCAAATGGGTTAAGTTGACCAATTTGCTCAAATTAGCCAAAAGATGGTTTAGGTTCAATTAATCATTTGAGAATGATTGTAGGTGTTGTTTTGAATTAATTTGGATTAGAGAATGATTTAGTTCAATTTGACCCTTTAGGTCAAATTGGGCTAAGTGGGTCAATTGGGTTATCTTGATCAAAATAAGTTCAATTGGATGTTGGATAATGTTCAATAATCAATTTATGATTGATTAGTGACATTTGTTTTAATCAATTGTGTTTAGGATTTGATTTGGCTTAATTTGGCCCTTTAAGTCAAATTGGGTCAACTTGGGTCAAGAGACCAAATTAGCTTAGTTTGGACCAATTGGTGGTTGAGTCCTATTCAATATTCAATTTTTGGTTGATGGGAGTCATTGATTTTAATTAATTGAGGTTTGTATGGGCTTTGGTTCATTTTGGTCCATAGGGGTTAATTGGGTCAACTTGATAAAGTGATCAATTTTGTTTGTTTTGACCAAATTAATTTTAATTGGACAATCAGTGGATGGGTTGATTCAATCCAATTTGGGTTGGATTGAAGTTTGAATCAATATGGTCATTTAGGCCACTTTGGGTCAAGTGGATCAAATGGGTTGATTTGGTTGAATTGGATTGAATTGATGTCGGGAATAGTTCAATGATGGATTTAGAGTTGATTGATGGCTTTAATTGCAATTGATTTGGGTTTGATTGGATTTTGGCTCATTTGGACCTTTTGGGTGGGCCAAAGGGTTAATTGGACTCATTTGGTTGGATTGGTTTGATTGTAAGTATTAGAAGGGTTTGAAATAGAGTATTGAATGGTTTGGCTTTTGTGAAAATCAATTGAATTTGGAATTGAATGGGCTTGAGTTGGATCCATAGGATGATAGTGGAATTGACTTAGGTTAGGTGCTAGTTGGTTTGGCTTTGCTTGGACATGACACAAGATCTAATTGAGGCTGATTATGTTGGCTTGAGGCTGAATTTGGATGAGTGGACAAGCATGGGTTTTGGTTTCAGCCATAAGCTATGTATAACCAATTTGTCTCCAGGTATAACCTAAGCTTTAGGTATGCATCCATATGCCTCTAGGCTTGGGTTTAGTGTTCACTTAATCACTAGAAGTGTATTATGACTAAGAAAATCTTAGTGCTTAGAAGATTCCTAAGTCTAAGATGGGAAGGATGAGTCCTCACTCCAAAAGTGAGGTCAACAAGAACTAGCTGACATTGTAATGATAAATGGGTTCTAAGCTCTAACAACAAGACTAAGAAACTAGCCAGCTCAACAATCACCTTAATGAAATGAGTGGGCTATTGAAAGAGCTATTTGGTCAACTTAATCGAATAGCAATTGCAATAAAATAAATACCTCTAAAAAATCAATAGCTGAAATCAGGGGTATGCAAAATACTTCAACACAAAGATAAGAAGCTCTGGGAGATGCTACACCAAATACATATCAAGAGGCTGACGTTATTACTAAATCTCAAGTAGAAGATCTTATCAACAATAAACTCAAAATAGTTATTACTTCAGAAGTAGAATAAAGTCAGAAAGCTAGACCATAACCGATCAAATATGACCAAGTATAATATCTTAAAGGGTACGTTATGCTGAAATTTAACACTTTTTTTGGCATAGAAAATCCATGGAAACATTTACCCTATTTGAAAGCCATGTGTGAAAATCTATGAAATGATGCCCCCGCTATGATAATTCTTTGGCGGTTTGACCAACATTCAAATGGTATGTTAAGTTACTTAATGACTTAGTAAAACTTTCACCAAATGGAAACACTCTTTGTTAAGAGATTTACAAGAACCAACCAAGAAATTAATGATTGTAGATCTCACCTTAGAATAGAGGAAGAAAGATAAGAGTTTTATAAAATACATTACAAGATGGAGAAATCTAAGCATGAAGTGTGACTAGTAGTTTAGAAAAATTCATGTAGGAGAACTTCTTATGGGAAACATCAATGATTTGATGGCCCCATATTTGGCCATGGCTATGATTAACACATTCCAAGAATTATTGAATCATGCAAATTTGAAAGGTACTAAAGTCGAAAGGCCTCGTCGCAACAATAATTAATTCTTCAGAAAAAAAGCAACCAAAATTGCACGACACAAAAAGAATGATGTGAATACAATATTCACCTTCATGATTGATAAAAAGGGAAATGGAGATGTGTGGGAAAAATTTATGACACCACATAGAATTTATGAATTTCTTATTTAGATGATCAAATGCATCATTATGGAGTAAACATATTTTCTCGGAAGATAAACATGTTATCCTATAATGGATTTAATCATTTAATAAAAGACTCCTAAGGATAAGTGGTCTTTCATGTACTTAAGAGTTTTCCCTAGAATTATTTGGGAAGTAAAACAGGGTTTATTTTAAACTGGGTTCATGGTTCCCTATAAGGGGAAGCCCTTATAGTTAATTACATCTTAGGAGGAAGGGTTATTTCCTAAGAATACTCTTGATTAAGGAAATAAGTCATTATTTCTATAGCTTTCTAAGTTTGTTTTCAAAAGAATGAATTTAGAATTTCAATTAGGAATAATCCAAAGTAGAAAGAGTTCTTTTAGGAGGCCAATCAAGATTAAGTAGAAAATGCCTATTGATATTGGGATGCCTAGTTGGCATTTCAACTATCCTATCATTGCTTTAAATTTTGAATTTATTATAGATTTTGAGCTGACATTCTCTTAGTAGTCTAGGGCTTAGATTCTAGTAGCACAAGACTACATAAATGCCTAAGATTGAAGACTTACTCCAATGAGGATGCTTTAGAACCTAAGTCCACAAGTGCTTTTGACACAAGTTAGATGCTCGACCTAATTTAATTTTGAAAATTATTAGTCATTCTATCGATGAGACTAACTTATCCCCGATTCTTTTAGACTTATAATCGACTGGAAGGCGCCACTAACACCAGTGCATTTTAAATTCATGATGCCCGTCTCATGTATGCAAGATGCTAGGTTGTTGTCTTTTATAAAAGAATCTAAGAACTTAGACTCACTCCCTAATCCCTAAGATCATGTAGGGTATGCATCTAACTAATGCACATTTTATCTTTTTAAACATTCTCACTCAAGATTCTTTTGAGTTCTTGGGTAAGCATTTTTATGCCTAAATGTCATGCAATTAGAATTGGTTATGTGCTAAATCAATAAGAGAAGGCAAACTTTTAAAAGAAGGCAGCCATCTTCAAAGGTTAGATGCCTCTTATGTGCAATGGGTGAAGTGCCCAATTCAAGAGTTGAAAGTAATATGATTACATAATTTTAGAGTGCAAATTATTCTTAATTGATTTTAAGTTATTCTTAGGGCTTTAATTTATGAGAGATTTTAAATTTTTTTGAGTTGATTAGATTTAATTGGGTAGAAAATTTAATTTTTCCTATGAGCCTATGTCCAACCATTCATCACAGAAAGCAAAACATAGAAAGAAACTTAAAAATGTAGGTTGATTCTATTGCACACCCAAAATAAGTTAAGCTAATTTAATATAAAAGGATAATTTTGTTGGGTACTACTATACACCATGGAAGAAAGAGCAAAAGGGCAACTGAGCTGTGCCCTTATACAGCCCTATCTAGAACCACAAGTTTAGATTGATGGGTCTTCTTTCTAGGATCATCTCCTTCTTCAGTGACCTTCATTGAGCTTCACAGGGGACCTTTGCACTCATCTTCTGCTCATACTAATCATAGACCCCATAGATCCTAATCTAATTCTAAGCTCAAATTTACATGTTAAATTAAAAAATAAATCCTAAACCCTACAAAATAAATGTCAGAAAAAAATACAAACATAATAGTTATAATTTACAAACATATGGGCTTAGCATTAGTTGCTTTCCAAGCCCACCTATCCTATTCGGCTATGCTAAGAGACTATTTAGCATATGCAAGCAAATAAGAATTTTATAATCTATTTATGATGATAGTCCCTTCTTAACTCAACCCCTTATAAAAGATAATGTTAATTGTAAAAACAACATCCTAACATCTATATTAACTACGATCCAGTTTAAAATAATACACCAAAAAATAATAAGAAAGCATTTCACATCACAACATCATAGAATGTCATAAAAAATTATCAAATGACTTAACTAAATCTAGGGTTCGTGACCTAATGACCTAATATGTGAAAGAAATAAGCTTGTGTGGCAAGACTTTGCTTGGCCATCTTTTTAATTCAAGCTTCTTTTTGAATTTTTTAAAAGTTTGTTTATTTTTACCTTAGGGTGGTTTCAATTCAAATGATTTAATGATTTGTAATTTTACTTCCACTTTAGGTGCATTTTATGTTAAAGTTATATTAGGTTTTAAAAATGAAGAATACAATAGGTTCCATTTTAGGTGGAATCCATTATATTGAACATCCTAAGTTCTAATAGGATAAAGTCTTCATCCTAAGATGAATATTCATCCTAAAAGTCTAATTAAGATCCTTAAGTATCTTAATTATTATTTTTAGATTCATCTAAATAATTTGATTTGAATTAATTTTGTGATTCTCATTCTTTTAAAATTTGATTCTTCTTTTAATTCCTTTTACTTTTATTTAGTTTCATTCATTTTATTAATGTTCATATTTAATACTTATTTTTGTTTAATTTGTTTTCATTATATTAACCCAACATATTTAAGTTAATACTTTTTTCACTCTTTCATTTTGTTTTAGTTCTATTATGTTTAATTTAGGTAAACCTTTACGTTTAATTTCATTTAACTTAATGTTTCATTAAGTTATATTCTTATGTTTTGTTTAAGTCATATACATTTTTAATTGTTCATTTAACTTTGGAATGGTTTAGTTTAGATATTACATTTTGGTGTATGTATCTTATTCATTCATTCAATTCAAGTTAATTTCATTTATTCATTTTCATTGATGTTTATTAACTTAAAGTAAATTTACATTCAAGTTTAAGTTTATTATTATTCAATTTATTATGTTTCAATTTTATGACCAATTTGCATTATTTTATTATTCAAATTTTAATTTATTGTTTGATATTTCTTACTTCAATTCATTTATTTATTTTCCTAATGCTTATTAATGAAATTAGGGTAAGGTGGTTAATTCCATGTTATGATTTCATACATTTTGGAATAGTTCAATTCTTTTTAATTAATTTAAAGAGAGTGATGATTATGTTATTTAAGAAGTTCTTTTTATCACTTAGGATAATGTGATTTCTCCTATTCATTATGATTTAATGAGTTTAAAGAAGGGTTATTTTCATGTGTATTAAACTTGGCCTATGTTACTTTAAATCTTTATGTTATTTTAAGTTCGATTCAACTTACCCTAAAGTTCAATTATATTTAATCTTTAATACTTGAATTTGTGCCACTTTATTCATTAATTTAAATGGCTCTAATGTTTTCATATGGTGATGGCTTATAAAGTTCAAAGATGAATGAACTTTATATGTCAGTTTACTAATTGGTTTATTATGGTTTAAGAGATTATTAATTTTGGAATATAAGTAAATTTCATAATTTTACTTATCCACGACTCTTAACTTATGATTAATTAGGTTCCTTTGCTTTCAGATGTTTTGGGTATTTTTATTCATGTGTTTTGATGTCAATTATGAGATTTTAAGTATGTATTATGGGTTTTTTTTTGTAAATTATGTGTTTTTTTATTTTCTTTAAATTGACCTAGAAGCTTGTAAATTCAGAAATTCCCAATCGAGAAGTCAATTAAATTTAAACTTTTTATGGTAAGTGGGGTTCCTTGCCAGTTTGATTTTCCTAAAATTTTACCTTAATCAGATATATATTTTGGGATTAATTAATATTTTAATTATTTCATTAAAATTAAATTAAGCCTAATTTAGTCAAGTTCATTTTGGGGTTTTATTTTTTCTTGATTCCAATCTGGAATATGCATCCAATGAGGGTTTATTCATAATTTTTGGGGTTCTAGTTGACTTATTTATTTCAATTCAGGTTGATTAATTGAATTAATTAATTCAATTAGAGGCCAAATTAAGTGATTTATTAAGTTTTTCAATGATTTAATTAAACTAGAAGAATACATGGCCCACCTACAGCTTGACACAAAAAATCTTGAAGAAGAGAGTCCAATAGAAACATGTCATGTCATAAGTGTGATTGCAACTACAATGAACTCTAAGGAAGAACTATGCTTTCCTAGAGAAGAGCTCACTAAATGGAAAGTCAAGTTAGGCTCAAAAAAATTATGTCATAAACTCAATAATAATTCTGAGACTATTGAAAACTCTAAAATCTCAGAAGAAACACAAAATTTAGATACTTCTTCTAATAAAGAAGACCATATAGAAGAAGTGATTAAGGAGTGGAAAAAGAATTCCTCCATCACCATAACGGAAAGCTAGTGATAAAGGCAAATAAATTCAAATTAATGAGAATGCCTTACCTCCACCATTGGCTAATCCTCAATAGTCTACCAAAATAGAAGTAGACTATAATGTTCTGGTGCATTACACAAGCTTCGTGCTTTGTTGAGTGTCTACGATGCTCTCATGTTATCCAAATATATACATGAGACATTAATCAAAGCTTTACAAAACACAGAATAATATGAAACATTCTTCACTAAAAAAATGAAAGAAGACTTAACCTCTTAAAAACCAGCAACCATCACATTCATAAGAATGACCTACTATTAGGTATGACCTAACATAATCATCCCCTTTATGTTATAGTTGAAAGCAACATCACTCGAATAAAAAAATATTGATTGATCCAGGTGCTTCAGTCAATCTTATAACAGTTAAAATACTACAAACACTAGCTTTAGATGCTTGCTACTTGGATAAAAGTACAACATTTCTACAAGGATTTAATGAATAAGGATAACAAATCTTGGGGGTCTCTTGTTCTACCAATATGCTTTGGGAAACTATACATAAGGGATAAATTCCATATGATCGAAGCTCAAGTTGCTTACAAAGCACTCTTTACTAGGCCATGGATTCATGAATACATCATTTTGCCTTTAACTCTTCATCAATGTATGAAATATATTCAAAATGGTAAAGAGCATCAAATTGATGGTGACATGAATCCATTCCTGATACACAAGATCAAGATCTGTGAAGACACCAAGTACTTCATGCCTAAGAAAGTCGAGGAAGTCAAATTTCAAAAATAAGTGGCTCCACCTATTAAATTAATGCTGAAAGGTGGTTGCTCAAAGAATAAAAGTACCAATGATATTAATGAGTTCAAGCAACCCAAGGTAATTTCCCACCTTGGCAGCTATACTGAGGATGATGAAGAAGAGGTAATAATTTATTATCCCATGAAAGCCTCAGTGAACCAAAGGACAGAAAAAGCTAATACTAGTAAAGTGATAATCTAATTAGAGGAAACACATATTTCTTTAATAAGGGTACCAAAATCCTAAGTCTCCAACAAGGCTATGAAAATAACCATAGTACTGAAGGCACACATAAAAGCCTTAATAGCTAAAAGAAATGAGGAAATAGAATAGCTGAAAACTTTCTATATTTCCCCTAGAAGAGGCCATAATGAACATGAGACTCTTTTCTATAAGACAGAAGAGTGAACCCTAGATCTCATACAAATGTTATTAGAAGAAGAAATTTTTGAGGAAGAAGATATTTCAATAATAAATTATCCATACTTTTTACCAGCTCTAAAGAAACTAGGTGAAAATAACATTCAGCCTATATAATCAAGCATTCAAGCTCATTTATTTAAGAGACTCTATCAAGGTGATAATACCCAAAATCTTATAGGATATGGGAAGTTCACCACATAAGGATTGGAATATATTTCCTTGGTATCTCATGCAATAAGTTCATGTTATGTTATAATAGATAAAGAAAAGGCCCCCATAAAACTACTTAGGAATGAAAGAATGTTCAAAATGAGAATATACCTAAAGAAAAAAGAATTAATCATTGACCTCAAAGAGGCCCCAAAATAATTTGAGGAAGACAATCAAGTCACCATTGATGACCTCCAAGAAATCAACTTGGGTACTAAAGAAGAACCTAGGCTAATCTTTGTTAGTGTTAAACTTACATTAGAAATATGGGAAGAATTAAAAGAACTACTATGTGAATACAATAATTGCTTTACGTGAAATTACAATGAAATGCCAAGCCTATCATCTGACATAGTTGTACATAAGCTTACTATTAAATCTGATGTACAGCTTAAAATACAAGCACCAAGGTGAATGCAATTAGAAATTGAAGAACTAGTGATCACTAAACCAAAAATGCTAATTGTAGTAGGATTCATTCAAAAAGAAAAGTATATTGATGGATTGCCAATATTATCCCGATGAATGAAAAGAATGGACAAATTCATGTCTGCATTGATTTCAAGGACTTAAATAAAGCATGGCAAAATGATGACTTCCCACTACCCAATGCAGAACTCATGGTAAACAACACATCAAACTATGATATGTTCTCCTTCATGGATGGTTCATTAGGCTATAATCAAATTAAAATGGCTTTAGAAGATGAAAAGCATACATCCTTTCACATACCAACTGACATATATTACTATAAAGTGATGCTATTTGGCTTAAAAATGCCAATTCTACATACCAAAAGGCAATGACCTGCATTTTTGAAGACCTCATACATAGATATTGGAATGTTATGTTGATGATTTGGTTGTCAAAAGAAAGAATCAAAGTTAGCACATAAATGATTTAAGAGTTGTATTCAAAAGAGTTCAAAGTTTCAACTTAAAAATGAATCCACTAAAATGTGTTTTTGGTGTAACTTCCAAAAAATTTCTTAGGTTTTACTATGTGCCATAGAGTAATTGAAATAGATCCCTCTAAAATAAAAGTAATAATAGAAATGCTAGTGCCTAAGACCTTAAAGTGACTATGCTCACTATAAGGCAAATTGGTTTACATTAAAAGATTTATTTCTAATCTTTCAAGGAGAAGTCAACCTTTGGCCTGATTGATGAAAAAGATGCACATTTTATATGAGATGATACTTGTCAAGAAGCATTTTACAGTATAAAATAATACTTATTACATCCCCTATTTTTGACAACACTAATAGCAGGAAAGCTAATGATATTGTATACGACCACTTAGAAGAGTCATTAGGAGCTCTGCTAGCTCAAACTAATGAAGAAGAAAAGGACAATGCCTTATACTATATAAGTTGATGTTTGATAGGATCCAAAATATAATGTTCTCTTATTGAGAAGCAATGACTAGAGTTGATATTTACTACTCAAAAACTTTGGCATTATATGTTATCACATAAGATAACTTTGAAATCCAAAGTCGAACCTCTTAAATTCTTAATGACTAGACCTACCTTATCTAGTCATTTAGCTAAATGGGCAATCTTGTTACTTCAATTTGACATAACATATGATCCACAAAAAATTATGAAAGGACAAGCTCTAGCTAACTTTCTAGTCGCTCATCCCTTATTAGCAAACTCTCCACTCAATGATGAATTGCATGATGTACAAATCTTCTAGTTGAAAGAAGCTCAACAATCATCAGAATGGGAACTCTACTTTGATGAAGCTTCATCAGTAAAGCCAACTAAATTGCCTAATTTACTTATAGTGCATGTCAGAATCAACTTAATATTTGTAAAACTGCAAGGTTGTATTCTTTGATATTCATAATGTCTAATGGAACCTAGACCCTATCACGATGCTGAATATAAAGTATTAACTGTAGGTCTAGACTAGCAATTAAAATGAAAATTAAGAAACTTCATATTTATGGATATTCTTAACTCATAATTCAATAAATAATATAGACTTTCAAGATAAACAAGCTTGAATTGGCACTTTATCATAAGCATGTCTTGGAGCTTTTAAAATAAATTATTAAAGTGGCAATTAGAAGGGTTTCATATTGCGACAATGGTAAAGCAAACATTAGCTAAACTAGCAAAAGAAATGATAGACCCTTAGAGAGAGATAATCATAATAATAGTCCAAAGTAAGTTAGCATTGGCTCCTTCAAGCCTTTAAAGCAAAAAAATTAAGAGATCTCAACAATAATAGAGAATGATGATTGGATAACTATTCATCACCTATCTTAGGAGTGTCGATTACCAAATGATAAATCAAAGGCTCATCAAATTTCACAAAGAGCTCTACAATATGCCCTTGTGAATGATACATTATACCAGCACACATTTGACCAAATGTGGTTACGATATGGTAGATGAAGAAAAGATGGTGATGGTTGAAGTCTACAAAGGGTTGTGCAGTACACACCAATCAAGTCCTAAAATAAATATTATAATTAAATAAATGGGATACTATTATCTCACTATAGTTCAAGATAACATCAAATATGCCTAAAGATGTCATCAATGTTAAATATATACAGACACATTGCATCAACCACCTAATAATGTACGTCTAATAGTGGTGTCTTCGCCATTCGAAAGTTAAAGAACTAATATAATAGGCCCAATAGATCCTCTATCATTTTGGGGCATCATTTCATATTAGCTGCCACTAATTACTTCTCTAAATGGGGAAAAAATATACTCATTAAAAGAAGTTAAAGCAAACAACGTAGTGAAATGTTTTTGAAACCATATCATTTATCGATTCATAGTATCTTGAAGAATTTTATTCAATAATGACACCACTTTCAAGAATACCAAAGTCTATCATTTCATTAAGCAATACAAGATAGATTGGTGATATTATTTAATATATAATCCAAGAGCTAATGGTCTTGCAAAAGCATACACCAAAATATTGGTCAAACTCACTAAAATAATTCTTTAAAAATAAAAGAGAATGGCATGAAAAATTACTAGAAGCTTTGTGATCATATCGTACCACATACAAACTGCTGCATAAGCAATGCTATACTCCCTAGTCTTTAGAGAAGAAATAATACTTTCTCTTAAAGTAGAGCTACCTTGACACCATATAGTAGTTCAAAATGAACTTACAATGGAGGAAAATGTCTGAGTATGCCTCGAAGAGTTATCTTGATGAAGTATGATTCCAAGCTCAAAAAAATCTAGAAATATATAGAACAAGAATGACCCGAGCTTATGACTGCATGGTCCGCTCAAGAAGGTTTAAAGTCAGAGAATTTGTGTTGGTACATAGAGGACCTATCATTCCACGCCAATGAATAAGTGGAAAATTTGACATGCTTATCAAATCATTGATGCAGAAGGGATAAAAAATATACCTCTCATAAATGGACAACATGTCAAAAGATAACATGCATAATTATTAAAAATTTTATGCTTTACAAAAGCAAGAGCCAAAATCAACTCTAAGATGATCAATTGAACAGTTACTCTTTAGTGAAAATATGAAAAAAAAGTACTCATCTCAAAGAAAAATTCTTTGTCAATATAGAGAAATTTTATAAACCTTGTGTAATGTAGGGAAAAATGCTCCATCAAAAAGAAACTTTCTCTAATAGAAAAGGGTTAAATATGATCCATCATGCCCAAAGGAGCAAGATTAGATCCATCATGCCCAAAGTGGCTAGATATAAATTTAAATCAAGATCTATCATGCCTAAAGGGATCAGATTAGATCCATCATTCCCAAAGGGACCAGATCAGATCCATCATGCCTAAAAGGTTGGATCTAAATTTAAATAAAAGATCCATCATAACCAAAGGGGCCAATTCAGATTCATCATACTCAAAGAGGCTAAACTTAAATTTAGATATAAAATCCAACATGCTCAAAAGGTCAGATACAACATGCCCAAGGGCCAGATCTAAATTTAAATAAAAGATTCATTATGCCCAAAAGTGATGGATCAGATTCATTATGTCCAAAAGGGCTAGATCTTAACCCAAATTTAAATAAAGAATCCATCATGCCCAAAAGGGCTAAATCTTAACCTAAATTTAGATTCTTTCATGCTAAAAAAAGGTTGGATCTAAATCAAAACCTTAGACTTTGTCATTTCCAAAAGGGCAAAATTTAAATCTAAGCTTAAATCTAACATATGATTTAAGTCTAAATATACCCAAAGGAGTGAGTTTAAATATAAATTTGGATTCAATAAATTTAATTCAAACTAAGTGAAATTAGAAAATATTGAATCAAGAGAATACAAGCATAACACATTTATAAATTCAGACATAAAAGCTTTTCATAGTGCCTATGAAATTTATATGCTTCTCTTATCCAGGTTTACTATAGATTGACTACAATGTTTACTTGGAGAAGATCAGATGATATGCCTGTTGAACTCATTTTTAGATGAGGTAAATATTTCTTCTAAAGACATCCATCAGGACTCATAATCTTAAATTAGAAGCCTTCTAATTAAATACCTAGGTCATCACACTTAGTGATCTAGTGCACATTTCTTGGATTAATCTAACTTAATTGGTTTAGTTAGGCTCAATCCAAATCTTTAACCTAAACATACACCACTTTAAATGTAAATTTTATTAAGCTTAGGTTAGGGTTTAATTAGGAAACTAAACCCACATAATTCCTTTAATTAAGCTTATTATCACATAAACCTGAAGAAATTAAACTTAAACCCAAATCAAATCCAAATCAAATGAAATTATAAACATAAATCATGATATAAAATTAAATGAATCCAAGTCTACTATTCTACTGAATTTTTGAGGCTCACATATTTTGTTGCCCCTGGGGATGATTGTGAATAAGCCAAAGCCTTTTCTGAGAGTTTCTTTTTTTACTTTGTTCAAATTTTTTGGTTAACTTTATTTCATTTATCTATGCTTATATCATCTTTAAGCTTCGTGCAGGACTCTTTTGTAGGTTTTGGAATCTTGGTGCACTGTCTTTTGCTCAAGAGGTTTGGGATCTTGAAGGTTTATACTATTATTAGAGGGCCCATGTGCTAGTGCTGAGCTAGTCTTTTTATGTAAATTCCTTTGCTTTTGTTTTTTAATTTGCTTTTGATGTTATAGATAGGGGATTTATCTCTTTAGGCTTATGTAGCTCTTTGAATGATAGTTTAGAGATGTATCCCATTTAAGGACCTTGTACCCCTTTTGTTGTGGCAATAAATTCCTCCCTTTAAAAAAATGAAACCAAGTCCAATCCAAAGGTCAAAGGATGGTCAATCTGTTTACATGAGTTTGACTTATGTGGCTCTCACCATGTCAAAGGTCAACCCACTAAAATTTGACCAAATAAAATCATTTCAAATGGTTGGAATGATAATATGAGCACACTTAAACATGAATTTGAAAGAATATAAGTCCAATGTTGTATTGATTAAACTAATTAAGCTATTCAACCTAAACAGGCTTAAATGGATTCTATTAGACTTAAATCCAAATTAAATTCAAATAAATTAAAATAAAATATCCAAATTCCTTTGAATATGAATGTTGATATGTAGCTAACCCATTATTTGGTCCATGTTGACCAATTTGATCATTTCACACATATGAACCCAACTTTAACCCATTAAGCACAACTTGGGTCAAATGGGTTCCAAATGAAATAAAATTGGGATTTTGATCCAATTCTTTCCAAATTACTTGGATTAACCTAATGAAAACTTAAACACATTATAATTAAGCCATATAAATCATCTTACTTAATAAAAAATAATCTGAATTCAATTACATTAAATGGACAAAACCTAAATCAAATACTCTATAAATCTTAAAATCCTTGATACCCTTTTATGCAAAGGTCCATTAATGATAAAATGCACATACATTAAGCATTTTAACCAAGGATAATCAATTAATTGAGATGACCTAAATTAAACTAATGCAAGGAATAATTAAGTGTATTAACCAAAAAAGTTTTCAATCCTATCTTCTACCAATCTACCTAGGATGTTAATAAAACATTCCTAGACTTCATTAATGATGATTCTCAGCCTTAATCAAGTCACTTAAGTACCCTTTACATAAATCCAAATCAAAGGATACCAAGACTAGTCAAATGGATGGCAAGCCAAATTCCAATTGCATAATCCAATTCCCTCCCCACCTCTTCATCCTAGATAGGTGTAAGATGGCTGAGAGGCATCATAGATAACTCCCAAAGGTTGCCGACTAAGAGAGGGATAGAAATAAGTTAAGACCTCATGACCAAGGAGGGATACATATATAGAGCATTTCCTAAGTGCAAATAACCTTCTCAACCTCAAACAAAGTTGAAATGAACTTTCCCCCACTCCCCTTACCGCCAGAATTCAAATTGAGGTTGGTCTAGGGAGCAATCTAGAGGGAGGCAATCCAATTCCTTTGGCACATGAACTTATCATACCATTCCACATCTATTAGAGTTGACCCCACTGCCGGAGATCATCGGGACTAAGGTTACCATTAACGACCTCCTCTAAGCTTTCATCTTTGGTGTTTTTTAAAGAAAGTTTGATCTCAAGTGAGATCAAACTACTTATATCCCTTCAATTGCATTCCCAATGGATTTGCAATCAAAATTGTGTGATTTCAATGATTGGATGGTCAATCATGTGAAATTGACAGATGGCTCTCGGCCATTGCCATTAGCATAGGAGACATAATCTCTGCCACCCATTCCTTTTAAAAGGAATAGATAGTCAAGATCTAGCCATATCTCTAATTTAATTCGATAAAGGAAACATCAAATTGAATCGTTCGATTGAACAGTCAAGGATTTTCCCACCGCGGTCTTTCTGCTTGATGCCAGATTTGTGTGGCCAAATTGCACTTTGCCACGTGGCGTCGATGCCACATCAGCCTCACATTATAAAAATGGTAAATCCCCTATTTAATTAATTATAAATTAATTAAAAATCACAAAAAATTTAAAAATTAATAGAAAATTAAATATAAAACCAAAAATTATAAACTTGGACTCTAAGGATTCATTTTGATGAGAGGAATCCATTAAAATTAAAATCCCCAAATTATTTTGGGTATTTTTACCTTAATTTAGGTTTGAATGTAAACCTTTAAACCTTAATTACTCCTAAACTAAGTATGCAATCGAAATATAACTTTGGGGGACTAAAATTGATGTTAAGACACATTGTAAATTTTTTTCATAATTTTATTGATGAATCTTTATATTGGAAATTTTAAACCTTAAGCCTTAATTTTAATGAAATTATTTTTTTAATAAATGATGGAAATTGATCAAAATGATTTAAAACATTTTAATATACTCCAATGGTCATAAATAAACTATTAAAACTCATGATAAAATAATAATTCATAAAATGGCTTAATTAGGCTATTAATTTAACTAATTAATTTAATTAATCAACCTAAATTAAAATAAATTGCAATAAATCAACCAGAGCACCAAAAGTTATGAATGAACCCTCTTTAGATCTATATTTCAGAGGGGTTTCAAAGAAAAATAAAAACCTAATAAGTTTTCATTAAATTAAGCTTAATTTAAGTTTTAATGAAATAATTAAAACCTTAATTACACCTTAATCACATATCTAATCAAAGTGAAACTTTAGGGAGCCATAAAATTTTAGATTCAATTGACATCTATATTGAAAGTATTTTAATTTTCAAGTCTCTAGGTCAATTTACAAAAATTATAAAATTCATAATACAAATTTAAAACATTATAATTAATATAAAAAAAACTTTAATAAAATATATAAGTCTACTAAAATAATAGAATTCAAATAACTCTAAGTTAATGATCATAACTAAAGGAAATATGAAACTTAAATCATATTTAATTATGATTAGTCTTTAAATC
The DNA here is from genome assembly GCA_021442155.1 of Cymbidium sinense. Taxonomy (NCBI): domain Eukaryota; kingdom Viridiplantae; phylum Streptophyta; class Magnoliopsida; order Asparagales; family Orchidaceae; genus Cymbidium; species Cymbidium sinense. The sequence goes on along the minus strand of CM038214.1, from coordinate 91,709,703 downwards.
ATAATAATTTCATTTTATAAACTGAAATATAAAAATATCATTGATTTCTGAAATATATAAGGTGTCAATATATAAATTCATTAATATCATTTACATAAAGAAATAAAATAGTAAAAATGTCAATATATAAATTCATTAAAACCATCAGCTAGAATGAATTAAAATTTTAAAATGACAAAGTAACAAACCATATTTAATCATTTAAGTCATATAATAAATCTACATTAAGATAAATTTTCTTTTCGAAGACATAAAGATCATTCCTTTTGTTTTATTAAAGTAATTAAGATAAATGGAATCCTATCATAATGTACAATTTGGAAAAATTAAATATAACAATTTAGAAATATTTCATAATGAAAGAATCAATAATATAAATAATTTATAAAAGCAGAATGTAATAAGTTGAATAATCTTAAACAAAATAAATTGATTATAACTTTATTTAGGTTAATGAACATTAATGAAAATAAGCAAATGAAATAAACTTCAAAATTTTCACATTAATGATGATGAAATTAAGTTAACCTAAATAGAGAAAATACATATACTTAGGTTTTACCCTAAATCAAATATAGTAAAGTCAATGAACTAACATAAATATTAAATCAAAGATGAACTCAATAAAAAATATAAGTTATCATTATGAACTAAGTAAACATGTAAAATAAATCAAACTAAAGGAATAAATGATAAATATTAATACCACAATCTCAAATCAAAGAAATTAGAGGAACCTCAAATCATAATGATAAATAGATTAACTTAAAGAAAAATTAAATTAAATAATAAGAATAGCTTGATTTAAAGCAAAATCATAAAATTTCTAAATAAAAAAATATAAAACAAAATGAAATAAACTAAACTAAGTTAAACCCTCTAAATTCAAGTTCAAATCAAAATACTTATGATTTTAATTAGATCCTTAGAATAAAAGATATCATCCTATTAGATTTATGTTGTTGAATGGAATGGGCTCCATTTAGAATGAATTTAACATAATAACTTTTACCTAAAATGAAGATAAATTATTAAATAATTTGAATTGAAATCATCCAAAGGTAAATAAACCAACATTCAAAACTAAGGAAATAAAAACTAAAATCATAAAGCTTAGTAATGTCTTTTCATACAAACCCTTTTCTTCACACATTAGAAATATAAGTCATGGATCCTAAAATTAGGTTAGGATGTTCTGTGATTTTCTGTGATTTTTTATGATTATGTGATGAGAATTGTTTTTATTATTTTATGGTGTACTATTTTAGACTAGATGGCTAGGATTGATAGTCGATAGCCTGGATGGTAGGACATTATTTCTAGAACTAACATTGTCCTCTTTAGGGTACTATGTTAATGGGACTGCTATAATAAATAAAAATTATAGAATTATTATTTTCTTACAAGTGCTAAAAAGTCCTTAATATAGTCCATAGGATAGGTGGGCTTAGTAAGAAACTAATGCTAAGCCCATACGTTTGAAAAATATAACTACTATGTGATGTTTGTATTTTGCTAACATTTATTTTGCATGGCTTAGGATTTATTTTTGAATTTGAAAATGCAAATTTAAGCTTAGAATTAGGTTTGGATCTATGGTGTCTAGGATTAGTAGGAACTGATCTTGCCAGGAGATGGTGTAGAGGCCCCCTATGATGCCCAATGGAAGTCTAAGAAAGGCGATCACGGAAAGAAGACTCATAGATTTAGACTTGTAGTTCTAAGTCAGGCTACATAAGGGCAGAGCTCGGCTACCCATTTTACTTTCTTATTGGGTGTACATCGATACCTAGCCGCATTGGCCTATTTTATAATTTTAATTTGGCTTGATTTATTTTTGATGTGTAATAGAGTCAAGTTGTTTTTCTAAGTTTCTTTCTATGTTGTACTTTTCTGTGATGAATGCATGGACATTGGCTCATAGAAAAAAAATCAAATTTTCTACCCAGTTAAATTTAATCAATTCAAAAATAAAAAATCTAATTCAAAACTAAATACAAATAAATCCATAGGGAATAATTTAAAATTAATTAGCTCTTGAAAATCATGCAATCATATTGCTCCAATCTTTGAATTGGTCAACATCTCTCATTACACATAAGGGGCATCTAATATTTGAGGATAACTGCTTTCTTGGGGAAGCCTACCTTCTATTATTGATTTGTCCCATGACTTTCTAATTACATACCATGTTGGCTTAAATTGCATACCCATGGCCTAAAATGATTATCGAGGCAAAATTTATAAAAATTCTAAAAAATGAGCATTAGTTAGATGCATTTCATACCCCACATTATCTTAGGGATTATGGAGTGAGTCTAGATTCATAGATTCCTTTCATAAAAATATAACAACATAGCCATCTTGCATTCATAAGACTTGGCATAATAAATTTAAAATGCACTTAGACGGTGTTGACTAATAATCCTTTCTAGGTGGGTTGTAAGTCCAGAAGAGTCAGGGAATGGTTAGTTCTCTTAAATGAGAAGAATAGATGATAATTCTTAGAATGAAGTTAGGTTAAGCATCTTACATGTGTTAAAAGCGCCTGTAGACTAAGTTCTGAAGCATCCTTTTCAAGAATAAGTCTTCAACCCTAGGCATTATTGTAGTCTTCTATTACTAGTCCTAGACTTCTAAGAAAATGTCAATGTAAAATCTAAATTAAATTCCAAAATTTAAAGCCCAATTATAGGATAGTTAAAATGTCTACTAAGAATCCCAATATTAATAGACATTCCCTACTTCATCTCGTTTGACCTCCAAAATGACTCTCTCTAATTTTAACCAATCTCAATTGAAAATTCCAAAAATTAATGCTTTGAAAACCAACTTAGAAATCTTTATGAATAATAATTTATTTCTTTATTCGAGAGTATTCTTAGGAAGAGACCCTTCTTAAGATGTAATTAACTATATGGGATTACCTCTATAAGGAACCATGAACCCAATTTGAAATAAACTCTATTCTAATTTTTTATGTAGTTCATGGGAAAAAGTTCTTATACTTGAAAGGCCCATTAGCTTTATGTGTCTTTTATTAAATGACTAAATCCATTATAAGATAGCACGTTTATCTTCTAGGATAATATGTTTATTCATTAATGCAAATTTGATCATCCAAATAAGAAATTCCTAAACTCTATTTGGGGTGACAAAATTTTCCTGTAATGCTTACTACAAAGCCTATTGAAGAGTAAATATAGGCCACTATTGAAGCCCATGATCCACATGGCATAGTCTGGTTGTAGGAGTGACTTTTATGGCATCAAGATATGTTAATGGGTAGGGATATGTTTAAATATTCCTTTGCTCAATCATCATGCATCCTATATGTTGATTCAAAGAATCCATCAGACCATGAGCTTGCTAATTGGATAATCAATCTAAAGCTGAGATATAGTCATGATGTTTCTTTAGAGAGTGTCACAGACCGCTTTAGCTTTGGAGATCAGGTTGTGCTTTAGCCAATTATAGATACTGCTCTATCTGTAGGCATAGTCAGACTTTTGGGTTATCGTATATTACACTATGAGGTAGGAGACTGAAACCTAAAGTTAGTGTTTGGCACACCCTTGTCAACAGTCAGTGGTCATGTATATTGGGCACGTCATCACTTGTATAGGCATGGTGACACCCTTATGAAGGTCATATATCATGCAATATAGGCATCACTTTTTGATTTTAACTATCTCCCATTTACTTGGATCTAGAGTATAGTAGAGTATTGGAATAGGATCACAAATACTTACTAGATTGCTCCTCATGATATCATGATTACTTAGCCAAACATATATGATATAGTAGGTGTCCTGGTCATAGGCTTTCCCTATGAGGAATGTGTACCTCAAGATCATGAGATCTTTTAGAGTTAGCCAGATGGTCAGCATAGGAGAGGGTATCATGTATATTACTTAGGTCTCCATCATGATTTAGATCACTACTAAAAATTTCTCAAAGAAGAGATCATAGGAATGGGGCATAGTTACTATAGACACATGATCGAGAGCTTCTTTAATGCAATAATATGTTTACCTCATTTTGCATGATTAGAAGATGCTTGAGATGGGATTTCATTCTGATGAAGAGTCATTTAGTGTTAGATTCAAGCAAGAAGGAAGAGTCAATTTTGATGAATCTTAGCATGAGATATTGATGATGAGCTATCTCTAGTAGCTTTTATTGCCACTTGGTTATGTTATTTTATATTTTTATGACACATTAGACTTTTCCATCCTTCTACACTTTTCATGGCTAGCTTGCTCGCTCAAGTTGAGAGGATAGCATTGGCGTCAACATCATTAGCTTCCCTATACCATGGGTTAAACAGAGTGAGCATGATGAATAATTCATAGAGCTACAATGTAGATGTTTCTTAGTACAACTTACTTGGATGGATTCATCAACATCTTTCAGGAGCTTTAGTTGTCCTAAGAGGCCATCCTATTTCAAAGAGCAGCAACTCACCATGATCATGTAATTGAGCAGGGCTATAGTCACTTTAGATAGAGATCATATCTAAACCTTCATGTTAGCTCCATCATGCATGATATATCACTTTTAAATCATCAACATATCAACTTTTCATAGCTTTCCTAATTAGAGCTTGGGATAGAAATTCATAAACTCTCTTATAGACATAGAAACACCCCTACGATTATCAAAGCTAGGATACAGATGTATAGGAGAATATCTCATAGGGTTAAGACCTATCTGGCTTTTTTATAAATGTCATGAGTCTATCATATTAAAGGGATACAAAATGGTTTCACTTAGGCTACACCCATATATAGACTACCATAATTATTAGACATAGTAGATACTCATTATCTAGGGATGCACCCACTATCTGTTTGAATAGTAGCAGCTTCCACAACATGGGCTTTCTTACTTCATTTTGGGACCGTTCGGGTTAACTTCACATGAGACTTACACAAGAGTTAGTCACCTATGGCTACTGTGGATTCATCATAATTACTCTTCCTTTTTGGTGTTAGGCTTCTATATATATAGTTGCAGGTTGGGGAGAGCCAGACTAGTGTGACATTTTTATTCCCCCCAATACATAACTCATGCTCCTAAGAGATCATCAGATGAATTGGATAGTAGTAAGAAGCAAAGATGAAAGGCTTCATCCACTCAGGAGAGAGAAGATAGATATATTCATAGCCTCAAAATAGCTGGTCATGATATGGGAGTATCAAGGATAGATGATTCCACCAGTAGCAGCTGAGCCACCCACATGATAGACGGGTAGTGTTGTCACGCTAGAATTATTGACAGACACTAGTGCTGCTTCCTAGCATCTACTTAGCCTATTAGTAAAGAACATATGCATGTTAAGGAAGACCCATGCACAAAAGAATCTAACACTCTGATGACTAGCTATAAGACACGCTTGTCAGATTCAACTTGGGTGATAGTGAGCATGACTCAAGATGATTCCCTATATATTGATTCTTGTGTAGAGAGTCTTCTTATTCCAAGTTTGAAAGATATAACTCAGAGGCTATCTAGTCTAGAGATCTTGTGTTTCATCTCTATAATATGACATAGGCCTTAGACTCATTACATGGTAGCTCTTCAAAGACCTTATTCCATATAGAATATCATTTTCCATCTACGTCTAAATATTGATCCAGAAATCTTGCCTAAGCTTTCTTGCTTCTGCGAGGAAACAAACTACTTATTGGATTGTGCTGCCGTCCTGGGTATTGAAGCAGGAGAGCTACAACTTTGTGATTCATTATACAGAGATGTTGAGTTTAGAATATTTTAATTATGTAGTACTTATCATAAGGTCTTGTTTGATATAATTAGTATTACGAAGACCTTACTCAACATCATTTTACATAAAATGTTTGTGGCCAAGACCTCGCTTTGAGATCTATTGAGATTGATAGAGTTGACATATCAAATGAATTGATAGAGTTATAAATGAGAAGAAAGAAGAAGTATGATCAAACATATCACTGACTACAAAGAATACACTCACGAAGATGCACAAGTAACTAAACTAGAGCAGGCCCTTTCCTTGTTGGTCCATAACTTGGAGGTTGTTGTTAGCATCTTCATGAAGCTAGAGAGAGGTAGTTTATTATGGCTTATAGAGCTTATACAGCCTTTGTCAGTATTAGAGAAATTCAAGCCAAAACTTACAGTTGTTACTTCTATTATGTCATTCTCTTACATGATTAAAGATCATGTTTTTATCTATTTATTATACTAAATAAAATAACAAATAAATAAATAAAGAAGCAATAAATACATCATGTCCAATTTACGTGACACATTCATTATTGGGTAATTTTGTTTTCTTTTAAAATAATGAATGAAATGAATGCAAAATGACAAAATTTACACATCCTAGGTTTAGGGTAATTTTGTTTGCTTTCAAACCACCCCTGATGGTTGCTTGATTAAATACCTTAGCATTGAAGAGCTATCACAAATCCTCAATTTTTTTGAAACAAGGAAGCCCCCATCCCTACCCCAACAATAATAACTGCCTGTGAGGTTGGGGTTAATGGTTACAGTAACAAAAAAATACTCCCTTAGAGAGAATAGTCTACAAAAAAGGGAGAGCAACTCCCTACTCTCTCTCTCTTTCACTCCTTTCCCCACTCTCTCTAGTTTCTTGATACATTCTTGCTTCTAGTAATATGTGCTTTCTAAAGGCATGCTCTCTACAACCACAAGAATGATCTCTTATTTACTCCAGGTAAATGATTTTTGAAATAATATTTCTTTTAAGTAATTTTATCCTTTAAAATTTAATTTAACTAAATATTTACCATCAATCTTAGATCCAATGAGAAATATCTGGAGTAAAAAGAAAGATCCTTAAAACTTAAAATATTCCAAAATCTTGAATGTTGAATATTGAAGACCTCCATTGTTGAACTTGGTTCTGGCATGAGAAGAACACCCTCCCTCTATCAATCTTGGATCCAAAATTAGGGAGAAGAGTGCATTTGTACTAAAATATGTTAAAAGCCTAGCACTGCTCAAGCATTATGCTTCTAAATTTCATAATGAACCCATTAAAATCTTCAAGAATTCGATTCAATATAGACATTTCTATCCTACAATAATATGACACCAAATCCTAGTGCTGAAGTACCAAGCTCTCGAGAATGAAATCTTGAATGCTCTATTTATAGCACCGAGGAAACAAAAATTGGGTGTCATGGCACTAAACTCTCAAGAATAGTTGCAATTCTATTAGCACTAAGGTGCCATCATTCAGTGTCGTTGCACTAAGTTTTTGGGTTCCTTTATCTCTAATGCAGTGTTGAGGCGCTATAGCTTCCACCATTGAAATTGGTTCCAGTGTGAAATGAAACCCTCCTTCCATTGATCTTAGATCCAGAATACAAGAGAATAATGCAAATGCATTATGAAAATTATATAAACTAGCATAGCTAATGCATTATGCCACCAAAATTTCGAATCTTAGATATCAATTAAGCAACACCACAATGTTGTAGGCCCAACACCAAGGCGCAAGCTTATGTAGGCATCTCATAGTGCCATGGAATTGGTATCTCAATGTTGAGCCATTGTAATGTCAAAATTAAAACCCAAGTGTAATGTTAAGGCTTTTATATTATGATTTAAATTATACTCATAGTGCTGTGGAGCTATAACTGTAGCTCTACGGTGTTAAGTCCTTGAGAAATTAAACTTTGTTAGGCGTCTCATAGCGCTGGCATCCAGTGCTAAGGTGTTACACATATATCATCGAGAAACTGAGTTCTTAGGTTTCTAAATCAATTATTTTAGCCTAATAGTGTCGAGGCCCTAGTTTACTAATGATGAGGCCCTGAGCCCTATTATTGAGTAGAAAATTTTCATCTCAAAAAATTTAAATCCTCAAGCATTACATAATAATAAACATAAGAGAATAGAAATAAAGAAGACACATATTTATTAAATGAGAAATTTATTATAAAAGAAATTATTACAATGAAAAAAAGAGAAAATATAAAAAATATAAAAAATAAAAAGTAATAAGAATAAAAAAAGAGAGAAGAGGCGGGAAACTAACAGTCATAATCCTCCTCCTCCTCTGTTTCTAGCTATGGAAAAGTATCTATATGAGAGAGATATTGCGGTGCCACAAAAAAAAAGAAGCTTAACTTGGATCCCCAAAACCATAGTTTTCAAACATATGGATCAGTGCTGCATTGAAGTGGCCCATATAAATAATTATTTTTGATTTTGATCAATATGATAATAAAATTTCATTTCTAAATCCCATTACTTGCGACTACTGTCACCTATCTCCTTCCTTAAATTCAAGACATACTCATTTAAGGATTAAGAGGATTTGGTTCAAGGTCATGGAGCATGTGAGCTCTCCCCCACTTTGAATCTCAAGCTAAACCCTTAATAAGCCTTTTTGTTAGAGGAACCTTCTGAATAAGAACTTCTTCATCAGGCTCCCACAATGCACCCACCATAATTTACAAATTATAGGTAAAAGAGGGATGACCATACCCTACTATAGTACTGCCCTTAAGCATATTATATATAGAATTATAAATATTTTTCCAATAATAATTGTAAAGCCCTTTTGAATTGCAAAATTGAAAATGGTCCTATTCTTGATTACTTTACTGAAATTATAAGTGGAAATTTACTTGGAAAAAATGAAATAGTGCTAAGCTTTTGATTCTTCCATTACACAAATGGCAAGAAAGTTAATAATTCTTTCTCTCACCATTTCACTAGACATTGACATTTCTACAGTGAGAAAATAAAAAATTTCATAAAAATCTAGGTCCTCATTATAGTATGAAAGATATTGATCATAAGCTACATTTGAAAATTTATAATATGCATTTATGGTAGTGCTATCGAAACTTACTAGTTTTTCTCGAATGAAAACCTTATTGTTCTGGTGCTCCTTCATGTTGGCGAAAAACTCTCGCACTACGGGGATGACACAAGAGTTGGTTTCATAGGCTAGCATAGCCCAACCACATTCATTGATCAAACCTTCTACTCCATCACTTAGATTGTACAAGCTCCTTTACATGATGAGATGTTTATGAGTGAGGGCATGTTGATACCACTCTTTAGCTTCTTCTCTAACAAATATGTTAGCCTCACTTGAAGTAGCCCTCCTTTTATTAACAAGCCTATTGAGCAGCATGATTACTTACTTAGTCAAAGAGAAATCTAAGAGAATAAGAGAGATCTCTAAGAAATAGAAAATACAAAATGAGAAATAAATGAGTAGTCCCGAGGGGTCAAATTTTAAACTCGGCCTATAGTTGCGATGCTATAATGTCAGCATCGAGGTGCTAACCTCTTTGGATCTAAAATTGTTGCAAAACACTGCAGTGCCTTGGCATTGGTCATCTAGTCAAGTCAGTTACTGTGCTGGTCAAAAAGAAAATTCATTATCATTTAATAAAAAATGTGTCAAACATTGATGTAGCATCAGAACTCGAAGTTTATTCTTTTCATTTAAAGCATTTCTCCATCTTTGAACTTTTACTTTTTCACGGCATATGGTTAGTGTTAAGGTGCTAGTCAACTGGTCAACATGAATAAACTAAGCTAAATAAACCTAATATTAAGTGCTGCAGTGTTGTCTTTGTAGCACTAAGGTGCTGATCCTTTATTTTTTAAAAAAATGCATACATGCTCTAGAATGCTACAGTACTAAGCACTTGATACCAAGATGCTAATTTAATAGCACCATAATGCTATCAAGCGCCAAGGTGCTAGCCTAATAAACATATTTTCAATGTCATGGCACTTAATAAAATGGATCTGAATTAACCACATGGGCGCCAACACATGCATAAAAAAGGGTCTAAATTAAATGTTTGAAGATGTTGCATGGGTTAATTTCTTGGTTGGGTCCTATGACTAGGTCTCAGTTAACAAAACCTAATAACTCTTCGATGAAGGCCAGTTGATTGTAAAATTCATCTAGAGTGGATGTTTAAAATGAATGAGACTCATCATTCAAGATAAATTAAAATAATCATTCATCCACCCATCCATCATTATTTATCAAGGATGATAAGATAAGAAAATATTTGCTCACAAATAACTAATATCAAATGAAATATATCTATGTTCATACTTAAAATAATCTCATGCTAGTAAAAACATAGTCCGTGTCCTCTATTCTCATGATTTTGCTGCCAAATGACACCACATCATCAGGTGGCTTGGCTTCTATATAGGTACACTATCTTTTTGTTATGGTAATTTCTCGTATATTTGCTAATGGTTTTTTTCTCTTTAATCGATGAATCATGGAATATATTTAAACAAGCAAAAATCCTTTTGTTAGCTATGGTTGACTTAAATTTATTACTTTAGGCAAATATCACCCCAAGCCTACAAGAACACTTTGGATGATGCAACCCATGGCTATCGACAAAGATTCTTCAATCAAAAACTATTTCCCTTAGCTAAGTAGACTAGGGACCACTACAGCTCGAGTTGATGAAACCATGGGTTCCTTTCCATTTTCAGTTTCTTAACGTTTTACCAAAATTAGGAGTGTAATTAAAGACTAATTAGAGTTTTAATTTTTTCAATAAAACCTAAACCAAGCCTAAATTAAAAGTAGTTAATTATGGATTTTAATTTTCTTGAATTCCTCTATGTATGAGGCATCCATAGAGGGTTCATTTAAAATTTTTGTAAATTTGGTTGATTTATTATGATTTTTTAAAATTTAGACAATTTAATTGATTTAATTAATTTAATTAGTTAATTAATTTAGTCATTTTGGGATTTATGAGGTTTTAATGAGTTTTAAAAATATTTTTGAACTCATTAAAGTTTATTGGGATGATTTAAGATAATTTCATATTTTCACATAATTTTATGGCGTTGATATTAATTAATTTCTTTAAATTAAGGTTCATTGCTTGAAAATTTTATATCCATGAATTTACTCTCTAATAAATATTGAAAATTTTATATGAGGTATGTTTTAACCTTAATTTCATTTCCACAAAGTTTTAAATTAATTGGATTAATGATTTAAGTTTTATTTAAATTTGATTATTATAGAATAATAATTTAATTTAATTTTCATGTTTAAACCCTCATCTTAAAATCTAAAAGTAATAGGTGATGTTGAGTACTTAAACTTTCACCTAGAATGACTTTATAATCTTTTCTATCTGAATGATATTTCTTATAAAAAAATAATCAATCTTTATTTTACTAGTTTCATTCTTATATGCAATAATATATTCATCTCTTTTATTAAATAAAATATTAACTACAAAATCATAAGCGAAGATAAATTTTAATATAATATTACCTTCTTCGTTAGTCACTCTAAATACATAACCATCAACTTAGACATGAAATTTCATCATACTTTTCAATCATCTCAAAGTTATATACAGCTACATCAGATGTATAATCCATTTTAAACAAGATATCATATGGTATCAACCTGAGAAATTTACTTTTTTAACTTTCATGTGACTTTGTAGTTCTTTTGCAACTAAAACCAAACTCAAACAATGCTTCTTAAGTAATGGATTTTTTATTGAATATGTAGCTTATATGGCATTTTCTTTATTTTCTTTATTGACTTAAGTCAATCAAGCTACACTTGATATGTATTCCTTTTCTTTTATTGATATGAATCTACAACTTATAGGGATTTCCCCTCATTTCTTTATTAAGATTTCTTCAAATGATATTTCATAGACAACTTTAATTATTTATTTTTCTTTTTGTTTACTCTTGATCCTTCTAAATTCTACCAAAAGTTCCCTGAAATTACCTCAAAGGTATATTTATGGATTTGCTTATAGTGATATGATAATTTTCAAGTAGTAACAAATTTTCTTTACTTTCTCATATTTTGGGAAGATTTTCTTTAATATAATGCTTCACTTGATTAAGAATGAGACTATCAAAAAACCATGGTCATGACCTTTTGGTAAATTGCCCCTATAATTTGAGACTGAACAATACGATCTTGCTGCAGAATATCTTAGAAGGGATTCTGAATGCCATGTACTTTATATTTTTAAGTGTTATCTTGAATTGATTATATTCATATAAGTCATCTTTGGATGAGGATAATCTTATGTATATAAGTTTTATTGATTCTGATATCAAGAATGAGTAATAAGAACCCATCTTCAAAATAAAGCTTTATTCGAGTCTCAACATTTGACACATTTAGATTTGACCCTTTTCTATCATTTTATATTATATATTCTATTTGCTATAATGATGTTAGCTAATTAAAAAGAATATTTTTTTATGTAAAGCCATCATTGACCAGCTTTTAATTTACTAACATCTTGCTTTTTCTTGAAAGTCTGACCATATACATCAAGGGACTTAGTTTATATAAACAACATTAAGCTTAATCTTGAGCTTTTAAACCATTATATATGGAGATAAAAGAAATATTTTATTTTAATTCTAGACAAAATAGTCCTTATGCTCTAAGAATAGTCTGATTAAGTCATCTATGTCTAACTTGCTAAAGCATAAGCTTATTGACATCAATTGTAGATTAATATTTATTGTAAACTTATTTCTCTTGACTTGTCAATTGTGGATTTAATTTTCTCATTAAGTTCTTGGGGTGCATCCTAAACTTTAAGATCATTTAATTCTTCAACATATCTAAATAAAACTTGTTTAGTACTTTAGAGTACCTTTGAAGAAAAAGTTAAAATCCTTACTATTAAGCAATTCTCATCTTACAATGACTCTATAATACTATACCTTAAGCTAACTTCTTAGTTACAATTTCTTTAATACTTTCTAGCTCTTCTTGTTTATGGCGATATTTGTGTAGTAAGGGATTGAATTTGATTTAATTAAACTTTTGATAGACAAAGAGATGCCTGAAAAGGCTAATCCATTGTCATTTTGATAATTCTTTATCTTTGAGGTTACACCTTTTATCAAATTTGAAAGTGTAAAAATGAATATTATTATTATTATTATTATTATTATTATTACTTTTATTATTATTATTATTATTATTATTATTATTATTATTATTATTATTATTATTTAGTTAGAGGCTACTTTTCAGTTTTAACCCTCACAAACTTATTTGATATTAATGAGTTTGAGTTAAAGTGTCCACATATTTATGAATATCAGACTTCACCTTTTAGCTCTTGGATATAGTCTTTCCATCCTTTTTATTTTCCTTCATTATTTCTTTTTTTTTCTTTCTTTCTTTCTTTTCTTTCCTTCTTTTGTCAACATTTCAATCACATTTGAACTTTTAGTAAGATGTTACATTTGATATTCTTTTTTGGATACAACATTCGCTGAGGCACTAGATGCGTTTGACTCTTTGTCTTAAAATAAGATTTGGTACAACACTTTGATAGCCAATTCTTTTCTTATTTTGAGTGATCACATAACCTAGTAAGACATTTTCTAATTCTATGACTGAATACAAGATTTGGTAAGGCATTAAGCAAATTTCAAACCTTCTTTTTATTCTTTTCTCTTTTTTTTATAGTACCTTAATTTTATAAGTCTAACAAAAATAATTAACATTCCTAAGGAATCTAATCTCATGAATACCGAATGAATGTGAATATTATTTCATAATAATGTTTATTTTCTTCCACTTTTTTTATTTTGGATGGATAGGACCATCCAAGAGCATTGAAGATGCTCCCAAATTCCTAAGATTTTACTTTAATGTTCAATCTCAATCAACATTATGATTGGGATTATATTTTTCAAGATGAGTTTCCAACTTTAAATTTTCATGAGTTTAAACTCCTTTTCTTGATTGAATTCACATGACACCATTTCATCAAAATTAGATTAGAATTAGGCCTGTATATACTCATTTTCATGTATGTTTATAATTGATGTTGACTGATGCACTCAGATCAACAAGGATTCTGTTTATTTCTTAGAATTTTCCACATTGACTGTTATATGAGATTTTTTTTTATTCTGCAATTCTTAGTAGTATATCTTCATCATAGAAGATAACCCTAAAACTACTTTATAATGGAATGCCACATAAAAAGTTGTTAATAATTATAGAAGGCCAATTACAAAATTAAGTAATGCCTTGACTAATTATTCATTTCATTTCATTTTTAAGTATTATGAAGCTCAATTTTGCAAACAACTTCTCTCGGATGGGGCAAAACACCATAATCAAAATTTTGAAATGAATAGATTTCTTTTTATTATTATTTTTTGAGATTGCTTATTTGTCATTTAATTTAAGTATTATTTGAGGTAGTAAGACTACTATTTTGAATTTAATTTTAGTTATTCCCTCTAATACAAAGGGAGGGAGGGTAGGGCCAACTCTATACTCAATGAATATTTGTGTTCTTCTATCAACATATTAGAGCTGAAATCTTTTAATTTAATATTCCATAATTTTCACTTTGAAGGATAAAAGCATCACTATTAGGAACTAGTCTATGTAATTATATCAAAGTCAAGAGGTTTGAAAATTATGTTAGAATATTAAAGACTTCATTAATTTTGTCTTAAAATTAAGTAAGGCTATCTATGAAATATTAATCACCTAATGAGAAAATATTTCCATTAATCTAAATTTGTAAGGTTAAATTTTATTTATTTTAACCTTATGAAGAGGATTGAAATCTTCTTTTACTTCCTCCAATCTATCTTATTGATTAGGAGCAAAAGTCAAATTATGTCACCTTTGTTCATCTTCCCCACTTGACTCTCTCTTAAACTCTTAAGGTTTTAGAGTTTTTAGAGGTTATAAAAGAAATTATCTCCAAGTCACTCCCTAAAATTAGTTCATCATTATAAAAAACTAATTTTTAAATTTTTGGTGTTTGATTTCCTTAGTCGACCTCTGCCACGATCAAGAAGGCATTCTTTTGGGATGATACTTATCCATCTTTTTATAAAGTTCTTTAGGGTTAATTCTTTTATAATGCAACTCAAGCTTCAATCACAGTGGAAAGGGGGAAATAGGTAAAAAAATACCATCTTCCTTTAATTTCATGAGTTTTCCTCAAAAATGGAAAGAACTCTATCATTTCAATATATATTCTTAAATGTTTATTATCTTTGGATGTATTAAAACAAAGGGTATCAATTTAAGGACTCTGTCCTAATTCTTTTTAACTTTTATAGATAGCAAAGAGAAAATCAAGGATAAAAAAGACTTACTTTAAGGGGGTGGTTATATATTGTTAAATTTTTTTCTTTGATGATTTGCAATATTTTTTTGAAAATAAAGTTTCCCTTTTATTGTTACATGATATCTAATTCATTTTGAGCTAAAATTAAGTCTAATAGAAATGATTTACTTTAATTTGTCTGAATCTTATTGAATGTTTTAAGGGGGTGGTTATAAGACCCAATCATTTAACTATGATAAATGAAGAGTTCTAGAACTAAAGTCAAGGATGTTAGATGAGCTCTACCAAGGATGAAATGGGGAGGCATCCAATGGGAACAATGGCAGTCCTAACTTGTAAGTGGCACAAGTACACTGCCAACATATAGAAATAAAAAGTCTATTTCTAAAGATGGAGAGAGGAGTTGTTCCCCAGTGGAGTCACTATAAAAACTTGTTGGAGTTTTTATTTCATTTTTGAACACCTTGCAGATCTGGGGTGGCTCGGGGTGTACTTATTCAAGTAATCAAATATGTCATTAAGGGTTAAATATATTGTCTTGAAAGATAAACATATTTTCTTATAAAGGATTTCATTACTTAATAAGGGCTCCTAAGGTTGATGGGTCTTTGATGTGCTAAAGATTTTTCCCCTGAACTATATGGAGAAGTAGAACAAGGTTTATTTTGTTGCAGGGTTTGCTCTTCCCTATATAGGCAAGCCAATATAGTTAACTATATTTTAGGAATGAAGGATATCTTCGTAATAATACTCTAGATTAAGGAAATAGATTTTTATTTCTATTGATTTCAAGCTTATCTTAAAGCATGATAATTTAGAAATTGAATAGGGAATTCTCTCAAAGAGGAAAGAGTTCTTTTGGAGACTAATTAAGATTAAGTAGGAAATGCTTATAGATGCTTGGATGCCCAATAGCCATTTCAACTACTTACCATTGAGCTTTATAATTTTAAGGTTGAATTTAGTAGACTTTGAATTGAAATTTTATTAGAAATATAGGCCTTAGATTCTAGCAACACAAGATTATGGAAATGTCTAATTATAAGGATGCTTCAAAACTTAAGTCTATGAGTGCTTTTGACATAACTCAAAGCTTGACCTAGTTAAAATTTAGGGAATTATTGGCTCTTTTTCTCACTTTAGAAAATGAACCTATCCCTGACTCTTCTAAACTTATCACTTGTCTGGAAGGCCCATCAACTAACACTATCTAAGCAATTTTAAATCCATGAATTTAGTTTTCATGCCATGCAAGATGGCTAGGTTATTATATCTAAGGAATGAATCTATAAACCTAAACTCACTCCTTAAACCTAAGATTATGCTAGGTATGATACGCACCTAACTAATGTAACAAATGTTTCTAAAAATTTTTTGACTTAGAATTTATTTGAGGTCATGGGTATTCAATTTATACCTAAAATGATATTTAGTTTGAAGTAGTTATGCGCCAAATCATAAGAGAAGGCACATTTCCCCAAGAAGGGTGATCATCCTCAAAGGTCAAATGCCCCTTATGTGCAATGGGTGAAGAATCCAATTCAATGAGTACAAACAATATGCTATCATGTTTCACAAAAAGTAATTCTTTTTAGTTGCCTTTAAGTTATGTCTAAGACTTTAATTAATATGAGGTTTTGAGTTTGTTTATTTTGTGTTCAAGTTGTTTTGATTTAGATTGGGTTGAGAATTTAATTTTCTTAGGAGTCTAATGTTTCTGAAATTTTACCACAAAAAGACACCATAGAAAGTAGCCTAGATAACTAAGTTATTTTTAATACACACACAAAATAAATCAACCTAATTTAATTAAAATAGGCCAATGCGGCTAGGTATCGCTATACACCTTGAAAGAAAGAGAAAAATGGGCATCCAAGCTCTAACCTTTTATAGCCTAACCTGGAACTAAAAGTATGATCTATGTGGGGTCTTCTTCCAAAATCGTCACCTTCTTTAGGGACCTCAATGGATTCATAGGGGACCATTCAGAGCATGCAATGGTAAGATCAACTCCTGCTATTCCTAGACCCAATAGATCCAAACCTAATTCTAGGTTTAAATTATATTTATAATTCTGGAAATAAATTCTTAAACCTTACAAAATAGATAATAGAAAATAAAAACAACACTCCAATAGTTATATTTGCAAATATATGGACTTAGCATTAGTTGCCTGCCAAGCCTAGTTGTCTTATTGGGATATGCTTAATTAACCTCCTTTGAATTCATTTGAGTGATTCATTTTAAGTTGAGTTTGATTTATTTTCAAATGTTTTGAATTATTTAATATTTTAAAATTAGAGTTTATATAATTTAGAGAATTCATTCCTACTATAGTTCTTTTGTTTTGATTAATTGTACATTTAATTTCATGTGTTTGAATTATTTAGTTTATTTGATTTTAATTGAATTAGTTTATTTGTTTCATTAATGTTTATGTTTGTCAGCCTAAGTGAATCTACTTAATTTATTTAAGTTAATATTATAATTTAAGCTTAATTTAAAAGGTTTTGATTTCAATTGATTAATTGATTTAATATGAATTTATCAAATTAATAATTTAAAGTTTGATTTTTATTTTGTTTCATTAAATCCTAAGTGTATAATTAATCAAAATCTTTAACTTTAGAGGGTTAAAAATTTTTCCTTAAGTGTTTTGATATTAGAGGAAATGTTCTAAAATGATTTTATGAATTTGCCTAATTTCTATAATTTTTAGATTTATTATTTCACTTAAATTGACCCAAGGATTGAAATTTCAACATCTTTTAATCCATATGTCATTTGGTCTTGAAATTGTTATGGCAAGTAGGGTTCCTTTCCATTTTCAGTTCCCTAAAGTTTCACCATAATTAAGAGTGTAATTTGAGACTAATTAGAGTTTTAATTATTTCAATGAAACCTAAACCAAGCCTAAATTAAAAGTAGTTAATTATGGAATTTAATATTCTTGAATTCCTCTATGGAAGTGGCATCCATAGAGGGTTCATTTAAAATTTTTATAAATTTGGTTGATTTATTATTATTTTTTAAAATTTATACAATTTAATTAGTTAATTAGTTAAGTCATTTTGGGATTTATGAGGTTTCAATGAGTTTTAAAAATATTTTTGAACTCATTAAAGTTTATTATGATGATTTAAGCTAATTTCATATTTTCACATAATTTTATGACATTGATATTAATTAATTTCATTAAATTAAGGTTCATAGCTTGAAAATTTTATATCCATGAATTTACTCTATAATAAATATTGAAAATTTTATATGAGGTATGTTTTAACCTTAATTTCATTTCCACAGTTTTAAATTAATTGGATTAATGATTTAAGTTTAATTTAAATTTGATTATTTTCATTTAAACTTAACACTACCTTTGCCGGTTCCAATTCCGGATGTGAAAAGTGGAGGGTTGTGATAGGTAGTCGACAACCAGCATAAAACTTGTTGAAATAATCATGACATGAATCCTTTAAATCATTGTGTTAATGCTAAGGAATAAGTGTTGTATGGCTTGAATACATGAAAAATGTTTGAGCCCACATGATTGCAGTGCGTGTTAAATAAGCAAGGGTTTCCACATTATAAATGGATGCGGGCAAAGAAGTTAGTCAATTAAACAAGAATTCGGTTAGGATCTTAGAATATAGGTACTCTTACAGGTAAATTAATGGAATTAATATATATTATGGTTCATAGAAAGATAAATATTTTATGTGTTCAAGAAACTAAATGGGTTGGGGAGAAAGCCAAGGAGATTAATAGTTTAGGTTTTAAAATTTGGTATTCAGGTATAAGTCGAACTAGAAATGGTGTAGGTGTGATTATAGATAAAAGTTTGAAGGATAATGTTATAAATATTAATAGATGTGGAGATAAAATTATAGCTTTAAAGGTTATTGTTGATACTAAGATTATCAATTTTATAAGTGTTTATGCTCCTCAAGTAGGTTTGGATATAAGCTCAAAAGAAAAATTTTGGAATGAATTAGAGGGATTAATACAAAAGATACCTCTTGAAGAAAAAGTATTTATTGGAGGAGATTTAAATGAACATGTTGGTTGAGTGGTAGAAGATTTTAAAAGTTTTTATGGTGGTTATGGATTTGGTGTGACTAATGAAGAGGGTAGGACTATATTAGATTTTGCCTTAGCTTATGATTTTGTAACTGCTAATACTTTATTTAAGAAAAGAGGAACATATTATTACTTATAAAAATGGATCTAGTAAAACACAGATTGATTATTTTTTGAAAAGAAAAATAGATCATATAGATTGTAAAGATTGTAAGGTCATTCCAAGTGAAAATTTAAGTACCCAACATCAATTGTTAGTTTTATATTTTAAGATGAAAGGTTTTAAGAGGAAAAATAAAACAAATTATTGTCCTAAGATT
Source organism: Cymbidium sinense (assembly GCA_021442155.1). Taxonomy (NCBI): domain Eukaryota; kingdom Viridiplantae; phylum Streptophyta; class Magnoliopsida; order Asparagales; family Orchidaceae; genus Cymbidium; species Cymbidium sinense. Next base: position 91,690,175 of record CM038214.1, on the reverse strand, counting down.
TGGTGGAGACACTTAAAGAACACAAATAAAAATATTTTTAAGAGGAAGCTACAAGAGATTAGAATTTGGGATGTTCATAAGGAAGCTAATGTTATGTGCGAAAAAGTAGCAAGTAAAATTAAGCAAGTTGCTAAAGATGTGCTTGGAGAATTAAAAGGAAAAGCTTCTTTTAATAAGAATAGTTGGTGGTGGAGTCAGAGTGTGCAAGAAAAGATAAGAAATAAGAAGCATTATTATAAAACTTAGTTTAGATGTAAAAATTCTAAGAATTGGGAAAGATATAAAGTGGCCTAAAGAGATTCTAAGAAAGCAATATATGATGCAAAAAATTTAGCTTTTAGTGATTTATACAACAGATTAGATACCAAAGAAGGTGAAAGATGTATGTATAAGTTAGCCAACCAAAGAGATACGAGAAGTAAAGACAGTTCAAGTGAGTTGTATTAAGGATGAGAATAATAAAGTGCTTTTCTTAAAAAAGGATATTGAAAATAGGTGGATGAGGTATTTTGATAAACTTTTCAATGAAGGATTTGAAAGTACGATTAATTTTAGCAACCTTAATACCCTAAACAAAAATAGAGAATTTCATTTTTATCATTGTATTATTAAATTTGAAGTTAGAGAAGCTTTAAAGAAAATGAAATGTGGAAAAATAGTAGGACCTGATAATATTCCAATAGAAGTGTGGAAATGTTTAGGAGATCGAGGAATTTCTTGGCTTACAAATCTTTTAATGTTATTTTAAAGACTAAAAAGATGATAGATGAGTGGAGAAAGAGTTTGTTGGTTCCTATATTTAAGAATAAAGGTGATGCACAAGAGTGTGCAAATTATAGAGGAATTAAGTTAATGTGTCATACATTAAAATTATGGGAGAGAGTAATTGAGCATAGGTTACGATGTGATACAAAAATTTCTCACAATCAATTTGGTTTCATGCCAGGTAGATCTACTATGGATGCTATACATTTGTTAAGAGGTTTGATGGAGAAGCATAGAGAAAGTAAGGAGGATCTACATATGATATTTATTGATTTAGAGAAAGCTTATGATAAAGTTTCAAGAGATTTTCTTTGGAGAGTGCTAGAACAAAAAGGAGTTAATACTGGTTATATTCAAGTCATTAAGGATATGTTTACTAGAGCTGTTACTTGTGTCCAAATATGAGGAGGATTGACAAAATATTTTCCTATTTTAGTTGGATTACATCAAGGATCAGGTTTACGCCCTTATCTTTTCACTTTAGTTATGGATGTTCTTACTAAGCATTTATAAGAAGATGTGCCTTGGTGTATGCTTTTTACTGATGACATTCTTCTTGTTGATAAGACTAGAGAGGGAGTCCACGAAAAACTTGAATTATGGAGGTGAACTTTAGAGTCTAAAGGTTTTCATTTAAGTAGATCTAAAACTAAATATACAGAGTGTAATTTTAGTTGTAGAAGTTTTAGTGATAGTGTTGTGACATTAGGTGAACAAGTCATTAATAAGAGTGAGCAATTCAGATATTTAAGCTATATTGTTCAAAATGATGGCGAAATAGATGGAGATGTTATTAATAGATTTCAAGTTGGATGGTTGAAGTGGAGAAATGCATTGGCCTATTGTGTGATAGAAATGTTCCACTTAAAGTTAAGGGAAATTTTATAAGATGGTGGTAAGACCTGCAATGACTTATGGTGCAAAATGTTGGCCATTAAAAGAGAAGCATAAGACTAAGTTAAGTGTTACAGAGATGAGGATGCTTAGGTGGATGAGTGGCTTTACTCTTAGAGATAAAATACAAAATGAGTATGTTCGGGAAAAAGTTGGAGTAGCTCCAGTGGCATATAAGATTAGAGAGAGTCGCCTTAGATGGTTTGGCCACATAAAGCGTCGACCGTTTGATGACCCGGTTAGGAGAGTAGAGCCATTAAATTTTCCTTATGTTATGAAAGGTAGAGGTAGACCTAAAAAGACTTGGTTAAGATGTATAAAAAAATGATCTTAGTATACTTAAATTAAATGAGAATTTGACACATAGTAGGACACAATGGAGACAAAAGATTCATGTAGCCGACCCCACTTAGTGGGATTAAGGCTTATTATTGTTGTTCATTTAAACTTAAATTAACATAAAACTACCCAATAAAAATTGGAGATTTTCGGTTTAAAGTATTATCCTCACTGGGATGAATCCATAGAGCATTTATTTGCATTTTTTAGATGTATATTTTATTTTTTATTTTATGATTTTTTGAAGTTTTTATCATTTTTTATCATTTTTTAAATCTAAAATATCAGAATTTTTCCATTTTAAATGGTTGTTTGCCATGTCATGATGTGACTAGCTTCATGGATTGTCCATGTGTGATTTAATGAACATCGGCTTCAATAGAAGGAATGGATGGTAGATTTCATCTTCTTTCTCTTAGGTGGAGAATTGAGATTCATCCACCATGCTTTGTGAACCTTCTACTCGACATAATAAAGCTTTGGTGAAGAAATCTCAGCTTGCCTCCCCAAGGAACACCATGGAGACCAAAGTTCTGCCATTTTCTATTAGGTTTGATCGATCTTTATCTCACCTATGATAGGAGGCTTGGGTAAAGGTTTGTTTGAGGTTGCCTCCACCCATGGAATGTGTAAGGATCTTCAATTGAGCTCTAGGAGGTTGTATGCCAACTTTCCAATCTTTGCCAAGGGCTTGGCTGTCTATTTTAGCCATTTTTTGACTTTCCTATGGTGAGACTTGGAAGGAGGTTCAATTTTTCTTCTATTCACCTTAGGAACTTATGCATATATTGAGATTAATTAGAGGGAGTCTTCTTCCTCTCTTTCCATGTATGGCCGAGGGCCATATAAATAAAGTTTAGGGTGTTCAGAATTCAATCACCAGTGGCAAGGGCCCCAGCTAAGGGGTCAATTTGGTCTCTCCTTTTCTTGTGAACAGGTGGATGAGGTATGGAGGACAGGAAGTGGGATTTTACTTCTTTGTATGAATTCCCACTTTCTTGCCATGGCTACACCTCATCTCCTTATGCCTTCACCCCCACATGGAATTCCTTGGCTTTTAGCATCACCACCACATCCCATTGGTGGTTAATTTGACCACAACCAAGGTGAATCTTAGGTTAAAGTCAAGTTTATTTGAGTTGGATTTGAATATTGGACCTAGTTCATGCAATTTGGATTTGACTTAATTTAAAGTATTTTAATTATGTTTCTTTTGATTTAAATTTGAGTTTTAATCATTGTTAATTATCTTATAAAAAATTTGGAGTTCCATTGATCCATGCCATGTGAGGGTTTAATGTGATTTGAGCTAAAATTATTTCTTTTAACCTAAATTGGTCAAATTAAATTCTCTAACTCAAATGGTCTTTTCAGATTTAAATTTAGTTTTAGTTTTTCTTATTTGATGATTTATGATGTTTTTTAAATTGATTGATTTCCTTGGATTTTAAATTGATTTATTTCAACTTCACACATTTTGACTTAAATGTGTTAAGTTGAATTCAATTGAGTCAAATGACCAATTTGACTCAATTGGGTTATTTGACTTGATTGAGTTGTGTTTAGACTCCAATCATATTTAATGACATCTGTAAAATGATATGGAGTGATTAATTTAATTTGGTTTGGAATTGATTTTAATTTTGACTTATTTGACCCAAATTAGGTTTAATTGATTAAGTTGGACTCATTTGGGTCAAATGACCAAATTGATCAAATTAAAACTAATGATTGTTTGGATTATGTTTAATCATGATTTCTAAATGATTTTGAACAATCAATTTAAATTTATTTCAATTTAATTTGAATTTAAATTTAATAGGTTCATTTAAGCTCATTTAGAGTAGTCATTAGCCTATTTGAGGTTAGATTAGTTTTAATTGATTCAAGTTTAAACATGTTCATTTTATAATTTTGAGCCATTGGAATAATTTAAATTTATCAAATTATAGTGGGTTGACCTTTGACTTAGTGGGACCCACATAAGTCATCCCTATGTTCAATGGTTGTCTTTCATTTGGATTTAGTTTTAGGTTCATTTTGATTCTTGCATTGACTTTAATGCATTTTATTTGAGGTCATTTCAATTTTTATTTCATTTAAATTTCTTTAAATTTAAGTGATTTTAAGCTTATGTAGGATAATTGAATTAACCACTCCAATTATCTTATTTTAAACTCAAATGGATTTAGATTTAAATTGGAATGTGTTTGATTCAATTCTTTATTTAGATTTGTGTTGGGTTTGGATCCAATTAATCCCAATAGGTTAGATCAAACACTAGGAGAATTCACCAGGTCACTTAGCATAATCTCATATGTGCTTAATTAGGAGGTTCCTAATATAGGATTATATGCCCTAATTATTAGTATAAAGATAATATTAATCTCAACTAAAAATAAAGTCAAGAATGTCATTAAACGTGAAGTAATTCAAGCTATCCAAGAATTCTTCATTGGTAATCATGTGCCAAAATACTTCTTCTCCTCTACCATCATTCCCAATTCCTAAACAAAATTGTCCACCTAAATGTGATATGTCTTGACCCATAAGTCTCACAAGCACTATAAGCAAGATTATAAGCAAAATAATATCCCTAAGGTTGCAACCATTATTGTCCAACATTATATCCCTCAACTAGAGTGCTTTCATCAAAGGGTGGAATATTTGTGAAAACACCTTGCTTGTGTAGGAACTACTTAGGGACATCAATACCAAATGTAGGGGTCACAACCTAGCCATAAGCTGGACATCCACAAAGCATTTGATATAATTCAATGGAGCTTCATTCAGTAGGTTTCCTCTCCCACATCTTTTACACTTCTAAATTTGATCTCATTATGATGCTCTTTATCTATTTCGGTGTTACAAGTAGACTACTTTGGGGTTTATTTGAAAGGTTGTATGCCAATTATCCTAGTTGGATTTCTAAATTTTAACAGAAGCAGTTTGACTTTGTAATTGGATTCTAATTTGCGATAATAAATTTTCAAGTGAAAGCATCTTTTCTTTAAGTTGATATTGAAGAGGATACCCTAATGAAACTATAGGTATATAATTTTGATCATTATTAAAATACTTATTTTTTTGATTTTTCATATTCTCATTTGATTAAAGTTTAAATTATTATTGTACCATGAGAAGTTAAGATAATTCCTCCAATTTAGATTATTTGTATTTAACAATGGATCATTGAATTTATTGCTAAATAATTAAGAATTTCTACACTTAGATCACTAAACTCTTTTCTTTTCTAATCTTCTTACAAAGTTATTCAATTTTTAAATTCAATGACAATAATTTTATAATTTTGTCTTTACACATGTAAAGTTTAGAAATCACAACTTTGATTTGAAACTAAAATGTTAGTACACTAATAAGTACAAAGGTATTTCACACCTAATACATAACACACATAAACAAAAGAAAGATATTAAATTAAAAATAGTTCACTGAGGCTAATATTAACTTAGTACAAATTACTATTTTAGTTTCAATCTCCATCAATAGCACCATAGATATGATTGATCCTTTTTGCCCTAATATAAGTGCATGTGTCAAATCAATTAATATAGAATGAGTAGAGTATCATTCCCATGAGGATTAGAGCAAAAATTGATATTAATTTATATCAAGTTAAGTACTAATATTTAAAACTTAATTTTTATCTAACAAAATAAAAAGTTCTTAATTAAATTGGTTATCTAATATTTTGTATGATATTAAAAAAGACTAAGTTTTATATTTTTTATATTTATATATCTTTATAAAAAATATGTGTTTTTCTTAATTTTTAAAAGTACTACTCTGAATTTATAAAATTTTTAGATTATGTATTAAATTAAACTAATTAGTGGAATTAATTTTAAGCTTGTAGTGTTAACCAAGAGAAAAAATGTTATACCCCTTATGCCTAAACAAGTATAACAAAACAAATCCCTTTACCTAGTTTTCTCCCTAGTGGTAAGTAAATTTTGATTTGTTGTATTACCCAACATTTCCTTTAAATGATTTTGAATCCTAAAATAATTATATTTTAATGGATATTTAGCACTTTTGGACTATCTAACACGTTAATGATTAATTAGTGCATTTGTTTTCCTTTTTTCTAATTATTTTTCTCGGACTCTATCGACATGTCTAGATCATACATGATTTTAACTTTGCAATTTGTTAGATCTCAAGAAATGATGTATGAAGAAAAGTAAATTACCATATTCATTAAAAGCATTAATAATTTCTTATATTAATCAACAAATAAAGTTTAATACAATACAAACATCCAAAAAGTTCACATAAATCTATAGCACTTTATAAATTAGTGCTTTATAGTAGAGAAGTGAAAAATCTCATTAAACATTATAAGTATGACATAGGATAACTGAAGAAGAAATGAAATACCACACCATGCAAGTCTTCAAAGTCCAATCTTTGTGAACCTCTATTGCTTCCTCGTGAAAATGCTTTCTTTTGAAGTCTTTTTTCCCTGCTTGATTTTGATCTCCTTCTTCACCACTTTATTAAAGAACACACTACTACACTCCACACACACACACACACACACAGACACAACACACAACACTTGGAGTTTCTCTCCAAGTGCTATCATCAACACTATCACATCACTAGACTCACTTACTTGCAAAAAAACCCCTTTTTACTTAATACCTATTATTTATAGCCTTTAATTTATTTACATAATTATTGGTGCTCCCTCTTGAAACTTTTCCAAAATTGCCTATTGAAACTCTGGTTGGGTCATACCACCTTGGCGTTAGGTCTGGGGCCTCGGCTATAAATCTAGCATTGTAGTGTTGTTATCCCTATTTCTACACAGCCTTATCATCTGATACTAGCTCCTAGGTGTTGTATTATGATTCTGCATTTTATCTTTTTTTTCTTTTCCAAATAGAGATTTCCTGTCATAAACACTTAAAATTATGAAAGTAAATCATAAAATAATAAATTTTTTACTTAAAAACACATGTTAATTTAAGTAAATTATTTCACTTAAAAACACATGTTAATTTAAGTAAATTATTTCACTTATCACTAGACTAATGACATGAGCATAACACCACTTGCACCTAATTAAACTTTTTTTACTTAAGGTATTTGAATAAAGGTTCTTTAGACACATTTGAAAGAATTAGACACTTTAAGATTATCCCACAACGCCCTCTATTCATTAAGTGATTTAAAAATTGGATGAATGATTTTTATGATTTAATTAAAGTTTAATAATCATTTAATATAATTAACGTCAATGAATCCCAAAAATTTAGTTGGACATAAAATATAAGCCTAAAAATTATCAAAAAATTATAGAACATTCATTAACATAACTAAAATTCTAATGCATTTAGGCTTATAATTTATGGATAGTTAAATAAAAAAAAAATCTCAAATCATCAATTAGACTCAAAATATATCAAACCAATTAGGGCTTTTGATTTTATTGAAAATCTCACAATTAGCTGAGTACAAAGGGGTTGATCATAACTTTTGGAGACTTACATAATTAGTTATAAATTTTATATGTCCTTGTCTATTTAATGGATTATTAAATCTTAATTAATTCTAATAATGGTGATTTTGAGTTTGAGTGCCAACCTAAGATGTTATAATTTTTTTGTCTTTATGTTAGGTGATAGTATTTATACATTTAAATATAAATTTAGAATTTTTTATAATTTTTTCTTAATTGTTAATTAAGTTTGGTGATTAAGCACTCAAAAATACTTAACTTTTAATCTAATCAACCAAAATTCATGGAACTTTTTGAAAAAGTGTACATTAGCATGATTAACCTACCGTAAAAATTTCAAGTTAATTAAAAGTGTATTTTAATATTAACAGGGGAAATTATTATTCTTGATAATTTTCAAATTATCCCAAAAATACTCAGTAAAATTTAGCATTTTTAATTGTGTTGGTTTCCTCTCAAAAATATACATCTAGAGAAGGTCATTTGTAATTTTTCACTTAAAGGCTAATTTGCTATGAATTTTTTAAATTTAAATTTAATTAATTAAAGTCTTAAAACCTTATTAAGCCCTAATTTGGTGATTTTTAAGATTTTATAAAATCCAGATAGTCTAATTAAATTTAACAAAATTCTTGATATTAACAAAAATATCTTCAATCAGTTTCATATTTTTTTCTATAATTTTTATATTATTAAATTAATTATTTTTATCAAAATAATCCTAAAAGAGGTAAAAGTCATATCTTTTAATTTAGAAGTCTGATTGACTTGAAATTTTTATGGTTATGATACATTTGTAATAAGTTTATACTCTAAAAAAATTTCACTTAGTTTTAGTTATATTTTAAGAGTTATTAAAGAATTATCCATTTTTTTTTTATACTTTTCAAATTAACCTTTAAATATTTAATCAAATAAAAGGATTTTAATTTGTTGGATTCCTATCTAAAATATGTATCCATAAAGAGGTTACTTGTATTTTTTTGGTTGAGTGTTTGATTTATTATGAATTTTTAAAGTTCTTATTTTTATAATTTAATTAATTGAATTTTTAATTCCTTATTAAGCATTAATTAAGTGATTTTTGAGATTTTAAATAATTTAGAGGGCTTAAATATTTTTTCTAGGTTCTTGATTATGTGTTAAAGTAATTTGAACTATTTTGGTAAGTTTTTATAATTTTTATTTATTCAAAAATCAACCAATGAACTTGAAAAGTTAATAACTCATAAATCAAAAAGTTATTTAACATAAATTTTTTATGGTAGTTGGGGATTAACATCAAGTTTAATTCTTGAAAATTTTAGCTTAATTGGTTTAATATTTTGGGATTACCTAAAAATTATATTTTTTGATAATTTTTATATTAATCTCAAAATAGCCAATGAAATTCAATGATTTTGGATTTATTGGATTCCCCTCAAAATGAAAAATTCATATGGGTCATATTTGCAATATTTTGTTGAGCATTTTAATTTTTATAATTTTTTAACACCTCAATTATTTTTTGGTAATTTTTAGACCAAAAATTCATCTATTTTTCTACTTAAATTAGTCAGCATTGATGTGACATTCATCTATGTGTGTCTACAACGGATTGGGCAACCTAGAGATGTCATAGTTTGAGTGAGAAATAATTAGATCTAGACTATCTAATTTTTTTTGGTTCAAATAGTCTTGATCAAAAAGGGTTTATAATAAATTAAAAATATACATCTAATTATGGCCATGAATTTTAATCAAGTAGAATAGGCTTGTTTTTCTTATCAGAGGCGGACTGAGGTGGGAGGGGTGGATGAAATCCACCCAAAAGTCTTTAGAGTTCACTATTTTTCAGCAATAATCATCGGAAACTGCTTCTTTTCGTGCTAGGGAGGTTCAAAATGAAAAATGCAATGGGAATAATAAAAATAGAAAAAAAATCCTATAATAGCATCTTATTTTTTTACAAACATCAAACTTATGGTTAGCTATAAGATTTGGAATTTACTTAACATAAGCTAATATTGAGTGAAATTTTTTATATGGAGGTGATCCTTAGGCAGAGATGAATCATTGGAATTAATTTACTAACTTGCCTACCTTTAGATTTCTCCAACTAGAAAGTGTCCATGTTTCTTCACCCAAATCCTCCTAGTTTTGATGTTTTGTGTGTGAAAAAGAAGGGGGATGTATTGGTTTACCTCTTGGGAGGTGGAGAAGATATTTCTAGCCAAAAAAAAAGTGTGGATTTAAGCCTCTTTTCTCACCCACTTTATGGTTTGCTGAAAATCACCATTGGAGAGCAATATGGTGGTGAGTAGCTAACATTTCTAATATTTGGTGGTTGAGTGATTAAAATTATTCCAAGATAAGCAAATGGAGTGATGTGAGGAGATGGTGAAGGGATGGTGAGGCGACGGTATTGCATTTGAGTTAGGCCAAATATTTGGTTTGATCAAATTAGGTTTAGATTATGGTTTAAATACATTTAATGTGTTTATTTTGCATGTTTAAGTTTGATTGATCATAATTGCTTTGAGTTTATTTTGGATTTGAGCCAAATTTTCCTAATCAAGTTAATTTGAATTTGCTTGGGTCAATTGACAAAATTGGACAAATTAGGCTTAAAGGACAATTACATTGAGTTCAATTAATTTTCCTAAGTAATTTTGAGTTATAAATTTGATTTAGTTTTAATTTATTTTAATTTGGCTCAATACAATCAATATAGGTTGATTTCGGTCAATTTGAGGCACGTTAACCAATTGATCAAATTAAGCTTAAGAAGCTATTGAGTCATGCTAAAATGTTAATTAGAAACATATAAGAATAATTGGTTTGATTTAATTTGGCTTGGATTGAATTTTAGTTAAATGGGCCATATGGATCAAATTAAGTTGGGCCAATTGGCCAAATTGGTCAAATAAATTGAGCTAAATTGATTGAGTTATGTTTAAAAATAAATTTAAAGTGTTTTGAAATATTTATATTGGTTAAATTTAGATTATGTTTTAATTGAATTTGAATTTGGCCTAATGAGGTTCAATTATTCTATCTTGGGCTAAATGAGCTGATTAGTAGAATCCAGTCTAAATTTGGCTTTAATCAAATTTAATTAAGGTTTTAAATAGATTAAGTAGGTTCAATTTCAAAGGGCTTGGATTTATTTTGGGTTTATCTCCTTTTGTCTGAAATTGGTCAATTCGGGTCAATTAAATCAATAATCAATTTAGACCTCAATTGGGTATGGTTGATTTTTTGTGTGCCATGCAATCAATTAGTTGAAATTAATTTTGATTCAATTAAGTTTTGGGTCAAGATAATTCACATAAAAAGGTTAAATGTATTTTTTTGTCCATAGCATTGCAACACTATGATCTTGGCACTAAGGTGCCATGGCAATCCTTCTAGAAGGATAACTATTAATCTACTTGGCCAGTCGATGGTATGGTGCTGTGGCGCAACCATATGATTTGCAAATTACAGAAATAAGAAAAACTATCATTCCCATCCCTTAAGCAATAACTGCCTATGGGAGTTTTGGGGGGGGTGCACATTTATGGGGTTGAAAACTACCCCATAATTGGAGGAACCTCTATAAAAATGGGGGAAAACTACTCCCCACTTTTTCTTCTCTCTTCTCCACTTTTACTTCCCTCACTATTTAAGTTCTTAGTGTGTTCTTACTTTTATGGTGCTCTCTGGAAAGACTTTCACCTCCGAGTAATCCCCATCCACTTTAGGTAAAAGATTTTGGGAACAATGCATCTTTTCCCTAATTTTGATTGATGAAAACTAGCTTTGATCAAATTTTGACCATCAATCTTGGATCCAGTGAAAATTAGAAGTGGTGTATCTCATCGATCTTAGATCCAGAGTAAAAGAATGCTCATTTATCTTTAAAATCCCATAGTTTAGAAGAAAAAACCTTCATCATTAAACTTAATTTTGGCCCGAGTAAAAAAAGCAACATCTCTCTGTTGATCTTAGATCCAGAAGTAGGAAGAATTGCACTAAAATATTTGAACCTAGCATTATTAAAACATTACTCTTACAAAATTTTTATAAAAATCATTAGATTCTTCAAGAATTCTTATTCAACATGTGCATACCTATCTCACGATGTCGTGGCACCAAGATCTAGCACTAAGGCACCAAGCTCTCGGGAAATGAAGTCTTAGCACTTTGTCCCATAGTGTCATGATGCTAGATACTTGGCACCAAGGTGCTATACTCTTGGGTTTCTTGCACTCAACACAATACTACTGCACCGTTACCTCAATGGTGAGGCACCATGACTAAAAATATGTTCTACCGTCAAACTTAGTTCTGGTGTGAAACAAAACTCTCCACCCCTCTTGATCTTTGATTGAGGATAAATGAGAAGAGTGCTCTACATTGAACATGTAAAATCTAGTATTATTAAGCCATTATGCCACCAAAATTTTAATTTTAAACACTAAGTGAACTCAATGTTGTGCCCAAAACGAGGTGCCATGCTCTCCGATTGTCCATGCCAAAATCTAAAGGTGCCTGATGTTGTCTCAAAAAGTCACTATAATAATTTAATGTTTCAATTAAATATCTATGATATTAAAAACTTAGAAACTATAAGATTCTTGTTCTAAATAAGGCATCGCGACATCAAGGCTAGAGGTCACCCTCTCGAAAAATGAACCAATATAACTCTCTATAGAGCACCATGGCACTGAATATTGATCACTGAGGCACCATCCTCTTAGGTAGAATGAATAAAATGGTTGTCTATTAAGCACCACAGTGCTGAATATTGAGCGGCAGGGTGTTGTACTCTCATGTTTTAAGCCTAAGTCCTATAGAATAAGAGTGCCTAAGCATGATAACAATAGTGCTAAGGCTCTACCTCTCTAATATCATTTTTTTAAAGTAAGGATATCTCATTATTTTAATTCTGGAGCTTCCTAAATGATTAATAATAACACATATGCATACTAATACATATATAAAAAAAATATGTATTTATTATTATAAACTACGGGGTTACATAAATTGTATAAAAAAGAGGAAAATACAAAATCAATGAAAGAGGGGGAAATTAGTAGTCATAATCATCATCCTCCTTCCGAAGCCCATAATTTTCAAATATATTAACCATTGACATATTAAACTAGGCAATATATGAAAATTGTTTTTAATTTTGATCCATGTGATAGTCATTTTTTTTTCTAAAGCCTTCTACCTACAACTACTCACCTACTTCTTTCCTTAATAAGAATTGCTGACAAGGATTTAGGGTTTGGGGTCAAGGTCGCGGGAGAGCTTTCCTCCACTTCAAACCTCAAACCAAAACCCCCAATAAACCACTTCATTAGACAAGCCTTTTGAATGAGAATTCTTCATTAGGCTCCCTTAATGTACCCACTATAATACATAAACCATAAATTATGGAGGGATGACCATAACCTATTATAGTACTACCCCTAAGTAAATTATAAATGAAATTATAAATTATCTTTTTTATATCAATTATAGAAAATAAAAGTGTAATTCCGATCAAGATCCCATGGTACCATCGGCCTAAGATTATGTTCTTCTAGCCTACCAACTTCAAAGGGACATAGCTGTAATGTTTAGAGAATTTGATTGTCAGCCATGGATTGCCTCATTTCAGGCCTCTTGAGTAGACTTAAAATTTTAGTGTAAGCGCTACTAGAGTGTTCATGTGGTGAATAAATTATAAAGTGTTAACATGGAGAATGATTAGATGTTCACACTATGACCAAATATAAGGTTGGGCTTATATTCCTTTGGAAAGCCAACAATCAGGGTTGTCCACAAGGTGGATAGATATGAATTTGTTCATGTGGTGAATGGATTATGGGGTGTTTCCATGGCAAACAAATAGATGTTCACATAGTGAAAATATTAGAGGATGGGCTTACATCCCTTTGGAATGCCATAATTAAGGTTGTCCACATGGTGGATGAATATGAATTTGTTCAAGTGGCAAATGAATTATGAGGTGTTTGTATGGAAAATGAATAGATGTTCACATAGTAAATGAATAGAAGGCTGGGCTTACATGCTTTTAGAATGCCATAATTAGGGTATACATAGTGGTGTTTGTATAGAAAATGAATAAAAATTTAAATTACATTAAAAATATATAAAATTCTCATTTTAGGAGTGATGGCCTTAGCATTGGGATCCAACGCCATGGTGCTGTAATAGTGGAGCCTAGTGCTTATATGGCATGACATGGGAAAGATGAACTGGAGGCTTATCATGTCAACGATGTGTATGTAGCATCGTGGTGCCACTATTATTGGACATTTGACCATTTAAACAATGCTATGGTGCTGATCAAGATTCTTAATAGACAAGTAGTTGATTTTAAGGGGAAAATGATGGCCTTATTTTAATGAGTGCCTCGACACTTGATCATTGTGCTCTTTTTGTGCGCATTAGTTATAATAAATTATTATAATTAATTCTATGTTTTTGACTTCATAGTAACCGATGGGATGAGCTAACCAGCACCTCAGCATGGCATTGGGGCACCACAATGCTAGGGCTTTATTTTCAACCATAGAGGGTAATACCTCGGCACCTGGCCTGGGTGTCCCAAAGATGTGTCCTAATTTATAAATAGAGGCCCAAGCTAATAAGGATTTTAATTTAATGATCCCTTTCTTTTAAGAATTTCTTCTCTCTCTAGCTAATCCTATTTTCCAATATACATTATTAATCATGCCTCTTAGAGGAGTTGTGGGCAAGAAGAGAGCATCTGCCAATGATAATCTCTTCATTAGTGCTGATGCCGAGGAGTGGTACTAGCATTCTCTCCTTCACAAGCACCTGAGAGGGGTTCTAAAATCTCGGTGTCAATATGAAGGAGATAATTATGGAGTGAAGGTGGCTCAAACTAGCCTATGAAAATAACTCATGCATCATCTCGGTGGAGCATGAATTTTTCATAAATGCTTGGGATGACCAAAATAATAAGGCATACATCCAGAGAAAGCTAGTAAGTTATGATAGTAGTGTTATAAATGCATATTATGATCTCCCTAATATTGAGTATGATCAATATCTCTCCTACTACAATGATCATCCCTATTTTGAAATGAAAGCGTGCAATGGAAATGATGGGAGGAAAGGATTATAAACTTTCCTGCCATCGAAATGATAACTATCTCTAAAGCTTGGCACTATTTCATTTCTGCTAGGCTTATGCCCTCTCGTAATATTAGTGAGGTTACCAAGGATAGGGCTATTTTGAATTTTATTATTCAAAAGGGGTTCTCTGTCGATATCGAGAAGGTTATTTTTAATTATATATGTAATATGCTGAAAAGAAGCACTATTATTAGGTATGACCCCCCTTCTCTTATTTATAGTTTGTGTGTAGTAGTAGTGAGGTAGGGAGGGCTTGATGAGGAGGTACTCTTTCAAAAAAAATCCTCTAATGAAAAGGGTAATGGGGTTCGAGAATAGATTTGAAGTGGGAGAGAGTTCATATTCTCCCTGATCTAGATCCAGAACTCCCAAGTCCTTGGCCAAGCAAGTTCAAGAGATCGTCAACCAGGTCGCAGACTTGTAGAAGAGGGTAGATAAGAGCACTCATAAGTAGGAGATGCTGGAATGTAAATTTGATCATCACATAGATCAATATTAGATGCAATTCTTCTACATGACCTAGTTCAATACTGCACTGGTCAACATGTTTAAAAAATTATAATCTTGTAGATCCTAGCCAAGTCCCTTTTCCTATGATGCCTCAATATAAACCCTATATGATTTCTCCACCGCTATCAGGCATGTAGGAGGAGGAAGAAGAAGAGGAGGAGGGTGGTGACGAGTACGACTACTAGCATTCCTCCATTTTTATTTTTTTCTTCTTTTCTTTATTTATAATTTATAATTTATAATTTTTCTGAAGAAACAAAATTCCCCTTTTCATTATCTTTATGTTGCATGGTTTAAATATGTATATATATATATATTTTTTTTTTTCTATTGATGCTCTAAGATAAATAAAATTTTTTAACACTTATATAAAAAATCAAATCAAACTTTACTTTGGCACTATACCTGGAGATAGACTAAAGGACTTGAGTGGGCA
Source organism: Cymbidium sinense (assembly GCA_021442155.1). NCBI lineage: Eukaryota > Viridiplantae > Streptophyta > Magnoliopsida > Asparagales > Orchidaceae > Cymbidium > Cymbidium sinense. Next base: position 91,674,603 of record CM038214.1, on the reverse strand, counting down.
CATGCTTTCCATCTGCTTTATCTTGTGGCACTCATGTATGGAATATTATTTTCTCCCCAACACAAAATTTTCTAAGTCCTTTTTACATGCACCAAGGTAACATAGCACTGTGGAACTATCTCCACAATGCCATGGCACTGTGGGACTTTATTTCACTTTTTATCAAAATATTCTAAGTCATATTTAAATTAACACATAGGTATGGCACTACAACGCTGATTCTATGTCATCATGGTACTGTGGGTTTTCATTCAAGTATTGTGGTGATAATCCTTAAGTGTTGCAGCACTGCTCTTATAATATAAATACCCAGAGTGTAGATTATCCATCTTATAAGCCAAATTATGAATTTAAATGTAAATTTTTTTTCAATTTTTTCTTAGAAATTTTGGCACATTTTGCCTTAGCAGTGCTAAGTTTCAAAGTCATATAGTGTGGTACACACTTCTCCTTTATTCTAGATTTAAAAACAACTGAGGTGAGGGGGTTTTCATCTTTCACTGAAATAAAATTCAATGACGAAGGTCTTCAAATCTCCAAGTTTTCTACACAAGATCAAAGATCAATAGTAGGATTTTTTTGTCAAACTAGTAAGAAAAAGCACATATTCTTTACCTGAAGTGAGAAACTCAGAGTGAAGTGTGAGCCCTATTGAGAAAGAGTAGAGTTAACATGGGGGAAAAGTCTTTTGAGTGAGCTCACTCTATTTATTGAAGTGGGCTAAAACTATTCTCTAATAGATGGTGCACCTCGATGCAATATCACATATCTACACCAAATTGATAACTAGAGATTAAGGTTGCGACACCTGATGCCAAGATGATGTAGTAGCATTGTACCATAATTTGACAGTTGGATTGGGCAGTTATTTCTTCTAGAAGACCAGGGTAGTGCCTCAATGCTATGAACATAGTGTCATGGAGCTATTGCCAAAAATTTTATTTTATTATTATTATTTTCTTTATTTTATCTCATTTCTTTTTTAATATAAATAAAATTGCCTCCAATGAATGTATCTTGTCATTAGGACATGATGCATTTATTGTATGGATCTTTTATTAGTTGTATTATATATAGAGATAAATTAAATATAAAAATTCAAGCTTCTGACATGTTACTCAAATAGTCTTCATGTAGTACAAAATAATAGAGAAAGTTACATAAGAAAATTTTAGCTAAAATTATTGGCTTGAATTTCTCTAATGCAAATAGAAGTTGTATGAGCTCTATAGGTCATAGTAGCTTGACTCTATCATGCTTCATGGAGATCTTGAAAAGAAACCTATTGATCACACTCCAATGAAGATAAGGTTTGTTTAAGTTTAGACACCTAAGCATCTACCTGTAATAATCTTCTTCTATGGATATGTCTGCTTTTCTGATCATAGCCCTTCTTTCTAGCAATTATTGTCTCCTATGTTGTAGTTCTCTCAATTCAGTAGAGATATCAAGGAGTTCCATTTTTTCTCTAGAAAGCTCCCTTTAGAAGGACCTAAAGGCTTTGAGATGGTGCTCTAAATCTTGGTGAATTAAGGAGACTTGATGCGAGATGGTAGCTGGTGTTTCTACAGTATTAAGTGTATTTAACAACACCTCTTTGTAGTTAGTGTACAATGAAAACATTCTAAATTCAACATTTCTATAGAGGGACTCCCATAAGTGTAATTCTTCTATTTCAAGGCCTAAAGCAATAGTATTATCTAGTAAAGAATTTTCCGTTTGCTGAACTTCTAAGTTGACACTTTTAACAAGCCTGCTATTATCATGAAGTTTCATGCAAGGGATTTGAAGCCCTAGGACTTATTGTAAAAAAATATATATAAAATTTCTAGGCTAGATAACTACCTTTGGACTATATGTTTCTCACTAGAGATAAGGTGATTTTCTACACAAGAATCCAGATCTGAAGAGTCATCTTTATTTGCACTCACCATTACCTAATTTGAATTTGATAAAAGTGATTCAAAATTAGTAGCCACAGTGTTAGACTCCTCTATATGTGTATTCTCTCTAATATATATATGAACATTGCTAGCAGGTTGGATGTATATTAGAGAACATACAATATTATTTGTTGATAATACTATAATTATTGGCATCACTATTTTGCTACTTCTGCGAATAGAGTTTCCATACTATTGGCAAGAATTAGAAATAAGAATATCATCTTTCTTAAGTAGATGAATTTTAACATCATCATCTACCATTAGTCATCATATTTAGAAGCATTAGTCAAATGTGTATTATATACAGGAATAGTCTCTAGTATATCACATTTTTGTATACATATATGGTCACAGGAATCCATCCATAAATCTTTCCTTTAGGTTCTATGATCTATATGATTAGTTATGGTAATAGTGTGAGTGCTCCAAATGAATATACTATTTATGTTTATTTCTTTGATGAAGAGCATGCCTACCCATTGGTGATCTTTAAATTTAGAATAGACAAACTACAGAAGGATGATCTTACAATAAGCAAAAGGGGTCTTTAATTTCTCTATAGAGACTATAGGTTTCTTTTGCATAATTATGGGGATTACTCTAAATGGGATGGTGTCTAGATCTTTGAAGACTCTAAAATATGGGCATGAATCCATCTGTAGATAATAAAGGTGCATCAAATGTCATAGTATCATGAATCAATCATGACACTTCATACTATACAATAAGTAGGCCAATCTGCAGGTGCTAATGATATCCTTTCACCATGAGTGAGCAGGCTAGCCATCAGTAAGGTAGAAGGATGGAATAATCTATTGTGCCTAGGGAATACAAAATAGTACCAAGTGGTAATGATAACTACTAAAAAAACTCCTTGTCAATCCTCTATTCTATTATCTGGCAGGCATTGGCTTTCCTGTTGACTCAAATTTGGCCTTAATAAATGTATGTGCTCCATTATTGAATGGATCTTAAATCTATGCAAAATGTTGTAGGTGAATCATTCAATGGAGAAAATGTTCTGACCACGCATCGAGAGTGATCATATTTTGACGTCTGCAACCTGTCCTACATTCTTTGGATAGTCTCTGATAATGAGCCAAAGCACGATGTAGTCCTGAAGAATATATGTAATTTCCTCTTCTACATTGGCCATCTAGTTAGCACTGAAAAACCTTATGTTCTGGTGGAATACATTCTTCATAAGGAATTCTTATAATTAGTAGTTCTATTATATCTTGCATATTTTCCATCATTATTGTCAATTCATGTGGACCAACCTAGCAAGTATTGGTAGCTCTATCCCAATGTTATGTTATACTTTTGATCCATGTAAAAGGAAGGCGACTATAATCAAAGAGTGATGTGTAGACTGCCTGATATATACCAGCTTTTCTAAGAACATCACTATGCATTAACAGCTCATAATGGAGTGCCAAAAACTTGTTGGGTCCCAATCTTTTGCTTCATGATGCAATATACAATTACCTAGTAGCCTGTCTATGCATTTAAAGAGTAATGTCTTTTTGACGTTGGAGCACATTCTGGTCTCCAAAGTTAAGGTTATTTGCGACTCATTCTAAAGAGACATCATGATTATTTCTTAATTTTAAACTAGTTATCCAGTCATTTGGGTCATAATTAGTTAGAGAGAATGGTGGAGATGTGATGATCGAATAAATTAGTCTTCAAACATATCTCTACCTCTTAACATGATAACATGTCTTATATTCTAGTTGTTTCACATGGATCATGAGCTTCAATAATAGCCCATATCTACTCTTCAGTAGGCATAGTGGGATGCATATCGTTTGGTCCTTTCTAGATAAATATTGTCGAATATATATCTAGAATAGAGAAGCATACAACTTTTAAGAGTTTTATAAATCAACAATAATATCTAAATTTATACGTGAGATATGTGTGTAAGCTATTTTAATTTAGTTTTTTATGTAGATTTATATTTAAACTCACTCCTCTTGACTATATGGGAACCTCAATTTCGTTTTAGATCCAACCCTTTTTAGTATAGTAGATTTGCCCTTTTGGGCATGGTGGATTTAATCCAACCCTTTTGGGCATGATGGATCTTAATTTGATTTAGATCTGACCCTTATGGGTATGATGGAATCTAAATTAAAGTTTTGGATTTGGCCCTTTTGGGCATGGTGGATCTGATCTAGCACTTTTGGGCATGATGGCCCTTAATTTAATTTAGAACTAACCCCTATGGGTATGATGGAACCTAAATTGGAGTTTTGGATCCATCCTTTATGGGCATGGTGGATCTAATCCAGTCCCTTTGGGCATGATGGGTCTTATTTTAATATATATCTAACCCCATTGGGTATGATGGAATCTAAATTGAGGTTTTGGATCAGGCCTCTTTGGGTATGGTGGATCTGATTTAGCTTCTTTGGGAATGATGGATCTCATTTTAATTTAGAACAGACCATTTTGGGTATTATGGAATCTAAAATGAGGTTTTTGATCCAACCCCTTTCAGCATGGTGGACCTGATTTAGCCCCTTTGGGTATGATGGATTTTATTTTAATTTAGATTTGAGCGCATATAATAGAATCTAAATTGAGGTTTTGGTTCCAGCCCCTTTAGTCATGGTGGATTTGATCCAACCCCTATGGGCATGATGGATCTTAAGTTAATTTTGGTTGATTAGGCATCATTTCCTTTTGATAGGAGATCCTGCTTTGCAAGATGTATTGAATTTACCCCTTTTAATAGAGGAATTTCTCATTGAAATAAACATATTTTATTTATAATTATGTATAATATCTTTCGACATATTATCCATTTATAGGGGGCATAGGCCTAATGGATTTTTGATGATATATGGTATCTCCTAATTTGGACCAAATTTTCCACCAACTCATTGATGTGGAACAATGGGCCTTCTTTGTACCAACACTATTTCACCTACTTTGAAGCTTCTTGGGTGAATCATACAATCATGAGCTCGAGTCATTCTTACTCTATCTCTTTTAAACTTCATTAGGCTTGTAGTCGCATTTAATCTATGGTTTCAAGCTCTTCATATCATATTTGATTATTTTTTTCTATTGAAAGTTTGATTTAAACTACTATGCGGAGTGAAGGTAATTCTACTTCAATGGGGAAGTGTAGCTTTTTCTTCGAAGACTAAAGAGTATGGTATTGCTTGTGTAATAATTTTATAAGTGGTGAGATATGCCCGTAATTCGTTTATTAATTTATCTTGTCATTCTTTTTTATTTTTGAAAAGAATTTTCTTAACTAACTTAATAAGCATTTTATTAAATGTCTCTACCAAACCATTGGCTCTTAGATTGTATATTGAGGATTATCGCCAATCTATCTTATATTTTTAATAAAATAATAAACTTTGACATTCTTGAAGGCAATGCCTTTGTCTAATATAATTCATCATGGTATTTCGAATCATAAACTATATGAATAACTTTACATCCTATTATTATTAACTTCTCTTTTAATGAGATTAGTTTTGCCATTTTGAGAAATAATGTCCCAAATGGAAGTAATGTCCTCTAGATGATGGACTTATTATATCTATTTCCCATCTTTCAAATGGTCGTGATGCTATTGTTAGGTGTAGTAGAGGGTATGGGTGGTGCGTTATTTGACACTAATGACATATTTCAACATATTTGTTGTAGTCTTGAACCATGCTAGGCTTAATATTCATTTAATTTTAAATTTTAAGGCCTTGGTGTGCTCAACACAATCTTTCATAAACTTCATCCATTACTATCTTAGCGTTTGGTTGGGCATGCACATTAGGTCAAACACATGCCAATATAATGTGTCATTTATAAGAGTGTATCATAATGCTCTTTATGAAATTTGATGAGCCTTTGATTTATCTTATGGTATCCCAAAAATCTTTGAGATAGATGATGAATGGTTCCCACCAGTCATCTTCTGTTATCATGCTCTCAACTTCTTGGTTTTCTTTGGCTTTAAAGGCATACAGGATGGTTGGCGCTAGTGCTAGCTTGTTTCAAACTATTATTGTAATTAGATTTCCCTGAGGGTCTATCATTTCTTCAATGTTCTACAGGATGACTTATTTATCTTAAATGTTCTAATTATTTATCAGATTATGAGTTGAGAATTTCCATAAAGTTGAAGCTTCTTAATTTTCAAATCAATTGCTAGCTTTAGGCTCACAATTAATGCTTCATATTCAGCCTTATTGTTAGTTCAAAGCTCAATATGACTATAGGAATATCTCAGTATACCCCTTTATGGTGTTATGAATATCAACCTTTAAAAATAGAGAACAAATTCAGAGACAAAATTTCTTCTTTTTGATTTCATCAACTAAGTAACAAAACACATTTTCTAAGACACATGCAACGACATAAATATAAAATGACCACACATAGAGCAAATTAGAAACCCTAGATAACTAAAATCATCTCTACTTTAAAGACATAATTCCATAAGCAGTAGATCGGATCTCCCATTGTTCAATTAGAGTTTAGGTTTTTAGGGTTTAGGGTTTAGGGTTTTAGGGTTTTTTGGGTTTAGGGTTGTTGGTTTAGTGTTTAGGGTTTAGGATTTAGGGTTTAGAGTTTAAGATTTAGGGTTTAGGGCTTAGGTTTTTTTTTTTTTAAAAGAAAATTAAGTAAATCGATAGATTTAGGTTTATTTAGCTTATTTTTTATTTATTTTTATTTATTTTATTTTTTAATTTTATTTAGGTTTATTTTTCATATTTATATAGTTTGGTTTATTTATTTTAGTTTAGGTTTTTTAATTTAGTTTACTTTTCAAGTTTAGGTTTATGTTTATTTTTTAGTTTAGTTTTAAATTTATTTTATTTTTTAGGTGTATGTTTTAATTTTAATTTTTAGGTTTAGGTTTAGATTTTTATTTTATTTTTTTAGGTTTAAGTTTTAGGTTTATGGTTAAGGATTTAGGGTTTAGGGCTTAGGGATTTTTTTAAAAAAAATTAAGTAAACCAATAGGATTAGGTTTATTTAGTTTATTTTTTATTTTTTTTAGTTTATTTTATTTTTTATTTTTATTAGGTTTGTTTTTTATTTTTATTTAGTTTGGCGTATTTATTTTCAGTTTATTTATTATTGTTTAGGATTTTTTATTTTAGTTTATTTTTTGGTTTAGGTTTATATTTAGTTTTTATTGTAGTTTTATTTTTATTTTATTTGTTAGGTCAATGTTTTATTTTTTATTTTTTTTATTAAGGTTTAGGTTATTATTATATTTTTTTAGGTTTAGGTTTTAGGTTTTTATTTTAGGTTTTATTTTTTAGTTTAGGTCTAGATTTAATTTTAGTTTATTTTATTTTACTTAGTTTAGGGTTTAGGTTTAGTTTATTTTAGGTTTAGGTTTACATTTTATTTATTTTAGCTTAGTTTATTTTAAGTTTAGGTTTAGGTTTATTTTATTTTATTTATTTTAGGTTTAGTTTTTTTTTAGTTTAGGGTTTTGGTTTTATTTTTTATTTAAATTTAGGTTTTATTTTTAGGTTTATTACTTAGGTTTATATTTTGATTTAATTTTTATTTTAGGTTTATTTTATTTTTATTTTACATTTAGTTTTTATTTTATTTAGATTTTTTAATTTTAGGTTAAGGTTTTTATTTTTTATTTTTTTTATTTTTACATTTAGGTTTTAGTTTAGGTTTAGGTTTTAGTTTAGGTTTTTATTTTTTTGCTTTATAATTTTATTTAGGTTTAAGTTTTTTTTATTTTATTTTTAGGTTTTATTTGGTTTAGGTTTAGGTTTTTACATTTTTAGGGTTTAGGGTTTAGTGTTTCAGGTTTGGGGTTTAGGGTTTAGGTTTTAGGGTTTACGGTTTAGGGTTTAGGGTTTTAAGATTTAGAGTTTAGGGTTTGGGGTTGTAGGTTTAGGGTTCATGGTCCAGGGTTTAGGGTTTAGGGTTTAGGGTTAGTTTTATTGTTTTGGGTTTAGTTTTAGGGTTTTATTTATTTTAACTTAAATTTAATTTTGTTTAGGTTTAGGTTTATTTTATTTTGATTTTAAGTTTAGCTTTTCTTTTAGTTTAGGGTTTAGGTTTTATTTTTTATTTTTATTTTTTGGTTTATATTTTAGGTTTAGGTTTTTATTAAATTTTTATTTTATTTTATTTAAGGTTTATTTTATTTTGGTTTAAGTTTTATTTTTATTTTATTTAGGTTTTTATTTTTTAGTTTAGATTAGGTTTTTATTTATTTTATTTTTATTTTTATATTTATTTTCTTTTCTTTTCAGGTTTAGGTTTAGGTATTAGTTTAAATTTTTATTTTTTATTTTTTCTATTTTTGTTTATGTTTGTTTTATTTAATTTATTTTAAGGTTGTATTTAGTTTAGGTTGAGGTTTTTAGCTTTTTACGGTTTAGGGTTAGTTGAGGGTTTAGGGTTTATAGTTTAGGGTTTGGGGTTTAGGGTTTAGGGTTTAGGGTTTAGGGTTTACGGTGTAGGGCTAGGTTTTATTGTTTAGGGTTTAGGGTTTAAGGTTTTATGGTTTAGGGTTTAGGGTTTAGGGTTTAGGGTTAAAGGTTTTTAGGGTTTAGGGTTTAGGGTTTAGGTCTAAGGTTCATGTTTTTGTGAAGTGTTTAGGATTTTTGGTTTTTTTTTTTAAAATAGAGAAAAAATTCAGAAACACAATTTCTTCTTTTTGATTTCATCTACCAAGTAACATAGCAAGTTTTCTAAAACACAAGCGATGACATAGATAAAAAATGAGCACACATAGAGCATATCAAAAACCCTAGATAACTAAAATTGTATCTATTTTAAAGACACAATTCCATGAGTAGTAGATCAGATCGTCCATTCTTCAATTTCTTTAGTTCCAATCAGAACCATTTCGGCCTCTCGAGTAGCAGGATTCAAACATATCCCTAATCTCTCCCTCCACCACCACCACTATCTATTATTTTTAGGTTTTACATTTTTGTTTAGTTTTATTTTTATTTTATTTTTTATTTTTAGGTTTAAGTTTAGGTTTTTATTTTATTTATTTAGGTTTAGGTTTTAGGTTTTTATTTTAGGTGTATTTTTAGGTTCTATTTTTTAGTTTAGGTATAAGTTTACTTTTAGTTTATTTAATTTTATTTAGGGTTTAGGTTTAAGTTTAGGTTTAGGTTTAGGTTTAAGTTTAGGTTTAGGTTTAGTTTATTTTAGGTTTAGGTTTAGGTATTATTTATTTTAGTTTAATTTATTTTAGTTTTGGGTTTAGGTTAATTTTATTTTTATTTTATGTATAGGTTTTTTTTCTTTAGGGTTTTAGTATTATTTTTTATTTATTTTTAGGTTTATTTTTTAGGATTAGGGTTTTATTTTATTTTATTTAGTTTTTTATTTTTTTAGTTTAGTTTAGGTTTTTATTATTTTATTTTAGTTTAGTTTTTATAATTATTTTATTTTCTTTTTAGGTTTATGTTTAGGTTTAGGTTTAGGTTTAGGTTTTAGTTTAGGTTTTTATTTTAGTTTGTTATTTTAATTTATTTTGGTTTAGTTTTATTTATTTATTTATTTTTATGTTTTATTTAGTTTAGGTTTAGGTTTTTAGCTTTCTAGGGTTTAGGGTTCAGGGTTTAGGGATAGTTGAGGGTTAACGGTTTAGGGTTTAGGTTTAGGGTTTAAGGTTTACTTATTTTATTTTAGGTTTTTTATTTTAGTTTATTTTGTAAGTTTAGGTTTAGGTTTACGTTTATTTTTTAGTTTAGTTTTATTTTTATTTTATTTTTTAGGTTTATGTTTTATTTTTTATTTTTAGGTTTAGGTTTAGGATTTTATTTTATTTTTTTAGGTTTAGGTTTTATGTTTTTATTTTAGGTTTTATTTTTTAGTTTATCTTATTTTATTTAATTTAGGGTTTATGTGAAGTTTATTTTATGTTTAAGTTTTATTTATTTTAGTTTATTTATTTTAGTTTAAGTTAGGTTTATTTTATTTTGTTTTTTTTTGCTTAGGTTTTTTTAGTTTGGGGTTTAGGTTTTATTTTTTATATATTTTTAATTTTATTTTTAGGTCTAGGTTTTTATTTAGTTTTTATTTGATTTTATTTTTGGTTTATTTTATTTTTATTTTACATTTAGTTTTTATTTTATCTAAGTTTTTTATTTTCAGGTTTATTATTTTTTTTGTTTAGTTTAGTTTTTTATTTATTTTAATTTAGTTTAGTTTCTATTTTTAATTTATTTTATGTTTAGGTTTAGGTTTAGGTATATGTATTGGTATAGGTTTAGGTTTAAGTTCTTGTTTTGGTTTTTATTTTTTTATTTTTTTTATTTTATTTAGATTTAGGTTTTTTATTTATTTTATTTTTAGGTTTTATTTAGTTTAGGTTTAGGTTTTTAGGTTTTTAGGGTTTAGGGTTTAAGGTTTAGAGTTTAGGGTTTTGGTTTAGGTTCAAGGTTTAGGGTTTTAGGTTTGAGGTTTAGGGTTTAGGGTTATAGGTTTTGGGGTTTAGGATTTTAAGGTTTATTGCTTAGGGTTTAGGGTTTTGGGGTTTAGGTTTTAGGGTTTAGGATTTTTTTTAATTTATTTCTATTTTTTATTTATTATTATTTTTTTAAATTAGGTAAACTCATAGGTTCAAGTTAATTTAGTTTATGTAGTTTATTTTTTATTTATTTTAATTTTTTATTTTATATTTTTTTATATTTTTGTTTTATTTTTATTTTTATTTAGTTTAGTTTATTTATTTTTGTTTATTTTTTAGGTTTAGGTTTAAATTTATTTTTTAGTTTTATTTTTTTTTTAATTTAAATTTTAAGTTTAGGTTGATTTTTATTTTTAGGTTTAGGTTAAAAATTTTTTTAAATTTTTTTTAGGTTTAGGTTTTAGGTTTTTATTATAGGTTTATTTTCTGGTATTGTTTTTTAGTTTAGGTTTAGGTTTATTTTTAGTTAATTTTTTTTATTTAGGGTTTAGGTTTAGGTTTAGTTTATTTTAGGCTTAGGTTTAGGTTTTATTTATTTTAGTTTAGTTTATTTTGGATTAGGTTTAGGTTTATTTTATTTTCATTTTAGGTTTAGTTTTTTTTAGTTTAGGATTTATGTTTTATTTTTATTTATTTTTCGGTTTATTTTTTAGGTTTTGGTTTTTATTTAGTTTGTAATTTACTTTATTTTAGGTTTAGTTTTTATTTTATTTAGGTTTTTTATTTTTTGGTTTATTTTAAGTTTTTATTTATTTTATTTTTGTTTAGTTTTTATTTTTTAGTTTAGTTTAGGTTTAGGTTTAGGTTTTAGTTTAGGTTTTCATTTTATTTTATTTTTTTACTTTATTTTGGTTTAGGTTTATTTATTTATTTTATTTTTATATTTTATTTATTTTAGGTTTAGGTTTTTAGCTTTTTATGGTTTAAAGGTTAGGGTTTAAGGTTTAGAGTTAGTTGAGGGTTTAGCATTTAGGGTTTAGTGTTTAGGGTTTTGGCTTTTAGGTTTCGGGTGTAGGGTTTAGGATTTTAGGGTTTAGTGTTTAGGGTTTAGAGTTTAGTATTTTTATGGTTTAGGGTTTAGGGTTTAGGTTTTAAGTCTAGCATTCAGGTTTTAGTTTAGGGTTTAGTGTTTTTGGTTTTTTTTTAACAGAGAATAATTTCATATTCAACATTTTTTCTTTTTGATTTCATAAACCAAGTAACACATCAAGTATTCTAAGACATAAGCGACAATATAGATAAAAAAATGAGCACACATGGAGCAAATCAAAAACCCTAGATAATTAGAACTATCTCTTCTCAGAAAGACACGTTCCTTAGCAAGATCGGATTGGTCGTTTCTCAGGTTCCCATCAAAACCACTGTGCCTCGAGAAGTAAGATTTACCATCATATCCCCTATCTCTCCCTCTGCCACCATTAAGGCTGTAACCTTCATAGCTTCCATAACCACCACTGCTCTGACCACCACCTCCATATCCACCAGCACATCCAGAGCCCCCACCACCACTGCGATAATCGTTGCCTCTGCCTTTGCCTCCACCGCCAAATCTACACTGAACCTGGTTGAAGGTGATGTTCCTAGCGTCTAGGTTTTTCCCATTCTTAGGGTTTAGGTTTAGGTTTAGGTTTATTAGGTTTATTATGTTTTAAGGTTTAGGTTTATTTTTTATTTATTTAGTTACTTTAGGTTTAGGTTTAGGGTTTGAGGGTTAAGGTTTAGGGTTTAGGGTTATGGTTTAAGGCTTAGGGTTTAGGGTTCAGGGTGTAGGGTTTAGGGTTTAGGGTTTGGGGTTTTTAGGGTTTAGGGTTTAGGGTTTAAGGTTTAAAGTTTGGCATTTAGGGTTTAGGGTTTAGGATTTAGGGTTTAGGATTTTTTTAAAAAAAATTAAGTAAATCAGTAGGTTTAATTTTATTTAGTTTTTTAGGTTATAGTTTAGGGTTTAGAGTTTAGGGTTTTTTAGGGTTTAGGGTTTAGGGTTCTTTAGGGTTTAGGGTTTGGGGTTTAGGGCTTAGGGTTGTAGGTTTAGAGTTTAGGGTTTAGCATTTAGGGTTTAGGATTTAGGGTATAGGTTTTTTTAAAATTAAGTAAATCAGTATGTTTAGGTTTATTTTCTATTTATTTTAGTTTATTTTATTTTGGTTAGGGTTTAAGATTTAGGGTTTATTTTTTATTTTGGTTTATTTTCATATTTTTTAAAGTTTAGTTTACTTATTTTATTTTAGGTTTTTTATTTTAGTTTATTTTTTAGGTGTAGGTTTAGGTTTAAGTTTATGTTTTAGTGGAGTTTTATTTTTATTTTATGTTTTAGTTTTAGGTTATATTTTTAATTTTTAGGTTTAGGTTTAGGTTTTTATTTAAATTTTTTACATTTAGGTTTTATTTTTAATTTGGGTTTAGGTTTATTTTTAGTTTATTTTATTTTATTTAGTTTAGGTTTTGATTATGGTTTAGTTTATTTTAAGTTTAGGTTTAGGTTTTATTTATTTTAGTTTAGTTAAATTTAATTTAGGTTTAGGTTTATTTTATTTTTATTTAAGTTTTAAGTTTTTTTTATTTAGGGTTTAGGATTTATTTTTTATTTAGTTTTAGGTTTTATTTTTAGGTTTATTTCTTAGGTTTAGGGTTTATTTAGTATTTATTTTATTTTATTTTAGGTTTATTTTATTTTTTTTTAGGTTTTCTTATTATTTTATTTAGGTTTTGTATTTTTTAGTTTAGTTTAGGTTTTTATTTTTTAAATTTAAGTTTCATTTTTATTATTTTTATTTATTTATTTTATTTTCATTTTAGTTTTAAGTTTAGGTTTTTGTTTTATTTTATTTTTTATTTTTTTGTTTAATGTTTTATTTATTTATTTTATTTTTTGTTTTATTTAGTTTAAGTTTTGGTTTTTAGCTTTTTAAGGTTTAGGGTTTAGGGTTTAGAATTTAGGGTTTAGGGTTTACATTTTACGGTTGTAGGTTTTAAGGTTTAGGGTTTAGGGTTTTAAGGTTTAAGGTTTATCGTTTAGGGTTTAAGGTTTAGGGTTTAGGGTTTAGGGTTTAGGGTTTAGGGTTTAAGGATTAGGATTTAGGGTCTAGGGTTTTGGGTTAGTTTTAGGGTTGAGGGTTTTTTTGGGTTTAGGGTTGTAGGTTTAGGGTTTACGATTTAGGGTCTAGTGTTAATGGTTTAGGGTCTTTTTTTAAATTTAATAAACTAGTAGGTTTAGGTTTATTTACTTTATTCTCTTTTATTTTAGTTTATTATATTCTTTAGTTTTATTTATGTTTATTTTTAATTTTTATTTTGTTTAGTTTATTTATTTTAGTTTAAGTTTTTTATTTTTGTTTATTTTTATGTTTAGATTTAGGTTTAGGCATATTTTCTAGTTTATTTTTATTTTTATTTTATTTTCTAGATTTAAGTTTATTTTATTTTTAGGTTTAGGTTTAGGTTTTTATTTTATTTTTATAGGTTTAGGTTTTAGGTTTTTATTTTAGGTTTATTTTTATGTTTTATTTTTTTTAATTTAGGTTTAGGTTCATTTTTTATTTATTTTAATTTATTTAGTTTAAGGTTTAGGTTTATTTTATTTTAGGTTTAGATTTAGGTTTTATTTATTTTAGTTGAGTTTATTTTAGTTTAGGTTTAGGTTTAATTTATTTTAGGCTTAGGGTTTTTTTTTAGTTTAGGGTTTAGGTTTAAAATTATTTTATTTTTTAGGTTTGCATTTTTATTTAGTTTTTATTTTATTTTATTTAAGTTTTAATTAATTTTTATTTTAGGTTTAGTTCTTATTTTATTTAGTTTTTTTTATTTTTAGGTTTATATTATTATTCTTAGTTTAGTTTAAATTTTTATTCATTTTATTTTATTTTAGTTTTTTTTTAAGTTTAGGTTTAGGTTTAGGTTTATGTTTAGGCTTAGGTTTTAGTATAGGCTTTTATTTTATTTTATCTATTTATTTATTTATTGTTGGTTTACATTTTTTATTTATTTTATTTTTAGATTTTATTTAGTTTAGGTATAAGATTTTAGATTTTTAGGGTTTAGAGTTTATTATTTAGGGTTTAAAGTTTGGGGTTTATGATTTAAGGTTAAGGGTTTTAGGTTTTAGGGTTTAGGGCTTAGGGTCAAGGTTAGGGTTAGGGTTTATGGTTTAGGGTTTAGGGTTTAGGGTTTAAGGTTTATGGTTTAGGGTTTTAAAGTTTAGGGTTTAGGGTTAGTTTTAAGGTTTAGGGTTTAAGGTTAGGGTATTTTTTATTTCTTTTAAATTAGGCAAACTTGTAGGTTTAGGTTTATTTTTATTTTATTTTAGTTTAGTTTATTAATTTTAGGTTAATTTATCTTAGTTTAGTATTTAGGTTAGGTTAAGGTTAATTTTTTAGTTTAGTTTTATTTTTACTTTATTTTTTAGGTTTAGGTTTTATTTTATATTTTTAGCTTTTATTTTATGTTTTTATTTTATTTTTTTAGGTTTAGGTTTTTATTTTATTTTTTAGGTTTAAGTTTTAGGTTTTTGATTTAGGTTAATTTTTAGGTCTTATTTTTTTGTTTAGGTTTAGGTTTAGGTTTACTTTATTTTAGGTTTAGGTTTAGGTTTTATTTATTTCAGTTTAGTTTATTTTAGTTTTGGTTTAGGCTTATTTTATTTTTATTTTAAGTTTAGGTTTTTTTGAGTCTAGGATCAGAGGTTTTATTTTTTGTTTATTTTTAGGTTTATCTTTTAGGTTTAGGTTTTTATTTTATTTTATTTTAAGTTAATTTTATTTTTATTTTTAGTTTTAGCTTTGTCATTATTTTATTTAGGTTTTTTATTTTTTTTAGTTTTGGTTAGGTTTTTATTTATTTTATTTTAGTTTAGTTTGTATTTTTTATTTTATTTTCTTTTTAGATTTTGGTTTAGGTTCAGGTTTAGGTTTAGGTTTAGGTTTTAGTTTAGGTTTTTATTTTATTTATTATTTTTTTATTTTAGTTTAGTTTTTCTTATTTATTTTATTTTTAGGTTTTATTTAGTTTAGGTTTAGGTTTTTAACTTTTTAGGGTTTAATATTTAGGGTTGGTTGAGGGTTTAACATTTTAGGTTGAGGGTTTAGGGTTAAGGGTTTAAGGTTTAGCTTTTATAGTTTAGGGTTTTGGGTTTAGGGTATGGCATTTAGGGAATAGGGTTAAGGGTTTAGGGTCTAGGTTTTAGGGTTTAGGGCTTAATGTTTAGGGTTTTAGGGTTTATGGTTTATGGTTTAGGGTTTAGGTTTTTGTTTTAAGTATAGGGTTCAGGTTTTAGTCTAGGGTTTAGAGTTTTTAGTTTTTTTTTTAACTTAGAACAAATTTAGATTCAATATTTCTTCTTTATAATTTCATCAATCAATTAGCACACTAAGTTTTCTAAGACACAAGCGATGACATAGATCAAAAATGGGCACGCATAGAGCAAATCAAAAATAGAAGATAACTAGAACCACCTCTACTATAAAGACACTGTTCCATAACTAGCAGATCGGATGGACCGTTCTTCAATTTTTCTAGTACTCAACAGAACTACCCCAACCTCTCTAGTAGTAGGATCCACCATCATATCATCGATCTCTCCTTCCGCCACCTCCATGACTGTAACCTCCCTTATTTCTCTCACCTCCATAACCACCACTGCTCTTATCACCACCTCCATATCCACCAACACCTCCAGATCCCCCATCACTACTATGATAACCCTTGCCTTTGCCTTCGCCTCCACTGCCAGATCTAGACTGAGCCAGGTTGACAATGATGTTCATGCCGTCAAGGTTTTTCCCATGCTAAAGGTTTAGGTTTTTTAGGTTTTAAGGTTTAGGTTTATTTTTTACTTTATTAAGTTACTTTATGTTTCAGTTTAGGGTTTACGATTTATGGTTAGGGTTTAGGGTTTAAGGTTTTAGGGTTTAGGATTAGTGGGTTTAGGAGGTTTAGGATTTGGGTTTAGGGTTTCACTAGTGGTTAGGGGTGGAGGGCCCAGGTGTGGTTTAGGGCCCAGTGGGGTTTAGGTTTAGGGAGGTCAGGGGTTTAGGATTTAGTTTAGAGTTAAGCTCAGGAGGATTTTGAGGTGGGTGGGCCAGGTCAGCTGGCTCAGCCTCAGCCTGTGGCCTGAGATCTGGAGGATCAGTTTAGGGAGGGAAGTTTAGGCCCAGGAGGGCCAGGGAGTTAGGAGGTGTGGAGGTTTAGGATTAGGGTAGGGTAGATTTGAGGTGGTAGTGTCAGGGGTGGGTTAAGGTGTTTTAGGATTTAGGTTTAGGTTTAGGATTTTTTTTAAAATTAAGCAAACCCAGCTAGGTTTATTTAGTTTATTTAGTATAATTTTTATTTACTTTATTTTATTTTATATCTTATTTTTATTTAGGTTTATAATTTTATTTTATTTAGTTGAGTTTTTTCTTTTAGGTTTATTTATTTTAATTTAGGTTTTTTAATTTAATTTATTTTCTAAGTTTATGTTTTTTTTAGTTTAGTTTTATTCTTATTTTATTTATTAGGTTTAGGTTGTATTTTTTATTTTTACGTTTAGATTTACGTTTTTATTTTATTTTTTTACGTTTAGGTTTCAAGTTTTTATTTTAGGTTTATTTTATGTTTTATTTTTTTTTGTTTAGATTTAGGTTTATTTTTAGTTCATTTTATTTTAATTAGTTTAGGGTTTAGGTTTAATTTATTTTAGGTTTAGGTTTAGGTTTTACTTATTTGAGTTTTGTTTATTTTAATTTAGGTTTAGGTTTTTTTATTTTTTTATTTTAGGTTTAGGTTTTTTTTTATTTTAGGGATGAGGTTTTATTCTTTATTGATTTTTAGGTTTATTTTTTTGGGTTTAGATTTTTATTTAGTTTTTATTTTATTTTATTTTAGGTTTATTTTATTTTAGTTTAGTTTTTATATTTTATTTTATTTTACATTTACGTTTAGGTTTAGGTTTTAGTTTAGGTTTTTATTTTATTTTATTTTATTTATTTATTTAGGTTTAGGTTTTTTTATTTATTTCATTTTTAGGTTTTATTTAGTTTAGGTTTATGTTTTCATCTTTTTAGGTTTTTAGGGTTTAGTGTTTAGGGTTTTGGGTATAGGGTTTAGGGTTTAGAGTTGTAGGTTTTATGGTTTATGGTTTAGTGTTTAGGGTTGTAAGTTTTAAGGTTTAGGGTTTAAGGTTTAGGGTTTAGGGTTTTAAGGTTTACGGTTTAGGGTTTAGGGTTCTAAGGTTTAGGGTTTAGGGTTTAGGGTTGTAGTTTTAGGGTTCACGGTTTAGCAATTAGGGTTTAAGGTTAGGGTATTTTTATTTTTTTTAAATTAAGTAAACTAGAAGGTTTAGGTTTATTTAATTTATTTAGTTTATTTTTTATTTATTTTAGTTTGTTTTATTTTTTAATTTTGTTTAGGTCTATTTTTATTTAGATTTTTTATTTAGTTTAGTTTATTTATTTTAAGTTTACATATTTTATTTAAGTTTTTTTATTTTAGTTTATTTTTTTTAAGTTTAGGATTAGGTTTAGGTTTATGTTTTAGTTTAATTTTATTTTTTTAAGTTTAGGTTTTATTTTTAGGTTTTGGTTTTGGTTTTTATTTTCTTTTTTTAGGTTTAGGTTTTAGGTTTTTATTTTAGGTTTATTTTTAGGTTAAATTTTTTTAGTTTAGGTTTATGTTTATTTTTATTTTATTTAAGGTATAAGTTTACGCTTAGGTTTAGTTTATTTTAGGTTTAGGTTTAAGTTTTATCTATTTTAGTTTAGTTTATTTTAGTTTAGGTCTAGGTTTATTTTATATTTATATAAGGTTTAGGCTTTTTTTAGTTTAGGGTTTAGGTTTTATTTTTTATTTATTTTAGGTTTTATTTTTAGGTTTAGTTTTTTTAGGTTTAGGTTTTTATTTAGTTTTTATTTTATTTTATTTTAGGTTTATTTTATTTTTATTTTAGATTTAGTTTTTATTTTATTTAGGTTTTTCAATTTTCAATTTAGTTTAGGTTTTCAATTATTTTAGTTTACTTTAGTTTATTTTTTATTTATTTTATTTTCTTTTTAAGTTTAGGTTTAGTTTTAGCTTTTAGTTTAGGTTTTTATTCTATTTTATTTTTTTATTTAATTTTGGTTTAAGTTTTTATTTATTTTATTTTTAGATTTAATTTAGTTTTGGATTAGGTTTTTAGCTTTTTATGGTTTAGGGTTAGTTGGGGATTTAGGGTTTAGGGTTTAGGGTTTAGGGTTTGGGGTTTAGGGTTTAGGGTTTAGGGTTTAGGGTTTAGAATTTAGGGTTTAAGATTTTAGGGTTTATGCTTTTAGGGCTTAGGGTTTAAGGTTTAGGATTAGGGTTTAGGTTTTAGGTTTTTTTTAGGGTTTAGCATTTAGGGTTTAGGTTTTAGGTCAAAGGTTCATGTTTTAGTTTAGTGTTTAGGGTTTTTTTTTTCTATTTTTTTAACATAGAATAAATTCAAATTCAACATTTCTTCTTTTAGATTTCACCAACCAAGTAACACACCAAGTTTTTTAAAAGACATGATGACATAGATCAAAAATGAGCACACATAAAGCAAATCAAAAACCCTAGATAACTAAATCCATCTTTACTGTAAAGACATAATTCCATAAGCAACAGCTCGGATCATTCATTCTTTAGTTTCTCCAGTTCCCATCAGAACCACCCTAGCCTCTCGAGTAGCGGGATCCACCATCATATCCCTGATCTCTCCCTCTACCAACACCATAGTTATAACCTTCATCGCTCCTCCCACCTCCATAACCACCACTGCTCTGACTACCACCTCCATATTTACCAGCACCTCAAGATCTCCACCACCACTGTGATAACCACCTCGTCCACCTTCGCCTCCACTGCTAGATCTAGACTGGGCCTAGTTGGCGTTGATGTTCTTGCCATCAAGGTTCTACCCATTCTTATGGTTTAAGTTTAAGTTTAGGTTTATTAGGTTTTAGGGTTTAGGTTTATTTTTTAATTAATTTATTTACTTTAGGTTTAGGGTTTGGGGTTTAGTGTTTAGGGTTTAGGGTTATGGTTTAAGGTTTAGGGTTTAGGGTTTAGGAGGGTTCAGGGTGTAGGGTTTAGGGCTTATGGTTTAGGGTTTAGGGTTTAGGGTTTTAGGGTTTATGCTTTTAGGGTTTAGGGTTTAAGGCTTAAGGTTTTTTAGGGTTGTAGGTTTAGGGTTGTAGGTTTAGTGTTTACGATTTAGTGTTAGTATTAGGGTTTAGGGTTTTGGGTTTAGGGTTTATGAATTAGGGTTTTGGATTTTTTTAATTAAGTAAAACGGTAGGTTTAGTTTTATTTAATTTATATATTTATTATTTATTTTAGTTTATTTTATTTTTTATTTTTTATTTTTATTTAGTTTAGTTTATTTATTTTTGGTTTATTTATTTTAGTTTATTTTTTAGGTTTAGGTTTCTTTTTTAGTTGAGTTTTTTTTAGGTTTATGTTTTATTTTTTATTTTTATGTTTTGGTATAGGTTTTCATTTTATTTTTTTTAGGTTTAGGTTTTAGGTTTTTATTTTTGAATTATTTTTAGATTTTATTTTTTAGTTTAGGTTTAGGTTTATTTTTAGTTTATTTCATTTTATTTAGTTTAGGTTTAGGTTTAGGTTTAGTTTAGTTTAGGTTTAAGTTTAGGTTTTATTTATTTTAGTTTAGGTTTAGGTTAATTTTATTTTATTTATTTTATTTTTATTTTAGGTTTAGGTTTTTTTTAGGTTAGGGTTTAGGTTTTATTTTTTCTTTACTTTTAGGTTTTTTTTTTGGTTTATTTTTTAGGTTTATGTCTTTATTTAGTTTTTATTTTATATTAATTTAGGTTTATTTTATTTTTCTTTTACCTTTAGTTTTTATTTTATTAAGTATTTTTATTCTTAGGTTTATTTTATTTTTTAATTTAGTTTAGGTTTTTCATTATTTAATTTTAGTTTTTTTATTTTTTCTTTTATTTTATTTTAGTTTAGGTTTAGGTTAATTTTATTTAATTTATTTTATTTTTATTTTAGGTTTAGGTTTTTTTAGGTTAGGGTTTAGGTTTTATTTTTTATTTAGTTTTAGGTTTTATTTTTTGGTTTATTTTTTAGATTTAGGTCTTTATTTAGTTTTTGTTTTATATTAATTTAGGCTTTTTTTATTTTTCTTTTACCTTTAGTTTTTATTTTATTAAGTATTTTTATTCTTAGGTTTATTTTATTTTTTTAATTTAGTTTAGGTTTTTCTTTATTTAATTTTAGTTTTTTTATTTTTTTTCTTTTATTTTATTTTTAGATTTAGGTTTAGGTTTCAGTTTAGGTTTCTATTTTATTTTATTTTAGTTAGGTTTAGGTTTTTTTATTTATTTTATTTTTAGGTTATATTTAGTTTAGGTTTAAGTTTTTAGGGTTTAGGGTTTTAGGGTTAGGATTTAGGGTTTATTGTTTAGGCTTTAGGGTTTTAGGATTTTAGGGTTTAGGGTTTAAGGTTTAGGGTTTAGGGTTAGCTTAGGGTTTAGGGATATTTTAGCATTTCAGGTTTTGGGTTTATGCTTTAGGCTTTAGGCTTTAGGGTTTAGGGTTTAAGGTTTTATGGTTAGGGTTATGGTTTAGGGTTTAGAGTTGAGGGTTTAAGGTTAGTTTAGGGTTTAGGGTTTAGGGTTTTTAACTGGTGTAGCTTTAGGGCTGTAGATTTAGGGTTTAGGGTTTAGGGTTAGTTTTAGGGTTTAGAGTTTACGATTTATAGTTTCTAGTTTAGGGTATTTAAAAAAAAATTAAGTAAACAGATAGGTTTAGGTTTATTTAGTTTATTTAGTTTTATTTATTTTAATTTAGGTCTATTTTTATTTTTATTTAGTTCAATTTTTTTATTTTAAGTTTATTTATTTTAGTTTAGGTTTTTTATTTTAGTTTAATTTTTAAGTTTAGGTTTAGGTCTAAGTTTATTTTTTTCTTTAGTTTTATTTTTAGTTTTTATTTTTAGATTTAGGTTTTATTATTAACTTTTAGGTTTAGGTTTAGGTTTTTATTTGATTTTTTAGGTTTAGGTTTTAGGTTTATTTTTAACTTTTATTTTTTAGTTTAGGTTTTGGTTTATTTTTAGTTTATTTTATTTTATTTAGTTTAGGTTTAGGTTTAGTTTATGTTAGGTTTAGGTTTAGGTTTTATTTATTTTAGTTTAGTTTATTTTTGTTTAGGTTAGGTTTATTTTATTTTTATTTTAGGTTTAAGTTCTTTTTTTAAGTTTAGTGTTTAGGTTTTACTTTTTACCTATTGTTAAGTTTTAATTTTTGATTTATTGTTTAAGTTTAAGTTTTTATTTTATTTTAAGTTTATTTTATTTTTATTTTAGGTTTAGTTTTTTATTTTAATTGGCTTTTTTATTTTTTTAGTTTAGTTTATGTTTATATATTTTTTATTTTAATTATTTTTTATTTTTTATTTTATTTTATTTTTAGGATTAGGTTTAGGTTTAGGTTTTAATTTACTTTTTTATTTTATTTTGCTTTTTTGTTTTTTATCTTTTTTGGTTTAGGTCTTTTTATTTATTTTATTTTTAGGATTTATTTAGTTTAAGTTGACATTTTTAGGGTTTAGGGTTTAGGGTTAGTTTAGGGTTTAGGGTTTAAGTTTAGGGTTTGGGGTTTAGGGTTTAGGGTTTTGGCTTTAGGGTTTAGGGTTCAGGTTTTAGTTTAGGGGTATGGTTTTTGTTTTTTGTATATTTTTTAATAGAAAAAAAATTCAGATTCAATATTTCTTCTTTTCGATTTCATCAACCAAGTAACACATTAAGTTTTCTAAGACAAAAGTGCCGACATAGATTAAAAATGACCATGCATAGAGCAAATCAAAAACCCTAGATAGTTTGAACCATTTCTAATGTAAAGACATAGTTCTATAAGTAGTAGATCGGATTGCTCATTCTTTAGTTTCTCCAGTTCCCCATCAGAACCACCTCGACCTCTCGACTAGTGGGATCCACCATCATATCCCGAATCTCTCCCTCTGCCACCACCACAGTTGTAACCTCCATCGCTCCTCCGGCCTCCATAACCACCACTACTCTAACCACCATCTTCATATCCACCAGCACCTCCAAATCCCCCACCACCATTACGATAATTGTTATCTCCACCTTTGCCTCCACCGCCAGATCTAGACTGAGCCTAGTTGATGTTAATGTTCCTGTAGACAAGGTTCTGCCAATTCTTAAGGGTTTTTTTTAGGTTTTATTTTTTAGTTTAGGTTTAGGTTTATTTTTAGTTTATTTTATTTTATTTAGTTTAGGTTTATGTTTAGGCTTAGTTTATTTTAAGATTAGGTTTAGGTTTTATTTATTTTGGCTTAATTTATTTTAGTTTATGTTTAGGTTTATTTATTTTGTTTGTTTATTTTCTTTAGGTTTAGGTTTTTTTTAATTTAGTGTTTAGGATTTACTTTTTATTTATTTTTAGGTTTTATTTTAAGGTTTATTTTTTTAGGTTTAGGTTTTTATATAGTTTTAACTTTATTTTATTTTTATTTTATGTTTAATTTTTATTTTATTTAAGTTTTTTTTCTTAGGTTTATTTTATTTTTTTATTTTATTTAGGTTTTTAATTATTTTATTTTAGTTTATTTTTATTGGTTTATTTTATTATAGCTTTATTTTTAAGTTTAGGTTTTTATTTTATTTTATTTAAGTTTATTTTTTTGTTATTTATTTTATTTTTTGGTTTTAATTAGTTTAAGTTTTTAGGGTTTAGGGTTTAGGGTTTAGGGTTTAGGGTTAGGATTTAGGGTTTAGGAGGGCCCAGAGTCAGCTCAGTTTATGGTCAGTATGCCACATGGTGGTTAGGGTTTAGTGGCTTTAGGGTTTAGGAGTTTAGAGAGTGGCCCAGGGTTTAGGCCCACCATCAGGAACCAGGGCTCCGGCCTAGGATTTAGAGCCTTTTATGACTCCATGACTAATGCCCAGGGCCTGGGGTCACTTTATGGCTCAGTGGTTTAGTGTTTTTGTGAGTCAGTGGTTTAGAGTTTGGAGCCTGTCTTAGTTTAGGTTTAGATTTAGGATTTTAGGAGGGTTAGGGCCCAGTCCAGGGTTTAGGGTTTAGGGTTAGGGTTTATTTTAATTATTTTATTTTCTATTTTTGTTTTAGTTTATTTTAATTTTTATTTAGTTTAGTTTATTTATGTTAGTTTAGGTTTTTTATTTTAGTTTATTTTTTGAGGTTATGTTTAGGTTTAGGTTTATTTTTTAGTTTAGTTTTATTTTTATTTTACTTTTTAGGTTTAGGTTTTTTTTTTTAATTTTAAGTTTAAGTTTAAGTTTTTATTTTATTTTCATAGGTTTAGGTTTTGGGTTTTTATTTTAGGTTTATTTTTAGGTTTTATTTTTTAATTTAGGTTTTGGTTTATTTTTAGTTTAGTTTATTTTATTTAGTTTTGGTTTGGGTTTAGGTTTAGTTTATTTTAGGTTTAGTTTTAGGTTTTATTTATTTTAGTTTAGTTTATTTTAGTTTAGGTTTAGGTTTTATTTTTATTTTTAATATAGGTTTAGGTTTTTTTTTAGTTTAGGGTTTATGTTTTTTTATTATTTATTTTTAGGTTTTACTTTTGGTTTATGTTTAGGTTTAGGTTTTAATTTAGTTTTTATTTTATTTTAGTTTATGCTTATTTTATTTTTATTTTAGGTTTATTTATTATTTTATTTAGGTTTTAAATTTTTTAGTTTAGTTTAAGTTTTTATTTCTTTTATTTTAGTTTAGTTCTCATTTTTTTATTTTATTTTCTTTTTAGGTTTAGGTTTAGGTTTAGGTTTCGATTAGGGTTTTAGTTTATGTTTTTATTTTATTTTATTTTATTGTTTTATTTTCATAAGTTTATTTATTTATTTTATTTTTACATTTTATTTAGTTTAGGATTAGGTTTTTTGCTTTTTAGGGTTTAGGTCAATTTAGGGTTTAGGCTTTGGAGTTTAGGGTTTTCGGTTTAGGGTTTTTTTGGGTTTAGGGTTTAGGTTTTAGGGTTTAGGGTTTAGGGTTTAGGGTTTTAGGGTTTAGGGTTTAATGTTTAGGGTTTTTAGGGTTTAGGGTTTAGGGTTCAGGTTTTAGGGTTTTGACCTTTCTAGCCTCCATAACCACCACTGCTCTGACCAACACCTCCAAATCCCCTACCACCACTAGAATAATCGCCGCCTTGGCCTTCGCCACCACCGTCATATCTAGACTAAGCCTGGTTAATAGTGATGTTCCTACCTTCAAGCTTCTGCCCATTCTTAGGGTTTAGGTTTATTAAGTTTTTGGCTTTAGGTTTATTTTTTAATTTATTTAGTTACTTTAAGTTTAGGCTTAGGGTTTGGGGTTTAAGGTTTAGGGTTTAGGGTTAGGGTTTAGAATTTAGGGTTTAGGGTTTAGAGTTTTAGGATTTATGCTTTTAGGGTTTAACGTTTAGGGTTTAGGGTTTTTTAGGGTTTAGGGTTTAGGGTTTGGAATTTAGGGTTTATGGTTTTTTTATAATTAAGTAAACGAGTAGGTTTAGGTTTATTTAGTTTAATTAGTATATTTTTTTTATTATAGTTTATTTGATTTTTTATTTTTATTTAGTTTAGTTTATTTATTTTTGGATTATTTACTCTAGTATAGGTTTTTTATTTTAGTTTATTTTTTAAGTTTAGGTTTAGGTTTAAGTTTATTTTTTAGTTGAGCATCATTTTTATTTTATATTCTAGATTTAGGTTTAGGTTTTTATTTCATTTTTTTAGGTTTAGGTTTTACATTTTTATTTTAGTTTTACTTTTAGGTTTTATTTTTTAGTTTAAGTTCTAGTTTATTTTTAGTTTATTTTATTTTATTTAGTTTAGGTTTAGGTTTAGATTTAATTTATTTTAGGATTTGGTTTAGGTTTTATTTATTGTAGTTTAGATTATTTTTAGGTTTATTTTATTTTATTTATTTCAAATTTTTTTTAAGTTTAGGTTTTTTTTTATAATTTAAGGTTTATGATTTATTTTTTATTTATTTTAAAGTTTTATTTTAAGGTTTATTTTTTAGGTTTAGGTTTTTATTTTATTTTATTTTATTTAATTTTAAGTTTATTTTATTTCATTTTATTACACTTTTTATTTAATTTAGGTTTTATTCTTAGGTTTATTTTTAATTTATTTAGGTTTTATTTATTTTAGTTTATTTTACTAGTTATTTTTTTATTTTAGTTTAGGTTTAGGTTTAGTTTAATTTTATTTTATTTTATTATCTTAATATTTAGGTCAGTTTTATTTATTTATTTTAATTTTAGTTTTATTTAGCCCAGGTCAGGTTTTAGCTTTGGGTGTGGCCCAGGGCCCAGGTTATGATTATGGTTTAGGTGGGCTCAGGTCAGTGTGGGTTTAGGTCACCCAGGGTTTAGAATTTAGGTTTAGGCCTCAGGCTTTAGCTTTAAGTTTTAGGGTTTAGAGCCCAGGGCCAGTAGGAGGGTCTGTGGCTCATGGGGTTTAGGTTTAGGGTTTAGGCCTGGCTCAGGTCAGCCATGGTGGTGCCTAGGGCCTAAAAAGTTAGTTTAGGTCAGGGTTTAGGTCAGGTTAGGGCATATGGTTTAGGGTTTAAGATTTAGGATTTAGGGTTTAGAGTTTAGGGTTTAGGATATTTTTTTAAAAAAATTAAGTAAACATGTATGTTTAGGTTTATTTGGTTTATTTAGTTTATTTTATTTATTTATTTTAGTTTATTTTATTTTTTTATTTTAGTTTATTTTATTTTTTATTTTTATTTATGTTTATTTTTTATTTTTATTTAGTTTTAGTTTATTTATTTTAGGTTTTTTTATATTAGTTTATTTTTTTAGGTTTAAGTTTACTTTATTTTTTTAGTTTAGTTTAATTTTATTTTATTTTTTAGGTTTAGGTTTTATTTTTTATTTTTAGGTTTAAGTTTAGGTTTTTATTTTATTTTTTTAGGTTTAAGTTTTAGGATTTTATCTTAGGCTTATTTTTAGGTTTTTTATTAGTTTAGGTTTAGGTTTACTTTTAGTTTATTTTATTTTATTTAATTTAGGGTTTAGGTTTAGTTTTTTTTAGGTCTAGGTTTAGGTTTTATTTACTTTAGCTTAGCTTACTTTAGTTTACGTTTATGTTTATTTTATTTTATTTATTTTAGGTTTAGGTTTTTTTTTAGTTTAGGGTTTAGGTTTTTTTTTAGTTTATGGTTTAGGTTTTTTTATTTATTTATTTTTAGGTTTAACTTTTAGGTTTAAGTTTTTATTTAGTTTTTATTTTATTTAAGATTTTGTGCCACCATCCGTCAAGATCTTTGATGCTAGTGGGAGCCCACGATAACACATTGTACACTTTAGAGTCGACTGTTGCAACACCAGTGGCAGCAATGCACTCCTCTTCCACCTTCAGTAGCAGTTTGTCAGGTGTTGCATTTGATTGGTACGCCTAACTGCCCAATAGTTCGATGAAGTCTTTTGCTGAGTTGGAGCACCTATTTATCAAGAGGTTTGCTGAAGGTCTACAGAGGGTGATTGTAGGCGACCTAATTGTAGAGAAACAGAAACTCAATGAGTCCCTAGTTGATTACATTCTTCGGGGGCACAACATGAGCATGAAATGATAACCACAGTTGTCCGAATAACATGCCATTGAGATTCTTCTAAAGAATATCCATGGCCCAGTCGCCTTCATGCTTAAGGGATTTATCATCAAAACAATTGAGAAATTAATCAACAAGGCGCTACCCTACAAGAGGAAGCCAAACAGTTGCTTTTTCCCGACCAATCATCTAGGCCCAAGCCGTAGAAGGTGTTTGAGAAGAAGCCAAAGATAGTAGCGTCAGTAGACAAAGGGAAGCAGCTAGACAGAGTTCAGTATGAGAGACTATGAGCTAAACAACCTCCTTCACCACCTCCTCTTCCACCACCTCGACAATCATACTGGCCACCGCAATCGCCACAATGACCATTTACACTACCTCAGCAGCCTACCCAGTAGTGGTATTCATATCCATCGCCAGGCATCTACTTTCCACAAACTCTTGACAATAGATTGAATAAGCCATATTCACAAGAGGGAAATAGTTAGGAAAATCTTTAAGAAACTCTTACAGAAACCTGACTTTCAATTACCAGAGCCTAAGAGGCCAAAGGATGTGGGCAAGAGCAATGATCCTAGCTATTGCCTCTACCACCGCATGTTAGTCCATGTCTTAGAGTATTGTATCACTTTAAGGACTAACTTGAGCACAACTAGAAGTTGAGAGCCATAGTTATCCCTAAAGAATACTTATTAGAACAACCATAAAGTTCTATTAAAGTAATCCTTGCAGATACTTGCGATCCTCTTAAGACTAAAGAAGTTTACGAAATCTCCCTATCCCGAACCTTTAAAAAGATCATTTCTAAGATCAAGAAGCTTTTCTTCCAGGTGCCTGAAGTAGCTCAAATCTTCAACACCAAGGAAGGTTTGCTAGTTGCGAAAGACAACTCGGGGAAGGTGACGGACTAGCGGGACCATACTTGCTCGAGATAGTCGTTGGCGGTCATCAGTCAGTACTCCATCCACTCTTGTAGCTACCACCTCTTCTGCTAGCTCCTCTTCTACTAGCAAGAGCGTTGTATATGTGGATAAGGGCACTAAATCCCTAACTCCGCTTACTTTACTGATTTCCATCATGGACCTCCACCCAAAATGAAATTAATTAAGAAAGTTGATTCTACTTATATATTGTCTACTTTTGATGTTGTTGATTTTATTCCTATTGAAAGCTCTCTAAGTCTAAATAAAAATAATAGCTCTCGTAGTTTCGATCATTTTATTTTTTATTCAGAGTTAAACTATCCTTCTCTGAATCAATCAGGTTCACCTGTTGAGATTGACTTGGAGTCAACTGACTCTGAGGATCCCATAAGAGAAGCTATAGGTATGCTTGATGAGAAGGTAGAACTTTCCACAAGCTCATCATTCCAAGAAGTCACTGAAGTCAATCTACATAGTGGCAAAGTTCTACCTCATAGAGTAGCCCCTCAGGATAAGGTTAAGCAAGTCATTAGTTCTAGTGAGCAGATAGGTCCTCCATAGGATGTTCCACTCATGGATATGCTTATGGAGGACCAAGCCAGAGTTGATTACAATGTCCTAGCTCACCTTAGAAATTTTCTAGCTAAGTTAAGCATATACGATGCCCTTGTCTTATCCAAAGAGATGAGGGAATCTCTAATCAAGGCCTTACTTAATTTAGAGATATGCTTAGCTCGGTGACCCTACTAAGAGAAGGCATGCCACTCGAAGGACATCTTAGGAGTTACATTCAGTGATGAAGACTTACTCCTAGGGATGACCGAGCACAACCGCCTCTTTACATTATAGTGGATGTGGCAGGTACAGGCTATCGAGAGTTCTGGTTGACCTAGGTGTATCAATCAATATTATGAGTCTAAGGACCATTGCCTACTTGAGGATCGACATCTCCAAACTCCAAAAAGAAATGATGATGTTTGAGATTCAATGAACAAGGAGAGGGCCTTTGTGGTGTTTATTTTAGGTTTTGGATGTATTGGGGGAACACCACATAGATCATAGGGGGTTTACTTTTTGGGGTGATCAGGTACAAAATTGAGGTTTGATGTACTATCTCAAAAGATAGAGGCATCATCATACAATGGATCTAATAATGTAATAAGGACTCATAAGACATGATGGGTCTATGAATGTACCAGAGATTTTTCCCCTACTTTACATGGATGAATAAAGCAGGGTTTATATTAAATCAGGTTCTTAAATTCCCTATAAAGGCAAGCCTCCAAAGTTAATTACATCTTAGGAAATGAAATTTCTTAAGAATACTCTCGATTAAAGTAGACAATTATCATCTCCAAAGATTTTAAGGTTAGACTATCAAAAGATTGGTTGTATTTGGAAAATCAATTTGGAATGTTCAAGAAGAAGACTTATCTTTAGAATCCAAATGAAATAAGTAGGAAATGCTTGTGATACTTGGAAGCATAGTGAGCATTCCAATCTATCATATGGTTGGGGTTTATAATTTTGAAGTTGAGGAGATTTATATGTTTTGAGTTGAAATTTAATTAGATTACTAGGGCTTATAATCCACCAAGACAAGGTTGTTGGAATGCCTAAGAGGTTTGGATTTATGCATGTATCTTGAAGGAAATAGCTACCTCAGATCCTAAATCTAGGTAGCTTTAGTACAAGCTAAAGCACAATCTAAATCTAAGTGATAGGTGGATATAAGGGTTTACTTCCATAAGAGAAAATAAATTGTCTGACTTATAGACTTATAACCGATTAGAGTGGCCGCCAGCTAACTCCTCCTATGATTTTAAAATCATGTAGTCCAGTCTTATGAATTGAAACATAGTTTGGGTAGTTATTTAATTAGAAAGAGACTAAAGTCCTAAACAAACTCCCTAAGAGACTAGAGCATGAGTAGTGTGAGCATATGACTTAATGTATAGATGCAAAATCTTTTCAAATTTTATTTTATTTTAGACACATCATTTTAAAAGAGGCTTTAGGATTTCTTATGCTTAAATACATGATGAAACAGGTTATGAGTCAAATCAGGTAGAAGAAGGTGTTCTCCATCATAAGGGATGCCCTCATAGGTCAAGCATTCCTTTATCGTGCAAGGATGGAGAACCTTCATGTTCAAGAGAGAAAGAATATTCATGCATGATGTAAAACATACAACCATACAGCTAAGGGGTTGCTAAATCTTTTAATTATCTTATTTATGTCTTAAGATTTATGACGAGGTTATGAGTTATTTAAAATTTAATTATGAGTGATTAGTTGGGTAGAAAAGTTATTTTTATCCTAAGAGCCTAATTGTATCCAAGCCACACATTAAAGAAGCAATCATTTAAGAAACTATGAAAAGCATGCCATCCTAATGCACAATGTTAACATAACATCAAACAATTATATAAACTATCATAAAAGAATAAAAGGTCGGTGCGATCACGTACTGCCAAATAACCTGAAGAGAGAAAAGATTGGTAGCTAAGCTCTACCATTATACAACCTGGAATATGAAAGAATAATTATGATTATATTAAATGTTATGGGGGCTCATCTGTCTTCATATCTCCATTTTTGATTTGGTTCCTTCTTTGATTTGGATGGTGCTTGCTTCAAAGGCATCATAGGACACCCTAGGACAAAGCCTTCTGGCAACTGTTCATCCTAATCACCTATAACACTAATCCTAATTCTTATTGTAAATAATACATTTATGTGGGAAAAGTAAATCTAACTACACCTACAAAATAGAGGTTAGCTAAATATACATATAATCCCAAGCAGGTGTATTTATAATTTGGACTTAGCACCATACACATGGGTAACTATGCCTACCTGTCCTAACTTGGATTATGCTTAAGGATTTAAGCAACTTGTAAAAAGAGCATTCACATTTATTTTTAAGCATCCCTTAAGTATAATCTCTTACAGAAAACCTGATTAGGCTAATATTGGTCTATCATCTAGTCTATGAAGCATACACCCTAACATCCAATCAAAATAATATATCATAAAAGAAAACATACATTACATCATACACCATCCTAACTTAGAGCTAGAAGTGATGACTTATTTCTAATGTGTGTATTAAGGCTTGTGTGGTCAGTCTTGTTAGGCATTAGGTGTTGTATTTATAAGTGTAGAAGGATTCAATTTAACATGAAGGTTGATCTCACTTGAAGTAGTTTAATTGATTTGAGAATTTTAATTAGTGTTTTCTATTCTTTCATTTGATTACACTTAGGAACTAAGTGTTATAAAGAGAGGAAAAGAGGATTGCCCTCTTTCATCCCTACCTTAAGTCACTTTCTAAAGTATATTAATTTGATTTAGTTCTCTTTAGTGAATGGCTTATTAAATTATTTAATTAATCCTAAGTTTAGGTTCACTTTAAATAACCATATTCAAAATAAAAGGCATCTTAATATTAATTTAATTGAATTACTACCACATGACATATATTAAATCATTCCTTTCCATTGCAAGTAACATGCATATGATTTAATCCTAAGTGTATCTATACATGCAACATATTTTAGCACACTTAAATGATGAATGTATGTGTATGCTTAGAATTTATATTTTATTTGATTGAATTATTTAAACATTTTAATTTAAAACTTTATCCAAATTCTTATACAAAAAGGACATAAGAATGAAATCAGATAGGAATGTGCTGTTGTTAAACCAGGAAAGTGAGGTAATCAAATGACCTCCTTGGGGATAACTAAAGCCTCATATTCCCGGGATGTCCGGACTATATACTTGCATTTCTTGGACACACATGGATGTATACATAAATGAGGGAAAGAAAACCATGCAAAGATTGTATAATTTTTTATGGAATCATTTATATATATGAATTAAAGCTCTATCCAAATTCTAATGTTGAAATACATAAGAATGAAATAAAATGGGTGCATGCCATTGTTAAACCAGGGAAGTGAGGTAATTAAATTACCTCCTTGGGGATAGCTAAAGCCTTGTGTTCGGGATGTCGACAATACCCATTTCCATTCAATCTTATATAAATCAACACATGAATGAGGATGAGAACTCAACATTCATACACATAAGCTATAAGCACATGTATTTCTTATGTATTTATAATTAGCATCATAATACATATTATTATTCATTTATAAGCTTTCAAAAATAACATTTATATTTAATAGTGATAATAGCCATGCATATATTAAATTAAATCAAGACATGCAAGCTTAAATAAAGGAAATCCATTTTATTTTACTTAATTTTGAAAAGATGGATGCATGAATTCAAATGACATACCAAATTTAACATGATTGGAAATAGGACAATCAAATATAAGGATGTGATTCATTCAACTAAACAAGGTTTTAAGGACAATCAAATCAAATAGGATTATTTAAAGCAAACCAAAGCTTCCTTATTAATTAAGTTTTGGATTTGATTTGATTTAAAGAGGATAAGAGAAATCATTTGTTGTTTAAAACCCATTCCCACATTAGTGATTTGATTTAATTTAAGGAAATGTAATTAAGTTGATTATATAGGTTAATTAAGTTGAACCCTTAATTAGATGAATTAATTACCCTTACCTATGTCACCTTAAAGTAATTAACTAAATATTTATGAGACAACATGATATGCATGGAAAATAAACTTGCAATGATCCTAGGAAATAAAAGGGGCCTAATGCAATTAGCTCATGCTTAATAGTTAATTAGATTAAAGGACTTATTAATTACTCTTATGATTTTTCCACACATGTGGACTAAGCATAATTTCATTAAACTCCTTTAGGTTAATAAACACCTAAAGATCATGATTTAATTAATTAAGGTCTGATGTGATTATGATTTTAATTTGATTAAGTGATTTAATTAATTTCATTTT
This sequence comes from Cymbidium sinense, assembly GCA_021442155.1. NCBI lineage: Eukaryota > Viridiplantae > Streptophyta > Magnoliopsida > Asparagales > Orchidaceae > Cymbidium > Cymbidium sinense. The sequence continues at coordinate 91,641,872 of CM038214.1, read as the reverse complement.
AAAAAAGGGTGAAATGAACTTAAGGAATGGAGTCCCAACCCTATTCCTCAGTTCAGTTATTATTAAACAATGATTAATAAACTTAGTTAACTAATTTATTACTATTCATGGGATTAATTAATCATTAATTAACTTAAAATAGTAGTTGTGGTTGAACTAGTCAATTTTCCTAATTAAGTGAGCAATAAATCCTAAGAAAATCATGAGAGGCAGAGTTCATCGCATTAAATTAACCAACAAAATTTGGGATTAATTGCTCAGATAATTAAGGAGTAATTAAGCTAATTAATTTTATAATTAAACCTTAATTAGTAATTGAAATTAGCTAAGATAATTTTTATTTAATTCTCCTCTAAAATACCTTTAAAATGATTATAAATTTGCATTTTTTTATTTCTCTATGATTATTTATGATTTTTAGAAGTTTCAATTATTAAAAATGATCAATTAAACTAAATTAAAGCCTAAACCTGTTAGCGCCACATGGTGCGCTGATGTGGCATGCTTTCCACATGGCACCGCAGGATTGGCTACTTAAAACTTATCCGACTCAGTGCCTATGTGGTGGTGGCGAACATGCTTTCTTGACCACCATCCGATATAAGATCAGATGGCTATGATTAATCTTATAGCTTAATAGGATTAAATCAGATCAATCTAGTAGATCTAATCACCACAATCTATTTCAATCATGCAGAATGGACTGTGAGTGATCTAACATCATGCGAGTGAGGGAGAATGGAGTCCATCCTCCATTATTCACTTGATTTGAGCTTACTTGAGCTCGGATCAACTCCAAAAGATTCCCCTACCTTCATGATATCGATCAGAGGTGATCCAATGATCAAGATCACACGAGATGCAAGTTTTCTTCAAAAATACCCAACCTATTTTTTTTTAAGGTTCAATTTTCAAAGCATACCTCGCCTGAGCTCAAGACCAACAACTTGAACGATTAAGGAAACTTCATCTAGTGGAGATAAAGCCCAGTGACCAGTAATTGGTTCAATTCCTCAGTGTTCGCTCGGAAGGCCATGAACCAATGATTTGGAACTCAACTTTGATCGAAGTCCCACCTTCAGTGCTCGGGACACTTGGGAGATGATTCCTTCTTGCTTGAAAAGGCCAAGGGATGGTGCGTGTAAATTTAATTTGAGTTTGGTGGAGAAATGGGGAAGTTAGGTTAGAAATGGGAGTGTTCTATTTTGGAACTGATGAGAATGGAACTTTCCAATCATAAAATGAGCTTGAGAGCTTAGGAAATGGCTCTAACAGCTCATCTTGGGTAGCTAGGGCTTTGAGGAATGATTTTTGTGTGTGTTTGAGTGGAAATAATGGAGTGTATACCCCACATCATCTTGATTGGATGGTGGGATCAGGTTTGGCTTCTAATGGTGGTTTGACCATCTCAGGGAGGAAGTGAGTTGGCTCAGTTTGGTTTGTTGAAGGTGTGGAGGTGGCTAACAATAAAGAATCATGGGTGTCTTATGGGTTTCAAATGCTCCAATGGGGTGGGTGAGGTGATTTCACCTCCCATGGGTCATGGCTGATCCAACCACCCCTTGGGTCAAGCCTTGGGTCAGGTTAGGCAGTGTCCTAGGTTCCTAGGTATACCATTGGAAGAGTACCAAGTGTCCAAGGAATGGAAATGACCACTTACATGGGCAATTTGTCTCATGTGATGCCCTTGACCCAAGGGTAGAATGATCATTTGGCATTGGATTTGATTTGGGAAGATTTGTATGGAGCCAAAAGTGGGTTAGCCCATATTTCAAGTCAATTAGAGTTTATTTGGTTTGGTTTGGATCAATTTGCCTCATTTAGTTCAAATTGGGTTATGTTGGGTCAAGTTTATATGATCATTTGGGATGTTTTGGTTCAATTGGTTTTGTTTAGTTTGGCTTAGTTTTGATTTTGGCTCATTTGAATTCATTTGGTCAAATGGATTAAGTTGATCAATTTTTATTGGCCAAATTGGCTTATGTTGGGTGTTGGTTTGGGTTTAGTTGGTCAATTGAAAATGATTGTAGGCTTCAGTTTCAATTAATTTGATTTGGTTTTGATTTAGGACAACATGAACCTTTAGGTCAATTTGGGATAAGTTGGTTAATTAGGTTCAATTAGGTCCAATCATGGCTTTGGTCATGCTCAACAATCAATTTGGAATGAACTTGAGCCATTGGTTGTAATCAATTTGGTTTATATTTCGATTCGACCAAATTTGGTCCTTTAAGTGAATTTGGGTCTACTTGGGTCATAAGCGCCAATTCAGTTTTGTTTGACTCAATTGAAGGTCAATTCATATTCAAATATTGATTTTGATTTGGTATGAATCATTAGTTTCAAGGGATTTGGCATAAGTTGCAATTTGGCTAGTTTGGGTTCACATGGGTTAAGGGGTTGACTTGGTCAAATGACCAAGCTGACTTGGTTTGACCTAATTTGTGATAATTGATCAACCTAGGGTGATCAACAATCATGATGGGATATTTTGATGGGCTTGGTTCAGTCCAATTTAGGTAGGATTAGAACTTGGCTCAAATAGGTCAAATTTGCCACTTTGGGTCAAGTGGACCAATTGGGTTTAGTTGGGTTGAGTTTGATTTAGTTGAGTTTATATATGGATTTGGATTGATATATAAATTCAATTAATGGGTTGGGTTCAAATGGGTTTTGGTTCATTTGAACATTTCAAGTCAAAAGGGTTAAGTTGAGTTTGACTTTTGATTTTGGTTTGGCTTGATGATTGTAGATTTCATTTATATTTGTGAATAAAATTGAAGGTATGATTGATTCATGAGAAAATCAATTGAATGGGTTTTGGAATGAAGAATTTGGCTAAGTCCATGGAGTTGGGTCATGTGATTTAGGTTTGGATTTTGATTTGGTTTGATTTAGTTTGATGATTTAAATGTATATTTCATTTAAATTTATAAGATGATTGAAAATATGATTGATTTGAGAAAAAAATTGAGTTTGACTTAGGTGGCTAAGTCCATGGAGGTCATATATCTTAGGAAGGGTTTTGATTTAATTTGATTTAGTTTGATTTAGTTTTGATCATTTGAATGTAGATTTGATTTTATTTAGGAATATGATTGAAGATATAAATTGATTTTGAGAAATTCAATTGATTTTGAATTGATTTGGATTAAGATTTGGTGAAGTCCATGGGATAGGTCATATGGCTTAGGAAGGGTTTCTTGTTTGGATTTGATCATGGGCTTCAATCATTTGGTTTTGGAATTTGTGTTTGAATTTTGATTTGAGTTCAATGTTTGAATTGAACTTGAGCTTCGGTTTGAGAAGGTGAACATGGATTGGATATGGGTTGTAGGGTATGTGGATTATCATATTCCCTAAGGCATAACCTAACCCCATGGTTAATCCTTCTATGTTTTTAAGCTTAGGTTAAGTGTTTACCTAATTTATTGAAGTGTCTTATGACTATGGAAGTCTTAAAATAGAAAGATTTGATTGACACTCTAAAAGTGATGTCAACGGGCCTTAGGCTCCTTAGTGTTGCACTTGGAGATAGACAATTAGAAGACTGAAGCCAAGTTTCACATTATAGACTCAGATACATCTTCCAACAGTTTGCTTGGGAGACCATGGATACATGAGAACAATATCATTCCATCCTCTCTATATCAGTGTATGAAGTTCGTGAGAGGTGGGATCATCTACTGTGTCAAAGGAGATCTCAAGCCATTTACAGTTCATGAGGTCGGCATATAAGAGGATGCAGCTTACTACCTCCAACACTAGCTAGCTCTTCCAAGCAGTAGATTCCCTTGTAGGTGACACTTAAGCCAGATAGTGATGAAGACTGGGCTCCAAAGCAAAGCATAAGTGTATCCAAGTTCATATGTGAAATAGTTAGGCATCAGTTGGAAACTTTAGCTCTAACCCCACTTTCCTCTCAAAGATGAGTGTTTGGTAGTTTAGGAAGCCCTTAAGTCATCCACAGGTGTGAAGACTCAGAGGTTCTTTCTAGGACCATCATCCTCAAGTTAAGAAGTTGATGTTGAACTTGAGGATGATTCATATAAAGATTTAATATAATTACCTTTTGATTAGTACTTGCCTTGTGTTCATAATTTAGCAAAGAAAGGGTTAATCCCATATATTTGGTCAATGCACATGTTAGACTACTTTAAAAGAATATGAAAGAACAAATACAAAAGTTCTAAATCAAGATCGGGACTAGGATTCGGTATAGTGGGTCCAGTCGATGATGTTGATTACTACTTATTAATCACCAATCATTCAGAATTTGATAGGTTTTTTTGAATCACATTAACTCATAAGAGAAGCTATGCTTTGAAATTTTAGATGATCCAGATGATTTTGAAGTCAAAGATGCACCGCCAGAGTTTGAAGAAAAGATCAAGTCAACCATCCATGACCTCAAGAAAATCAACTTAAGAACTGAAGAAAATCCACGCCTGACATACATCAGTTCTTTGTTGAATGAAACTGGAACCAATGACTTAGTTAGGCTACTGACTAAGTTTAAAGACTGCTTTGCATGGAGTTATGAACATATGCTTGGATTGACTCCTAATGTAGCGGCACATAAACTAGCAATAGAGCCTACTGCTAAACCAATTAAGCAAGCTTTTAGATGCATGCGATTAGACATAAGAAAATAAGTGAATTATGAAGTCAAAAAATTAATCGATGTTGGCTTTATCCAAGAAGAAAAAACCCCTACATGGTTAGCCAGCATCGTCCCAATTAAGAAAAAGAATGGCCAAATTCACATATGCTTTCATTTTAAGGATTTAAATAAGGCATGTCCAAAAGAAGAATTTCCATTACCAATCCCAGAATTGATGGTGGACATTGCCTCATCTCATGCAGTCTTCTCTTTCATGGATAGCTCATCTGGATATAATCAAATAAAGATGGCCCCTGAAGATGAAAGAAGCAATACTTTTTGAACCCCTGATTGGAATCTATTGCTATAAGGTCATGCCTTTTAGCCTTGAAAATGTCAGTGCTACATACCTGTGGGTAATGACTCGAATCTTTGACGAACACATTCTTCATCAGGTTGAGTGCTATGTCGATGATCTCATGGTCAAAAGCAAAGAAAAGGAAGACCATCTCTTTGACTTGAGAGTAGTTTTCAAATAGTTAAGATAATTAAACCTCAAAATGAACCCCTTGAAGTGTGCATTCGGAGTAGTTTCAGGGAAATTTCTTAGGTTTGTTGTCAGACACCAGGGATTCGAAATTGATCTGAACAAGATCAAGCTAATATTAGAATTATCACCCCCTAAAAGTTTAACTCAACTCAGATCATTCCAAGGGCTATTTGAGTATCCTAGACACTTTATATCCAACCTATCGGGAAGATGTCAGCCATTCTCAGCACTTGTCAAAAAGGATGCCAAGTTCAAGTGGGATGACAAGTGTTAGCATGCCTTCAAAGACATGAAGCATTACCTGTTGACGTTGCCATTTCTAGTAGCCCCTATCCCAGGCAAGCTGCTTATACTTTACACTGCTGCATTAGATGACTACCTTGGTGCTTTGTTGGCCCAAGCCAATAACGTAGGGAAGGAAAATGCACTTTACTACCTCAGCCATCATCAAATACATAGTGTTTTCCTACACCAACCAATCAATATTCTACATCCTATATTAGTGTCATGCCCATTTGAGTGTTGGGGTACTGACATACTAGGTCCGATTGATCCTCCTTCTTCCAAGGGTCATCGGCTCATCTTAGTTCCTACTTACTACTTTTTCAAATGTGTGAAGGTGACTCTTGCTCAGAGAGGTCACAACTTAGCATGTGCTCTAATTTTTTAGGAACCATATCATATATAGGTTCAGAGTGGCTCGATGAATTATATATGATAATGGTACTACATTCAAGAGGACCGAGATCAATAATTTTTCCCAGAGACATAGCATAGCTTGGAGATATTCTACCATCAACTACACAAGGGAAAATAGCTTAGCAAAATATTTCATCAAAACTCTCATCCAAATACTAAAGAAGACACTCGAGAATAATAAGCGATAGTGGCACGAGCAATTAGTTAAGGCCTTGTGGGCCTACCGCACCACTTATAGAACTCCAACTCAGTCTACTCCATTCTCCTTAGTGTATGGGTTCGAAGCCATTGTACCATTAGAAGTCCAACTCCCATCACTAAGGATAGCTATGGGTAGCAAGATCACAACAAAGTAGAATTCCAAGTTGCAGTTAGAAGAGCTCAAAGGTCTAGAGGAGAGATACATGCTGGCATGCCAAAACCTCGAGTTATACAAAGCTAAAATGATTTATGCTAACAAAAAGTTGGCCTGTCCTAGAGCTTTTCAAGTAGGAGAGCTAATTTTCATTCTAAGGAGATCGATTATTGCCCATCATAAGATGGGAGGCAAGTTTGAACCCACTTAGGAAAGGACTTTTTCCATAGAAAAGGCCTACCAAAGAGGATATTTTTAGCTTATTAATCATAAGGGAGAGCACCCAATGCTTCCAATCAATGGGCCCTACTTAAAGAAATATTATAAATCATGTTTTAAAAAATTATCATCAATGAAAATTCCATTTTGAATTTAATCTCTTCCATGTTGAAAGTATTCTTGTTTGCGAATCCGCCATGATGTGTTTAGGGTAGGTGTAAGGAACCCGAATTGCATCCTATCCTTCATCGACAAAACACAAACACAAACTACACACAAACATATAAAATAAACACATATCTTTTTTTTCGGGCTACTATGAGTTGAGATAACGCCCCTAGCAACACTTATTCAGTAGTTGCTCTAGGTTGAGCTGACATGCTACCCTACTAGTGTGTCACCTTAGTGGACTTCTTGCTTTGGAGGATGTAATTTTGCTTTGCTTTCCTTCCTTACATGGCCACTGCACACCGATGAGCACAGCCTTACTACGTGGCCAGAAAGCTACCATATGTTGGCTTTGTTTAAGATGATGTGAGTCTGCTATACTTTATTCTTAGATTAGCCTTCATGCACTAACTTGGTCAAGTATATTTAAGATTTAGGATAAGTACCCTAGAGGCTCCTTCCCTCTTGACTGCTTCAAGTCTGGGTCTAGTCCTTTCTCGGGGCTCCCCGCTTAGTAGTCACTTTAGGTTAGATAACATCTATCCTACCAATGACATACTATCATGATGGTCAGTCTTGCTTGGACAGTTGAAAGCCTACATGCTTTCTTACCAAATTGATCGTTGCACACCAACGGGCACTTTAGGTTAGTGGTTCTCACTATGCTGATAGATACACCACTCATGCTGATGGATAGACCTTAGGTTGGTTGGTTCTCATACCTTTAGATACACCACTAATGTCAAATGTAAGTCTGCTACACTTTCTCCTTGAGTTGGCCACCGTACACCTATAAGCTTTTTTTCCAGGGCTCAGGATAACGCCCCTAGCAACACCTCCTCTATGGGCACTATATTTGGATCACATCCTTTGCAACACCATTTAGACACTACCCGGGTTACTATCGGATTGGAAAGTTCCCCTTTCCTAGTAATCACCCCTATTGTTGGAGAATCCGTCCTGTGAACATGTAGATTCTCCCTTGGTTCAGTAAATCTGACATAAGTTGAGCCCATATCTCTACCATATATGCCTCCACATCAATTTAAACAAAACAAATTAAAGTTGATTCAATCTTAATCCCCAGTGGATTATAGATTCTTATCCTCAACAGATCTTCTTTCCAGAAATCATATAATCAAATCAAATTCAAACATTATACCCAACATATTTTCTTCTTCTATGCCCTCGATATAAACCCCTCACATGTCATGACCAATACATGTGTGATCCCCTAGCGGATCTCCCTCCATGTCCTTGACATGGAATTCTCATCAAATCTTATTTCTTCTGTTATGCACACCTTTAATACTTCAATAAAAATCCCAACAATGTATTCATTCAAATTAAATCATCTTAACATTGTAATCAACATTTTATGATTTGTGATGGTGCAAGCTCAAACTAACTACGCAGTATCATTCTAACCATATTATTGTGTGAATTAACACACAATATTATATTATAATATATGTTGTTATATTATAATTTGCTATAATATAATATATTGTCCAACATTACACCTCATTAAAGTAACTTAAAAAGAACAAATAACAAAAGTTTCTCAAAATATGAATAATGTTCATTTTAGATGTAAAATTGTTATTTATTTTCTAGAAATAATTATAGCATTTTGGTGTTGAATCTTGGTGTGTGCCATGAATTTGTGAGTCTTCCATCTCAATTAAATGTGAAACAATGTGTACAATAATATTTAAAAACACCACCACATTCATATATATGTGAAGCTATATTGTTATGTACATTATATTTTAATATGCTTTCATATAATATATTATCTTACATTACACCTTAAAATGAATCACTTTAAGAAAAAATGTATAAAATTTGGTTGAAAAATGAACCTTTATTTTGGATGCAAAATTCCATTCTTTTGATTAAATGACACACCATAGCACACCCCCAATGATGTTACCTAAAGCTTACCTTAAATTTGTCCAAATCCCATCATCCCAGCCTATAACTCAATATGTTTATGAATTATACTAGCAGAAACTCTACTACATCATATTATAGCAAACTAAAATATGCTAAACAGCAAGTAGTAATACACAATAGTATGTTATAATGCATGATGCTACACTATGTTTTGGCATCCTATATTATAATACACCATAACATATAATATTATATTATAAAGCATATCACATCACAAGGGATTGCTTAAGATAAAAAATCATAAAATTAGTCTAAACAATAAAAAACTATATATTTTAGTCATATTACTTACATATTTTATATTGAAACAATATATTATGTTTCCGTGCTCTGCCTATTATGAATTTGGCCAAATTCCACCATTTTAAAGTCTAAATCAACATTTTTATAAATAATGCTAGCGTATGCTTGACTGCATGATTGTAAAATACTAAATGAATTCAAAATGCGTAGAACAATATATTATGATATATGATGTTATGCTATCTTACAACATATAATATTTATTTTGAACATAAAATTTTACTTTTTAGACTATAAGTGGTGTATCACACCTTTGGTACTACAACCTAATTCCCACTTCAAATTTATCAAATTTCATCATCTAATTTATTAAATCAGTAGTTTTATGATTTATCTTAATATAAACTATACGACACAATACTATAATATACTAAAATATTTCAGAACATCTTAAAATATCTAAAAACAGGTCACTACATGCTCAAATATATGATGCTACATTATACTATAATATATGGTATTATAATATGATTTAGGGTTAGGGTTTAGGGTATTCAAATCTCTAATAGTCAAGGGAAAGCCTCTTGATGACATTTTCTTTACCATAACCATGTGTGAATCATTCTTTAGATCTACCCTAATGACATCTTTACTCAAGGTTTAGGGAGGTTTTGGGTTAGTTTAGGGTTTAGGTTTAGGATTAGTTTAGGGTTTAGAGTTTGGGGTTTAAGTTTATGGTTTAGGGTTTAGGAGTTTAGGATTTATGGTTTTAGGTTTAGGGTTTAGGTTATTTAGGGTTTAGGGTTTAGGGTTTAGGTTTTGAGGTTTAGTGTTTAGTGTAGGGTTTAGGTGTTTAGGGTTTAGGTTGGGTTTAGGGTTTAGGTTTAGAGTTTAGGTTTAGGGTTTAAGTTTAGCATTTAGGGTTTAGGGTTTAAGGTTTTTTTAATAGAGAACAAATTCATATTCAATATTTCTTCTTTTTGAATTTCATCAACCAAGTAGCACACCAAGTTCTCTAAGACACAAGCGACGACATAGATCAAAAATGAGCACGCATAGAGAAAATAACAAACCCTAGATAATTAGAACCATCTTTACTATAAAGACATTATTCCATAAGCAGCAGATCGGATCGGCTGTTCTTCAGTCTCTCTAGTTCCCATTAGAACCACCCTGGCCTCTCGAGTAGCAGAATCCACCATCATATCCCTGATCTCTCCCTCATCCACCATGATAGCTATATCCTCTATCACTCCTCCCATGCCCATAACCACCACTACACCAATCACCACCTCCATATATGATAATCGCCGCCCACCTTCGCCTTGACCTCCAGGGATTGAGCTTGGCCAAATGATGTTCCCCATCAAGGTTCTTCCCATTCTGGGTTTAGGTTTAGGTATAGGTTTATTAAGTTTTAGGGTTTAGGTTTATTTTTAATTTATTTAATTACTTTAGGTTTAGGTTTGGGGTTTAATTTTAGTTTGGGTTAGGGTTTAGAGTTTAGGGTTTAGGGTTTAGGCTTTTTTTTTTCTAAAACTAAAATGGTTTTATAACAAATAAAAAATTACCATATCAAATAAGACATTATCTGCTAACAAATAATAAAATAGGATAAAATAAAATGCAATTCAAAAATTCACAAAAGTAGTATTTCACAAAATATTTTAACTCTTAGAGACAATAAAATTTTATTTTATAGAAGGCTAAAAAGCTCAATCAAATAAGCTGAAACCCATATCATCATCAGTTTCCTTAGCAGGCTCTTCCTTCTTCTCTTCCACTATTATGGCTAGAGGAGCAACAATAATAGTAGGAATAGTAGAAGCATCAGGAGTTGCAGGCACATCAAATTTATGAGGATCCTTCAAATACTCCTTAACCTTCTTGGCATATGGGTATGTGTAATTAGTGGCAATTACGATGATGAGGACATTCTTGTAAGCATTGATGAACATGTGGGGCACTGCAATAGGGGTGGGATAAGAGAGGGCTAGTGAGAGAGAAGTGATCATTGAAAAGTCTGACGAAAATATCTCGATGAGATCATCTTCAGTGATGTCAAGCACCTCAGGACTGAACATTGAACCATCATCATACATAGATTGGATGACATGGCCATAAGAGAATGGTTTATTCCCTAGCTTAGCGAGGAGAGCAGCCTCTGAGGATCCCACCTTATTGCTTTTCTTAATCAGCTCAACTAGGGTGATAATTTCAACAATACCCTTATTGATCTTAGTTGGGATGTTGAGAACTTGGAAGAAAGAATTTTGTGAAAGATCCAAATAAGTGTTGCATGGAGGAAACACAACATATCAGAACCAAACTTTGTTTCACAACCCCAACTTCTTTAAGATCACCTTCATAAAAATCAGCTCAATCAAAGTTTAGGGTTAAGGGTTTAGGGTTTTAGAGTTTATGCTTTTAGGGTTTATGGTTTAGGGTTTATGGTTTAAGGTTTAGGGTTTAGGGTTTAGGGTTTTTTAGGGTTTAGGGTTTAGTATTTTTTTTTAAAAAAAATTAAGTAAATTGGTAGGTTTAAGTTAATTTAGTATATTTAGTTTATTTTATATTTATTTTAGCTTATATTATTTTCTATTTTTAGTTTGGTTTATTTTTTATTTTTATTTAGTTTTGTTTACTTAATTTAGCTTTATTTTTCTTAGTTTAGGGTTTTTATTTTAGTTTATTTTTTTAGGTTTAAGTATAGGATTAGTTTATGTTTTAGTTTAGTTTTATTTTTATTTTATTTTTTAGGTTTAGGTTTTATTTTATTTTTTAGGTTTAGGTTTAGGTTTTTATTTCATTTTTATAGGTTTAGGTTTTAGGTTTTTATTTTTATTTATTTTTAGGTTTTATTTTTTAGTTTAGGTTTAGGATTGTTTTTAGTTTATTTTATTTTATTTAATTTAGGTTTAGTTTTAGGTTTAATTTATTTTAGGTTAAGTTTAATGTTTTATTTATTTAAGTTTACTTTATTTTAGTTTAGATTTAGGTTTATTTTATCTTGTTTATTTTATTTTATTTTATTTATTTTTCTTAGTTTAGGTTTATGTTTTATCTATTTATTTCAGGTTTTATTTTATGTTTATTTTAGGTTTATTATTATTTAGTTTTATTTTATTTTATTTTATGTTTATTTTATTTATTTTAGGTTTTATTCTTAGGTTTACTTATTTTTGATTTAGTTTAAGTTTATTTATTTATTTATTTATTTTATTTTATTTTATTTTTAGGTTTAGTTTTAGTTTAGGTTTATTTATCTTATCTTTAATTATTTTATTTAGGTTTATTATTATTTTTAGGTTTTATTTAGTTTAGTTTAATGATTTTAGTCAGGCCCAGGGTTGGGGTTGCCCAGGGTTTAGGGCCCAGGTCAGTGGCCTGTGGCCTAGGCTCAGGGTTTAGGGTTTAGTGGAGGGTTAGAGTTAGGGAAAGTGGTTTAGGTTGGTGGCCTGTGGCCTGGGGGTGGGGTTGTGGTTTAGGGAGGTTTAGGTTTAGGATAGTGTAGTTTAAGGTTTAAGGTTTAGGGTTAGGGTTTATTTATTTATTTTTTTTATTTTTAGGGTTTAGGGTTTATGTTTTAGGTTTAGGGTTCAGGTTTTAGTTTAGTGTTTAGGGTTTTTGGTATTTTTTGAATAGAGAACAAATTCAGATTCAATATTTCTTCTTTTTGAATTCATAAAGCAAGTAGCACACTAGGTTCTCTAAGACACAAGAGGTGATATAGATAAAAAATTAGCATGCATAGAGAAAATGAAAAACCCTAAATAACTAGAATCATCTCTACTGTAAAGACAATTCCATAAGTAGCAGATCAGATTGGTCATTCTTCAATTTCTCAATTTCCCATCAGAACCACCCCGGCCTCTCGAGTAGCAAGATCCACCATCATATCCCCGATCTCTCCCTCCACCACCATGACGGTTGTGACCTTCATCACTCCTCCTTCCTCCATAACCACCACTGCTCTGACAACCACCTCTATATCCATTAATACCTCTAGATCCCCCACCACCACTATGCTAACCGCCGCCTCCACCTTCGCTTCCACCACCAGATCTAGACTAAGCCTGGTTGACGGTGATATTTCTGCTGTCAAAATTCTGCCCATTCTTAGAGTTTAGGTTTAGGTTTTAGGGTTTAGGTTTATTCTTTAATTTATTTAGTTACTTTAGGTTTAGATTTAGGGTTTAAGGTTTAGGGTTTAGGGTTAGGGTTTAGGGTTTAGGGTTTAGGTTTTTTTTAAAAAAAAAACTCAAATGATTTTATAACAAATAAAAAATTACCCAATCAAATGAGACATTTTCCTCTAACAACTAATAAAATAAGATAAAAAAATGCAATTCAAAAATTCACATAAATAGTATTTCATAAAATGATTTAACTCCTAGAGATAATAAAATTTGATTTTGTATAAAGAAAGCTTAGTAAAACACAAACCCATATCATCATCGATTCTCAGGCTCTTCCTTCTTCGTTCCACTATAGTAGAGTAGCTACAATAAGAAGTAGAGTAGCATCATCAAAGAACCACAATAAATTTACTAGGAACCTTCAAATACTCTTTAACCTTATCGGCCTGCGGGCATGTGTAATCAGTGGCAATCATGATGGAAAGGGAATTCCTGTAAGTGCTGGTGAACAAGTTTGGTGCATCAGGGGTGGGATAAGGGGTAACAAAAGCAACATGGGCAGGAGCACTAACTTTGTAATCAAGAACCCTTTCGACTTCTTTAAGATCACCTTAAAATTCCAATGGGGGGTTTAGTGGTTTAGGTTTGTGTTTATGATTTAGGTTAGAGTTTAGAGTTTAGGTTAGGATTTGGGGTTTAGATTTAGTTTTAAGGTTTAGCTTAGGTTTTAGGCTTTAGGTTTAGGTTTGCAGGTTTAGAGTTTAGGGTTAGTTTTAGGGTTTAGGGTTTAGGGTTTATTTTTTTTTTATAAAATTAAGTAGACCAAGAGGTTTAGTTTATTTATTTAGTTATTATTTATTTAATTATTTTAGTTTATTTTATTTTTTATTTTTATTTAGGTTTATTTTTTATTTTTATTTAGTTTAGTTTATTTATTTTAGGTTTAGGTTTAGGTCTATTTTTAGTTGAGTTTTATTTTTATTTTATTTTTTAGGCTTAGGTTTTTATTTTTTGTAGGTTTAGGTTTTAGGTTTTTATCTTAGATTTATTTTTAGGATTTATTTTTTAGTTTAGGTTTATGTTTATTTTTATTTTATTTTATTTAGTTTAGATTTTGGTTTAGGTTTAGGTTTAGGTTTACGTTTAATTTATTTTAGTTTAGTTTATTTTAGTTTAGGGGTCTTTTGGGATCACTTTTGTTTTGTGTTTTTTTGTTTTTATTTTTATGATGTTTTTTGAAAACATGTTTGTTTAGAGTGTTTTTTATGTGGTTTTATTTTTTGTTTTCGAAAATAAAAATTATTATTTTTAAAAATACTTTAAATATCTAAAAGATGTTTTTAGTGTTTTTAAGAAAAACATGTACAATGAAACAAATTTATTTTTAAGCAAACTATAAACAAAACCAAACAAAATTACAAAATAAAAAACAAAAAACAAAAGTGATCCCAAACGGGCCATTAGGTTTATGTTTATTTTATTTGTTAATTTTATTTTTAGTTTAGCTTTAGTTTTTTTTTTCGTTTAGGGTTTAGGTTTTATTTTTTATTTATTTTTAAGTTTACTTTTTTAGGTTTAGATTTTTATTTACTTTTATTTTATTTTTATTTTAGGTTTATTTTATTTTATTTTATGTTTAGTTTTATTTTATTTAGGTTTTCAATTCTTAAGTTTATTTTAATTTTTTAGTTTAGTTTTTTTATTTTATTTTATTTTAGTTTATTTTATTTTTATTTTATTTTATTTTTAGGTTTTGGTTTATGTTTTAGTTTAGGTTTTTATTTTATTTTATTTTATTATTTTATTTAGGTTTAGGTTTTATTTATTTATTTTATTTTTAGGTTTTATTTAGTTTAGGTTTTTAGGGTTTAGGGTTTATGGTTTAGGGTTTATGGTTTAGGGTTTAGTGTTTTATGGTTTAGGGTTTTGGGGTTTAGGTTTTAGGTTTAGGGTTTAGGGTTTAGTGTTTAGGCTTTAGTATTTGGGGTTTTTAGGGTTTATGATTTAAGATTTTTTTAACTAAAAGGAATTTATTGCTTAGAAAAATAGGTACAAGAAGATCATATTAGAGACTAAACTTCAAAATAAAAAATAGATACAAGAAGATAATATTAGAGACTAAACTTAAAAAGAAAAAAACTACTGCTCAAATGAGTTATAGGAGAACTCTAAAGAGTTTAGTCCCTAAACTAATACATCAAAGAGCAATAAAGAAAAAAATCCAAGACAACTAAAAAGGCCAAGCAAAAGATAGTAAAGTCATAGAATCCATAGAGCTCCAAAAGAACCTCCAAAGAGACGAAGATCCACAAGAAAAGGAAACCTACAACCTACAACTGAAGATAACTCCAACCATCTAAGAAAAAAGAGACCACCAGTAAGACTCATGCTCCCTCCAAGAAGAAGAAAAAGAGACCAACTGAAAAAGAGAACTTACAACCTGCAAGAAATCATAGCTAGAAGAAGATCAAAAAAACATAAAGAAAAAAAAAACTCAGGCTCAGATATAAGGAAAGAATGATAATCACAATAATGTGGGGCATTAGATCCTAAGTGTATCCATCTTCATAGAAGGGTTACAAATAGGAAAAGTCACCAGCCACAAAAAAATCAAGGAAAAAATCCATCATATCATCATAGCCGTCCCAGCCAAAGAAAAATACAAACCTATCATAATAGCCACCCAGCCAAAGAAAAAGTGAAGCTAAGAAAATAGAAAGAGAGAGGAGACCAATAGAGAAAATTAACATAAGGCAATCCTAGAAAAACCAAATAAGAATGCCTCTTAAAAAAGGGAGAAAAGAAGCTTACAGCCCAAAAAAAAGAAAAGAACCCCCAAAGATAAAGCCAATAGAGCCCACAACAACACTAGTCCAAAGCCACTAAGACACCAAGCCAATAGAGCCCACAACAACACCAATCCAAAGCCACCAAGGAAACAACCAAAGAAAAGAAAACAGACAACAAAGCAGCCACACAATAGAGAACCAAAGAAAAATAGCCCAGGAAGGAGCAAGAGAACCAAACCAACCAACACAAAAAGAACAAGGCCAGCAAAATCTAAAATAAGTAGCCAAAGAAACAACCAATCAATGGACAGACTGTACTCCAAGGACAAAACGTGCAACCTTCCACCAATAAAGAGAGCAAAAGAACCAACCAAAGAAAGGCAAGCCAACAGGAACAAAGCCACTAGAATAAAACTAGCCAGCCAAAGGGCACCAAAAAAAAACCCAGCAAACAAAAAGCCATAAACACCAAGCCAGAAGGAGGAAAATTAGCCAAGAAGCCAATACTCCAGCTAACAAGAAAAAACATAGCAGAAGCTCAGCCAACAGAGAAAAAATTATCCAAAAGAGAAAACCTCTCAAGGACAGGAGATATTATATCCAAGAAGCTTTGGAACAAGTAACCCTTGGCAAGTGAGGAGGGGCTTAAATTTGAACACTTTTTTCTTTTATCTTTTTGTAAACAATTTTAAAACCATGCCCTTTCTCCAAAAAATCTCCATCCAAAAATGAATCAGTATTGTTATAAATGGCATGGGGAACAGTAAAAGCTATCAATTTTAAAGAAGACCATTCAGAATCATCCACAACATTAGATAAAGGAAAATTAGAAATAGTATGCATTTCAGAATCATAAGTGAAAGAAGGAGTAGAAATAGCTTTAATAAGAAGACATTTATCAATATTTTTACCTTCCAACAAAATATGAGGAGTATCCTCCCTATCTTCATTCATAAAAGAAGCAAGAGAAGCATAATCCAAATTTTTAGTACAATCTTCATGTTAGGGATTAAAATAAGATTCAAATCCCTTAGAAACACATAACATATTACCAAAATTTTGAATAGAATTACCAACCATAGAAAAACCATCATTTTGAACTATAATAGAACTATTTACAATGAGAGAATTATCACAGGTATCTAAATCTTATTTTTTTTCAAAGAAGGATCACCAATATTAACAAGATTGTCAGGACCAGAAGTTAAAATATCAGAAATAAGAACATTTTTTCACGACCATTATCAATCAAAGAAGGCAATGAAATAGTCTCTTTCCTATGATATAAAGCAGACATAGGATAAAGGGAACTAACATCCAACTGATTGGAATAAATGATGTTACCATTAACAATATTCGAACCATCATCATAAAAGGACTTATGCACAACATCCCAACCATTAGAATCATTAACCATAACCTCTAAAGTCTTCCCTTCAATAGAATCATCAAAAGAAACATGTAGAGCATGATTATTAGTTAAAACATTTTCAAAATTATCAAAATTACCTTCCGCATTAGACAAATCAATAATATGTAAAACATTTTTAGAAGATTCAAAAATTTGGGTTTGAAAAACATTAGAATTTTGAGTAGATTTTCCTTTATCCAACTTGAGAGAATCATCAGTTTTTCTAACAATTGAATTCTTACTAGTGTTTTTCTTTCTAAGAGAGGGATGAGCAATAAAGCATTCAGAAATTTAATGCCCATGAATCTTACAATGATTATAAAAAAATGGGAAAGTTCTCAAAAACAACTTTATGAAATTAACTGCATTTTTTTGAACCTAACCAAATTTCTTTCGAATATTTTTTTAGTAATATCAATCTCTACATGATTTCTAGCAATAGATGGTCTAGAAGAAGTAGTTGTTGCTTGATCAACTTGCAAAGGCTAACCAAAAATTGACACAATAGCATAAAGAATCTGATGATAAAATAGATGAATATGCAAGTTAAGTAAAGAAATCAAAATGGGAACAATAGGACACTCCTCATTAACATCAAACATAGGCGTACACTTCAGAATACGCCTTTGACAATTAAAAACATTGTAATAATGCCTAGAAAAAATTCTTATGTAATCAAGGTCATTAGAAAGTTTAATCAGAACATGCCTCACATTAATCAGTCTAATAGAAAAATAACCAGATAAATTTAAGCTATGAAAAAAAGAATGAATATCTTCCATCTTTGGCCATTTAAATGAAAATTTTCTAATCAAAGAAAAAGCAAAAGGCTCAGCTAATCTTTCAATATCCTAATATGAAATCATAATTTTTGGAGAACCTTTAAAAGTCATATGAAGCAAATTCAAAGGAGGCTCGATGG
Organism: Cymbidium sinense; assembly: GCA_021442155.1. NCBI lineage: Eukaryota > Viridiplantae > Streptophyta > Magnoliopsida > Asparagales > Orchidaceae > Cymbidium > Cymbidium sinense. The sequence continues at coordinate 91,623,815 of CM038214.1, read as the reverse complement.
AGGAATTCTTACTAGCTAAAGCCTCTTTGAAAGATTCAATAACAACAAGTAATTTAGACGCAGGATTATCCAAAAAATTTGATGCCTTAGCGGGATCCATCGGAACATGGGATTTAGACCATGGATTTGAAGAAGTTGGCACCGTGATAAGAATAAGTCGAGATCGGCCCAAGATTGACAATCTATAGGAAATCCAAGAGAGAAAGCGATCGAAAACTCACCAAGAATAAGAGGGAACCCAAAATCTCTTAATAAGAGGGTTTAGTTTAGTTTTAGGGTTTATGTTTTAGGTTTACTGTTTATTAGTTATTATTAGGTTTTATTAGTTTTAGGTTATTATTAGTTTATTATTAGATTTATGTTTTCTTTAGTTAGTTTAGTTTTAGTTAGGTTATTAGTTTAGTTTTATTAGTTTTAGTTTTAGTTATTATTATTTTAGGTTAGTTTAGGGTTGAAGTTAGGTTTAGTTTATCAGTTAATTTATTAGTTATTGGTAGTTAGGTTAGTTATTATTAATTAATTATTTATTTATTTAGTTTAGTTAGTTATTATTATTAGTCTATGGTTTTATTATTATTTAGGTTTTAGTTAGTTTTAATTAGTGGTTTAGTTTTGTTAGGTTATTTAATAGTTTATTAATTTATTTTATTTGCTTTATTAGTTTAGTTATGGGTTTAGGTTTATTAGTTTTTATTATTAGTTTTCAAGTTTAGTTTATGGTTTAGTTTTTTATTAGTTATTATTAGTTATTTATTCTTTATTATTATTAGTTTAGTTAGATGGTTTATTAATAGTTTTGTTTTAGATTAGTTTTTTTAGTTTATTATTATTATTAGTTAGTTTATTTATTTAGTTAGGGTTTAGGGTTTAGTTATTGAGTTAGTTTATTATTAGTTTATTAGTTTAGTTAGTTAGTTATTAGTTATTATTATTATTAGCTTTTATTAGTTTTGTTATTATTAGTTAGTTTTATTATTATTCTTATTAGATTATTTATTAGGTTTATTAGTTTAGTTTTTTAGTTTAGTTATTTAGTTAGTTTTATTTTGTTTTATTATTAGTTTATCAGTTTATTATTAGTTAGTTATTATTAATTTTTTTATTTAGGTGTTTTATTGTTAGTTTATTATTAGTTATTAGATAGTTTATTAGGTTTAGTTATGATTATCATTATTTATTAGTTAGTTTTCATGGTTTATTAATTTAGGTTTAGGTTTTAGTTTTAGTTAGTTCTTTAGCTATTTATTATTCATTATTATTATTAGTTTATTAATTTTTTTTTAGTGTTTATCATTTATTAGGGTTTAGGTTTATTTATTAATTATTTTAGTTTTATTAGTTAGTTTTTTTAGTTAGTTTGTTTATTAGATTATTAGTTTTATTAGTTAGTTAGTTTATTTATTTTAGTTTATTTTATTTTATTAGTTTATGGTTTTATTATTATTTAGGTTTTAGTATGTTTTAGTTAGTGGTTTAATTTTATTAGATTAGTTTTGTTAGTTTATTTATTAATTTATTAGTTTAGTTTATTAGTTTTATTAGTTTTGTTATGGGTTTAGGTTTATTAGTTTATTATTATTAGTTTTTAATTTTATTTATGGTTTAGTTTTTTATTAGTTATTATTAGTTATTTATTATTTATTATTATTATTTGTTTAGTTAGGTGGTTTATTATTAGTTTTGTTTTAGATTAGTTTTTTTAGTTTATTATTATTATTATGTTATGTTTATTATTATTACTTTATTACTATTAGTTTATTTATTTAGTTTAAGGTTTAGTTATTTTATTATTTATTTTAGTTTGTTGTTAGTTTTATTATTATTAATTATTAATTTAGTTAGTTATTATTATTATTATTATTATTATTATTATTAGTTTTTTATTAGTTTAAATTGTTAGTTAGTTTATTATTATTATTAGTTTATTTATTAGTTTTATTAGATTAGTTATTTATTTTAGTTATTTAGTTAGTATTATTTTTTTTTTGTTAGTTTATTAGTTTTATTAGTTAGTTATTATTAATTTTTAGTTATGTTTATTATTAGTTTATTAGTTATTAGTTATTTATTATTAGTTATTATTTTATTATTTATTAGTTAGTTTTATGGTTTATTAGTTTTGGTTTAGGGGTTTAGTTTTAGTTATTTAGTTTTTAATTATTAGTGATTATAATTAGTTTATTAATTTAGTTTATTATTTATTTTATTTTAGGTTTATTAATTAGTTTAATTTTATTAGTCACTCTTTTTAGTTAGTTGGTTTTTTAGTTTATTAGTTTATTAGTTAGTTATTTATTTATTTAGTTTAATTAGTTATTATTATTAGTTTATGATTTTATTATTATTTTTATTATAGTTAGTTTTAGTTAGTGGTTTAGTTTTATTGGTTTAGTTTTGTTAATTTATTTTTTAGTTTATTAGTTCTATTAGTTTGGTTATGGGTTTAGGTTTATTAGTTTATTATTATTATTTTTTAATTTAGTTTAAGGTTTAGTTTTTTTGGTTATTATTAGTTATTTATCATTTATTATTATTATTAGTTTAGTTAGTTGGTTTATTATTAGTTTTATTTTAGATTTTTTTTGTGTATTATTATTATCAATTTATGTTTATTATTATTAGTTTTATTATTATTATTTAGTTTATTTATTTAGTTAGGGTTTAGGGTTTGGTTATTTTGTTATTTATTAGTTAGTTTATTATTATTAGTTTATTACTTTAGTTAATTAGTTATTAATTTATATTATTATTATTTTTAGTTTTTATTAGTTTAGTTATTACTAGTTAGTTTTATAATTATTATTATTATTAGTTAATCTATTAGGTTTATTATATTAGTTATTTAGTTTAGTTATTTAGTTAGTTTTGTTTTATTTAGTTATTAGTTTATTATTTTATTATTAGTTGGTTATTATTAATTTTTTTTGTTAGGTGTTTTATTATTAGTTTATTATTTGTTATTAGTTAATTTATTAGGTTTAGTTATTATTATGAGTATTTATTATTTAGTTTTTATGGTTTAATAGTTTAGGTTTAGGGTTTAGTTTAAGTTAGTTATTTAGTTATATATTATTATTTATTTATTATTAGTTATTATTTTAGTTTTAGTGTTTATTATTTATTAGGGTTTTGGTTTATTTAATAATTTGTTTAGTTTTATTAGTTAATTTTTTGGTTAGTTAGTTTAGTTTATTTTATTATTTACTTATTTATTTTATTTTATTTTATGGTTATTATTATTTGGGTATTATTATTTAGGTTTGGTTTTAGTTTTTTATTATTTAGTTTTAGTTTTATTTATTAGTTTATTAGTTTAGTTTATTAGTTTTATTAATTTAATTATGGGTTTAGTTTATTAGTTATTATTAGTTTTTAGTTTATGCTTTAGTTTTTATTTGTTTAGATAATTATTATTTATTATTATTATTCATTTAGTTGGTTTATTATTAGTTTGTTTTAGATTAGTTTTTAGTTTATTATTATTATTTATTATTATTATTTAGTTTATTTATTTTTTATTTAGTTAGTTAGTTTATTATTAGTTGTTTTATTATTAGTTTATTAGTTTAGCTAGTTAGTTATTAGTTATTAGTTATTATTATTATTATTATTATTATTAGTTTTTTTTAGTTTATTGTTAGTTAGTTTATTAGGTTTATTAGATTAGTTATTTAGTTTAGTTATTTAATTAGTTTTGTTTTTTTAGTTATTAGTTTATTAGTTTATTATTAGTTAGTTATTATTTATTTTTTTAGTTAGGTGATTTATTATTTGTTTATTATTAGTTATTAGTTAGTTTATTAGGTTTATTATTATTATGTTTATTTATTTGTTCATTTTTTTATTATTAGTTTAGGTTTGGTTTAGTTTTTTAGTTATTTATTATTAATTATTATTGTTAGTTTATTAGTTTAGTTTTATTGCTTTTTATTTGTTAAGGTTTAATTTTATTTATTTATAGTTTAGTTTTATTAGTTGTTCTTTTTAGTTAGTTTGTTTATTAGTTTATAAGTTTATTAGTTAGTTTGTTATTTATTTTGTTTAGTTAGTAATTATTATTAGTTTATGGTATTATTATTATTTTGGTTTTAAATAGTTTTAATTAGTGGTTTAGTTTTGTTAGTTTATTTATTAGTTTATTAGTTTTATTAGTTTTGTTATGGGTTTTGGATTATTAATTTTTTATTATTAGTTTTTAGTTTAGTTTATGGTTTAGTTTATTATTAGTTATTATTAGTTATTTATTGTTTATTATTATTATTAGTTTAGTTAGTTAGTTTATCATTAATTTAGTTTTAGATTAGTTATTTTAGTTTATTATTATTATTAGTTTATGTTTATTATTATTAGTTTTTTTTATTATTACTTCATTTATTTATTTAGTTAGTGTTTAAGGTTTAGTTATTTAGTTATTTATTAGTTAATTTATTATTTTTTATTATTAATTTGTTAGTTTAGTTAGTTATTAATTTATTATTATTATTATTATTATTATTATTATTATTATTATTAGTTTTTTTTGGTTTAGTTATTATTATTTAGTTTTATTATTATTATTTTTAGTTTATTTATTAGGTTTATTAGTTTATTTATTTAGTTTAGTTATTGAGATAGTTTTATTTTATTTAGTTATTAGTTTATTAGTTTATTATTAGTTAGTTATTCTTAATTTTTTTAGTTAAGTGTTTTATTATTTGTTTATTATTAGTTATTAGTTAGTTTATTAGGCTTAGTTATTATGATGTTTATTTATTAGTTAGTTTTTATGGTTTATTATGTTTAGGTTTTTTTTAGTTTGTTATTAGTTAGTTTTTAGTTAGTAAATTAGTTATTTATTATTATTTAAATTTTATTAGTTTTTAGTTTTTCTTATTTATTAGGGTTTAGGTTTATTTATTTTATTAGTTTTATTTTATTATTTAGTTTTAGTTTTGTTTATTATATCGTTAGTTTTATGTTATTATTTATTTATTATTTAATTTTGTGAGTTTTATTTAGTTTATTATTAGTTTTAGCTTTTATTAATTATTATTAAGTTGTTAGTTATTAGTTTTATTAGTTTATTATGTTTTATTAGTTAGTTATTAGTTAGTTTTATTTTATTTTTATTATTAGTTTATTAGTTTGTCTAGTTATTATTTAGTTATTATTATTAGTATTATTAGTTTAGTTATAAGTTATTTTAGTTTAGTTTAGTTTGTTATTATTAGTTTTATTATTATTATTAGTTTGATTAGTTTAGGTTTTTGGTTTGTGTTTTGATTATTTAGTTTTATTATTATTGTTATAATTATTATGATTTTTAGTTATTATTATTATTAGTTTATTAATTTTAGTTAGTTTATTAGTTATTTATTTAGTTAGTTTAGTTATTATTAGTTTTATTAGTTTTTATTATTATTTATTAGTTTTAGTTTAGTTTTAGTTATTTATTATTTTAGTTTATTATTATTATTACTTTAGTTTAGTTTATTCTTATGTTATTAGGGTTTTTTATTATTTAGTGTTTTTTAGTTATTATTATTTTTTAGTTTAGTTTTTTTTTATTATTATTGGTTATTTATTTATTAGTTTAGTTAGTTTTATTAGATTCTTATTATTAGTTAATTTATTAGGTTTATTTATTATTATTAGGTTTAGTTTATTTATTTATGTTTTGTTTATTATTTAGTTTATTATTACTTTAGGTTATTATTATTATTATTATTATTATTTTAGTTATTAGATTTATTTAGTTTATTTTATTACTAGTTTATTAGTTTAGTGTTAGTTGTTATTAACTATTTACTTTTAGTTTATTAGTTTTTTTTAATTTTATTATTAGTTTTAGTTATTATTATTTAGTTAATATATTATTTGGTTTAGTTAGTTTATTAGTTTATTAGTTTAATTTAGTTATTAGTTAGTTATTATTATAAGTTATTTTAGTTATTTTATTAGTAGTATTAGTTAGTTTTTAGTTTAGTTAGTTTAGTTTATTATTACTTTTAGTTATTAAGTTTAGTTTTATCATTGGTTTAGTTATTTATTGGGTTAGTTTGTATTTAGTATTTATGTAGGGTTTAGTTTATTTAGTTTATTAGTTTAGTTTTAGTTATTAGTTTAAGTTTAGTTTAGTTTTTATTAGTTTTATTAGTTTAGTTTATTTTTAGTTAGTTTGTTAGTGGGGCTTTTTTGTTTATGTTTAAATTATTTATTAGTTTGTTTATTAGTTTAGTTAGTTTTTATTATTATTAGTTTATTTATTTTTTAATTATTATTTAGTTAGTTTAGTTTAGTTAGTTTTATTAGTTTTATTTTTATTTATTATTAGTTTTTTATTATTAATTTATTAGTGTTAGTTTATTATTTATTAGTTTTATTTTTAGTTAGTAGATTTTAGTGTTTTATTTATTCATTATTCGATTTTAGGGTTTAGGGTTTAGGGTATAGGGTTTACGATTTAGGGTTTTAGGGTTTACGGCTTAGAGTTGTAAGTTTAGGGTTTATGGTTAGTTATAAGGTTAAGGTTTTTTTATATATTTTTATTTTTTATTTTTAGGGTTTAGGTTTTCAGTTTTCAGTTTAGGGTTTAGGTTTTAGTTTAGGGTTTACAACTTTTGGTTTCTTTTATTATAGAAAAAAATTCATATTCAATATTTCTTCTTTTCAATACCATCAACCAAGTAACACAGCAAGTTCTCTAATACACAAGCACGACGTAGATAAAAAATGAGCACACATAGAGCAAATCAAAAACCCTAGATAATTAGAACCGTCTCTACTATAAAGACACATTTCCATAAGCAGTAAATCAAATCGATCATTCTTCAGTTTCTCTAGTTCCAATCAGAACTACCCTAACCTCTCGAGTAGGAGGTTCCACCATCATAACCCCTTTCTCTCCCTCTACCACCACCATGGCTATAACGTCCATCGGTCCTCTTGCCTTCATAACCACCATTGCTCCAACCACCACCTCCATATCCACCAGCACCTCCAGATCCCCCACCACCACCACGATAACCGCCGCCTTCACCTTCACCTCCACCGCCAGATCTAGGCTGAGCTTAGTTGACGATGATGTTTCTGCCAACAAGGTTCTACCAAATCTTAACATTTAGGTTTAGGTTTAGGTTTATTAAGTTTTAGGCTTTAAGTTTATTTTTTAGTGTATTTAGTTACTTTAGGTTTAAGTTTATGCCTTGGGGTTTAGGGTTAGAGTTTTGGTTTTAGGGTTTAGTGTTTAGGGTTTAGGGTTTAGGGTTTTAGGGTTTATGCTTTTAGGGTTTTGGGTTTATGGTTTGGGTTAGGGTTTAGGGTTGTAGGTTTAGTGCTGTGATTTTAGAGTTTAAGGTTTAGGGTTAGTGGATTTAGGGTTTAGGGTTTTTTTTAAAAAAAATTATTAAGTATACTGGTAGGTTTAGGTTTATTTAGTTTATTTATTTATTTATTTTGATTTTTTTAATTAGTTTAGTTAATTTATTTTAGGTTTATTTATTTTAGTCTAGGTTTTTTATTTTAGTTTACTTTTTAGGTTTAGGTTTATTACTAGGTTTAACTTTTAGTTGAGTTATATTTTTATTTTATTTTTTAAAATTAGGTTTTATTTTTTATTTTTAGGTTTAGGTTTAAGTTTTTATTTTATTTTTTTAAGTTTAGGTTTTAGGTTTTTATTTTAAGTTTATTTTTAGGTTTTATTTTTTAGTTTAGGTTAAGGTTCATTTTTACTTTATTTTATGTTATTTAGTTTAGGTTTAAGTTTAAATTTAGTATATTTTAAGTTTAGGTTTAGGTTTTATTTATTTTAGTTTAGTTTATTTTAGTTTAGTATATTTTAGTTTAGGTTTAGGTCTATTTTATTTTATTCATTTTATATTTATTTTAGGTTTAGGTTTTTTTTTAGTTTAAGGATTCGATTTTATTATTTATTTATTTTTAGGTTTTTTTTAGGTTTACGTTTTTATTTAGTTTTTATTTTAAGTTTTTTTTTTTTTTATGTTTAGTTCTTATTTTTGTTAGGTTTTTTCTTCTTATTTAATTTATTTTTTAGTTTAGTTTATGTTTTTATTTATTTTATTTTAATTTATTTTAATATTTTATTTTATTTTATTTTTCAACTTAAATTTTAGTTTAGGTTTTTATTTTATTTTATTTTTTATTTTATTTAGGTTTAGGTTTTTTCATTTATTTATTTTTAAGTTTTATTTAATTTAGGTATAATTTTTTTGTTTTTAGGGTTCAAGGTTTAGGGTTTAGGATTTTAGGGTTTAAGGTTTTATGGTGGTTTAGGGTTTAGAATTTAGGGTTTAGGTTTAGGGTTTAGGGTTTTAGGGTTTATGATTTTAGGGTTTAAGGTTTTAGGGTTTAAGGTTTTAGGGTTTACGGTTTAGGGTTTAAGAATTATGGTTTAGTATTTAAGCTTTATGGTTTAGAGTTTTTATAGTGTAGGGTTTAGGGTTAGTTTAAGGTTTATGGTTTACGATTAGTTTCAGGGTTTAGGATTTAGGGTCTAGTGTTAGTTTTAGGGTTAATGGTTTAGGTTTTTTTGAAAAAAAAATTAAGTAAACCAATAGGTTTATGTTTATTTAGTTTATTTAATTCATTTTATATTTTTATTTAGGTTTATTTATTTTTGGGTTTAGGTTTAGGTTTATTATTTTTAGATTACTTTCATTTTATGTTTTTTAGGTTTAGGTTTTATTTTTTATTTTAGGTTTAGTTTAGGTTTTATTTTATTTTTTTAGGTTTAAGTTTTGGTTTTATTTTAGGTACATTTTAGGTTTTACTTCTTTAGGTTTTTTTATTTTATTTTATTTTATTTACTTAGGGTTTAGGTTTAGTTTATTTTTGGTTTAAGTTTAGGTTATATTTATTATAGTTTAGTTTATTTTAGTTTAGGTTTAGGTTTATTTTATATCTTTTGTTTTAGGTTTAGGGTTTTTTTATTTATGATTAAGGTTTTATTTTTTATTTATTTTTAGGTTTTATTTCTAGGTTTATTTTTTTGTTTAGGTTTTTATTTAGTTTTTATTTTATTTTACTTTAGGTTTATTTTTATTTTATGTTTAGGTTTTATTTTAATTTTGTTTTTATTTTTAGTGTTATTTTATTTTTAGTTTAGTTTAGGTTTTATTAATTTTATTTTAGTTTAGTTTTTTTTAATTTTAGGATTAGGTTTAGGTTTAGGTTTATGTTTAGGTTTTAATTTAGATTTTTATTTGATTTGATTTTTATTTTATTTTATTTAGGTTTAGGTTTTATTTATTTATTTCATTACTAGGTTTTATTTAGTGTAGGTTAAGGTTTTTAGGTTCAGGGTTTAGGGTTTAGCATTTTGGATTTAGTGTTTAGAGTTTAGGGTTTTAGTGTTTAGGGTTTCGTGTTTATGGCTTTTAGTTTTTTTAACAGAGAACAAATTTAGATTCAAGATTTCTTCTTTTCAATTTCATCAACCAAATAACACACCAAGTTTTCAAAGACACAAGCGATGACATAGATAAAAAATGAGCATGCATAGAGCAAATCTAAAACCCTTTATAACTAGAACTGTCTCTACTATAAAGACACAATTCCATAGGAAGTAGATCGAATTGGTCATTCTTCACCTTCTCTAGTTCCCATTAGAACCACCCTGGCCTCTCGAGTACCAGGATCCCCCATCATATCCCTGATCTCTCCTTTCGCTGCCACCATGGCTGTAACCTCAGTCGCTCCTCCCACCACTATAACCACCGCTACTCCGACCACCACCTCCATATCCACCAGCACCTTTAGATCCCCCACCACCACAGTGATAACTGTGGCTTCTACCTTTGTCTCGACCGTCGGATCTAGATTGAGCCTGGTTTACGGTGATATTGCTATCGTCAAGGTTTTGCCCATTCTTAGGGTTTAGGTTTATTTTTTAATTTATATAGTTACTTTAGGTTTAGGTTTAGGGTTTATGGTTTATAATTTTGGATTTAAGGTTTAGGGTTTAGGGTTTACATTTTATGGTTTTTTTTAATTTAAGAGAATCATTTGGTTTAGGTTTATTTAGTTTATTTAGTTTATTATTTTAAGTTTAATTATGTTAGTTTAAGTTTTTTATTTTAGTTTATTTTTTAGGTTTGGCTTAGGTTTAGGTTTATTTTTTTAGTTTAGTTTTATGTTTATTTTATATTTTAGGTTTAGGTTTTATTTTTAATTTTTAGGTTTAAGTTTGAGTTTTTATTTTATTTTTTTAGGTTTAGGTTTTAGGTTTTATTTTAGGTTTATTTTAGGTTTTAATTTTTAGTTTAGGTTTAGGTTTATTTTAGTTTATTTTATTTTATTTAGTTTAGGGTTTATGTTTAATTTATTTCTCATTTAGGTTTAGGTTTTATTTAATTTTTGTTTAGTTTAATTTAGTTTAGGTCTAAGTTTATTTGATTTTGTTTATTTTAGGTTTAGGTTTTTTTTTAGTTTATGGTTTAGGTTTTATTTTTTATTTATTTTTAGGATTACTTTTTAAGTTTAGGTTTTTATTTAGTATTTATTTTATTTGATTTTAGGTATATTTTATTTTTATTTTACATTTAGTTTTTATATATATTTAGGTCTTTTATTTTAAGGTTAATTTAGATTTTAGTTTAGTTTATGTTTTTATTTATTTTATTTTAGTTTAGTTTTTATTTTATATACAGTTTAATTTTTAGGTTTAGGTTTCAATTTTAGTATAGGTTCTAATTTTATTTTATTATTTTAATTTATTTAGGTTTAACTTTTTTTATTTATTTTGTTTTTAGGTTTTATTTAGCTTAGGTTTAGGTTTCTAGGTTTTTAGTGATTAGGGTTTATGGTTTAGGGTTTAGGGATTAGGGTTTTAGGATTTACGGTTTATGGTTTAGGGTTTTATGGCTTTGGGTGTTAGGGGTTAGGGATAGTTTTAGGGTTTAGGGTTAGGGTTTTCTTTTTAAATTCTGTAAACTGGTAGTTTTAGTTTTATTTTGTTTATTTATTTATTTTATTTTATTTTTTATTTTAATTTAGAATTATTTTTTATTTTTATCTAAGTTTTTATTTACTTCTTATTTTATTTTATTTTAGGTTTAATTTATTTTTATTTTAGGTCTAGTTTTTTTATTTAGGTTCTTTATTTTTTTAGATTAGTTTAGGTTTTTATTTAATTTATTTTAGTTTATTTTTTATTTTTTTATTTTCTTTTTAGGTTTAGGTTTAGGTTTTAGTTAATGTTTTTTATTTTATTTTATTTTTATTTTGGATTTTTTATGTATTTTATTTGTAGGCTTTATTTAGTTTAGGTTTAGGTTTTTAGCTTTTTAGGGTTTAGGGTTTAGGGTTTAGGGTTTAGGGTTAGTTGAGGGTTTAGGGTTTAGGGTACAGGATTTAGGGTTTAGGGTTTATGATTTACGGTTTAGGGTTTATGATTTAGGCTTTAGGGTTTAGGGTTTAGGTTTTTAGCTTTTAGGGTTTAGGGTTTAGGGTTTAGGATTTTAGGGTTTAACATTTTTAATGTTTAGGGTAAAGGGTTTAGAGTTTAGGTTTTAGGCTTAGGGTTCAGGTTTTAGTTTAGCATGTAGGGTTTTAGGTTTTTTTTTAATAGAGAACAAATTCAGATTCAACATTTCTTCTTTCCATTTTCATCAACTAAGTAACACACCAAGTTTTCTAAGAAACAAGCAATGACATAGATAAAAAATGAGCATGCATAGAGCAAATTGAAAACCACTGATAACTAGAACCATCTTTACTATAAAGACATAGTTCCATAAGCGGTCAGAACCATTCTTGGTTCCTCTAGTTCCCATCACCACCTGTCTTCTCAGTATTTGGATCATCATATCCCCTATCTCCCTCGCCATGACCAGTTTAACCTATGTTGCTCCTTCCGCCTCCATAACCACCATTGCTTTGACCACCACCTCCATATCCACCAGCACCTCCAGATCCCCCACCACCATTACGATAGCGCCACCTGCCATCACCTCCATGAGATCTAGCTGGTTGATGATGTTCTGTAGTCAAGCTTTTGTTCATTCTTAGGGTTTAGGTTTAGGTTTAGGTTTAGGTTTAGGGGGTTTAGGTTTATTTTTAATTTATATAATTACTTTAGGTTTTTGTTTAGGGTTTGGGGTTTAGGGTTTAGGGTTTAGGGTCAGAGTTTTGGGTATAGGGTTTAGCATTTAGGCTTTAAGGTCTGAGGGTTTATGCTTTTAGGGTTTAAGGTTTATGCTTTTAGGGTTTAGGGTTTATGGTTTTTTAGGGTTTAGGTTTTAGGGTTGTAGGTTTAGGATTTAGGGTTTAAGGTTTTTTTGAAAAAAAAGAAAATTAAGTAAACCAATAGGTTTAGGTTTATTTAGTTTATTTTTGATTTATTTTGGTTTACTTTATATTTTATTTTCATCTAGTTTATTTTTTATCTTTATTTAGTTTAGTTTATTTATTTTAAGTTTATTTAATTTAGTTTAGGTTTTTTATTAGTTTATTTTATAGGTTTAGGATTATGTTAAAGTTTATTTTATGGTAGAGTTTTATTTTTATTTTTATTTTTACGTTTAGGTTTTATATTTTTATATTTAGGTTTAGATTTAGGTTTAGGTTTTAGGTTTTATTTTAGGTTTATTTTTAGGTTTTATTTTCTAGTTTTGGCTTATGTTTATTTTTAGTTTATTTTATTTTATTTATTTTAGGTTTAGCTTTAGGTTTAGTTTATTTTAGGTTTAGGTTTAGGTTTTGTTTATTTTAGTTTAGTTTATTTTAGTTTAGGTTTAGGTTTATTTTAGCTTGTTTATTTTATATTTTATTTTAGGTTTAGGATTTTTTTTATAGTTTAGGGTTTAGATTTTTTTTATTTATTTTTAGGTTTTATTTTAATATTTATTTTTTATGTTTAGGTTTTTATTTAGTTTTTATTTTAATTTATTTTAGGTTAATTTTTTTTATTCTATGTTTTAGTTTTATTTTATTTTACTTTTTCAGTTTGGTTTATTTTATTTTATTTTATCTTTAAAATTTTATTTTATTTTATTTTTAGGTTTAGGTTTAGGTTTAGGTTTTAATTTAGGTTTTTATTTATTTTATATTTTATATTTTATTTAGGATTATTTTTTTTAATTATTTTATTTCCAGTTTTTATTTTGTTTAGGTTTAGGTTTTTAGGTTTTTAGGGTTTAGGGTTTAGGGTCTAGGGTTTAGGGTTGAAGGTTTAGGGTTTATGGTTTAAGATTTTTTTTAAAAAAACAAATTAAGTAATCTGTAGGTTTAGCTTTATTTAGTTTATTTTTTATTTATTTTGGTTTACTTTATTTTTAATTTTCATCTAGGTTTTTTTTTAATTTTTATTTAGTTTAGTTTATTTATTTTAGTTCATGTTTTTTATTTTAGTTTATTTTTTAGGTTTAGGTTTATGTTTAAGTTTATTTTTTGGGTGAGTTTTATTTTTTTTTATTTTTTAAGTTTATGCTTTATTTTTAATTTTTAGATTTAGGTTTAGGTTGTTATTTTTTTTTATTTAGGTTTAGGTTTTAGATTTTATTTTAGGTATATTTTTAGGTTTTATTTTTAAGTTTAGGTTTAAGTTTATTTTTAGTTTATTTTATTTTATTTAGTTTAGGTTTTGCATTAGGTTTATTTTATTTTAGGTTTATGTTTAGGTTTTATTTATTTTAGTTTAGTTTATCTTAGTTTAAGTTCAGGTTTATTTTATTTTTTATTTTAGGTTTAGGTTTTTTTATAGTTTAGGGTTTAGGCTTTATTTATTTATTTATTTATAGGTTTTATTTTAAGGTTTATTTTTTAGGTTTAAGTTTTTATTTAGATTTTATTTTATTTTAATTTTTTTGGTAATTTTTTTATTTTACATTTAGGTTTAATTTTATTTAAGTTTTTTATTTTTAGGTTTATTTTATTTTTTTTAGTTTAATTTAGGCTTTCATTTTTTTATTTTAGTTTAGTTTTTATTTTTATTTTATTTTATTTTTATGTTTAGGTTTAGGTTTATTTTTTATTTTAGGTTTTTATTTTATTTTATATTTTATATTTTATTTAAGTTAATGTTTTTATTTATTTAATTATTAGGTTTTATTTTGTTTACTTCTACGTTTTAAGGTTTTTAGGGCTTAGGGTTTAGGGTTTATGTTTTATTTATTTTAGTTTAGTTTATATTAGTTTAAGTTTATGTTTATTTTAATTTATTTATTTTAGGTTTAGATTTTTTTTCTAGTTTATGGTTTATTTTTTATTTTCTATATTTAGGATTATTTTTTAGGTTTAGATTTTTATTTTATTTGATTTTAGGTTTATTTTATTTTTATTTCGCATTTAGTTTTTATTTTAATCATGATTTTTATTTTTAGGTTTATTTTATTTTTTAGTATACTTTAGATTTTTATTTATTTTAGTTTAGTTTTTTATTTTATTTTTAAGTTTAGCTTTAGGTTTAAGTTAGGTTTTTATTTTGTTTTATTTTATTTAAGTTTAAATTTTTTATTTATTTTATTTTTAGATTTTATTTAGTTTAGGTTTAGCTTTATAGGTTTTTACCATTTAGGGGTTAGGGTTTTGGGTTTTGGGTTTAGGGTTTGGGGTTTTAAGGTTTAGGGTTTAGGGTTTTAAGGTTTAGGGTTTAGGGTTAGGTTATATTTATTTTAGTTTAGGTTTATGTTTATTTTATTTTATTTTTTTTGGCTTAGGTATTTTCTTTAGTTTTGGGTTTAAGTTTTATTTTTTATTTTTAGGTTTAGGGTTTTATTAGTTTTTATTTTATTTTATTTTTATTTTATGTTTAGTTTTTATATTATTTTGATTTTTTATTTTTATATTTATTTTTTTAGTTTAGTTTTGGTTTTGTTTATTTTATTTTAGTTTAGTTCTTATTTTTTATTTCATTTTCTTTTTAGGTTTAGGTTTTTATTTTATTAAGGTTTAAGTTTTTAGGTTTTAGGTTTTAGGGTTTAGGGTTTAGGGTTTAGGGTTTAGGGTTTAGGGTTTAAGGTTGTAAGTTTTAGGGTTTAGAGTTTTGGGTTAAGAGTTTATGGTTTTAGGGTTTAGGGTTTAGGGTTTAGGAATTAGGGTTTAGGGTTAGTTTTAGGGTTTAGGGTTAGGTTTAGGGTTTAAGATTTAGGGTTTAAGGTTTAGAGGTTTATGGTTTAGGGTTTTAGGGTTTAGGGTTTAGGGTTAGGGTTTAGGATTTAGGGTTTAAGTTTAGGCTTTAGGGTTTAGGTTTTCATTTTAGGGTATAGTTTTAGCTTAGGGTTTACATTTAGATTAGGGTTTATGCTTTAGGGTTTAGGGTTTTTAGGGTTTAGGGTTGATTTAGGGTTAGTTTAAGGTATAAGGCTTAAGGTTTATGTTTATGTTTAGGTTTTATTTATTTTAGTTTAATTTGTTTTAGTTTGTGTTTTGTTTATTTCATTTTGTTTATTTTAGGTTTAGTTTTTTATTTTATTTGAAGGTTTAGGTTTTATTTTTTTTTTAGTTTTATGTTTAGGTTTTTATTTTATTTAGTTTAGTTTTGGTTTTTATTTTTTTATTTTAGATTAGTTTTAATTTTTTATTTTATTTTTGTTTTATGTTTAGGTTTAGATTTGGGTTTTTATTTTCTTTAGGTTTAGGTTTTTTTATTTATTTTAATGTTATATTTTATTTAGTTTAGGTTTAAGATTTTAGGTTTTAGTTTAGGGTGGGTTTACCATGGCCCAGTTTAGGTTTAGGGCCTGTGGTTTAGTCCAAGGTTTAGAGGTTTAGGGTTTAGATGATAGGCAAGGTTTAGTTTAAAGTTTAGGATTTATGGTAGGGTTTAGGGATGGTACATTTAGTGTATGTAGTGGTAGGGAGGGTTTAGTAGGGCACAGTTTAGGGTTTAGGGTTTAGGGTTTAGGTTAAGGGTAGTTTAGGGCTTTAGGCCCAGGATTTTGGGTTTAGTATTTAGGCAAGCTAGGTTTATGGTTTTGGGTTTAACCCTGGGTTTAGGGTGGTGGGTAACCTAAAGGTTTAGGTTGGGTAGGATCAGGATTTAGGGTTTAGAGTCAGGTCACAAGGGTTTAGGGTTTAGTTTAGGGTTTATGAATAGAGGTTAAGGTGGAGGATTTAGGGTTTAGAGTGGTTTAGCCCAGGGTCTGCTTTATTTAGGTTTAGGGTAGGGTAAGATTTAGTGTTTAGGGTTTAGGGTTTATGGTTTATGGTTTAAAAAAAGCAAACCCAAGAGGTTTAGGTTTATTTAGTTTATTTATTTTATTTTATATTTTTATTTAGGTTCATTTTTTATTTTTATTTAGTTTAGTTTATTTATTTTAATTTTGGATTTTTATTTTAGTTTATTTTTTAGGTTTAGGTTTTGGTTTATGTTTATTTTTTAGTTCAGTTTTTTTTTTTAGGTTTAGGTTTAAGTTTTAAGGTTATTTTTAGATTTAGGTTTAGGTTTATTTAGTTTAATTAAGGTTTAAGTTTTATTTAGGTTTAGGTTTTTTAGCTTTAGGGTTTTTAGTTTTAAGTTTTTTAGTTTTTGTTTAGCTTTGGGTTTAGGTTTATTTTAGGTTTAGGTTTACATTTTGGGTTTAGGTTTATTTATGTTTATTTAGTTTAGTTTAGGTTTAAGTTTAGGTTTTATTTTATTTATTGATTTATTTTAATTTAGTTTATTTTATTTAGTTTATTTTTTAGTGTAGGTTTAGGTTTAGGTTTAGGTTCTTATTTTTATTTATATTTATTTAGTTTAGTTTAGGTTTAGGTTTAGCTTTAGGTTTTTTGTAGGTTTGATGTTTAGGTTTAGGTTTAGGTTTAAATTTTACGTTTAGGTTTAAGTTTAGTTTTTTTTGTATTTTAGGTTTAGGTTTAGGTTAATTTTTTAGTTTAATTAGTTAGGTTTATTTAGGTTTGGGTTTTTAGTTTATTTAGTTTTAGGTTTAGGTTTAGGTTTTTTATTTTAGGTTTATGTTTTAGTTTAAGGTTTAGGGTTTAGGGTTTAGGGTTTAGGGTTTAGGGGTAGGTGGGTTCCTTAGGGTTTAGGGTTTAGGGTTTAGTGTTTAGGGTTTAGGGTTTAGGGCTTAAGGTTTTTTTAAATTAATTAAACTGATAAGTTTAGGTTTATTAAGTTTATTTAGTTTATTTTATATTGTTATTTAGGTTTATTTTTTTATTATTTTTTAGTTTTATTTCTAGGTTTATTTTTTTGTTTAGGTTTTTATTTAGTTTTTATTTTATTTTACTTTAGCTTTATTTTTATTTTATGTTTAGGTTTTATTTTAATTTTATTTTTTATTTTTAGTGTTATTTTATTTTTTAGTTTAGTTTAGGTTTTTATTAATTTTATTTTAGTTTAATTTTTTTTAATTTTAGGATTAGGTTTAGGTTTAGGTTTATGTTTAGGTTTTAATTTAGATTTTGATTTTATTTTATTTAGGTTTAGGTTTTATTTATTTATTTCATTACTAGGTTTTATTTAGTGTAGGTTAAGGTTTTTATGTTCAGGGTTTAGCATTTTGGGTTTAGTGTTTAGAGTTTAGGGTTTTAGTGTTTAGGGTTTCATGTTTATGACTTTTAGTTTATTTAACAGAGAACAAATTTAGATTCAACATTTCTTCTTTTCGATTTCATCAACCAAATAACACACCAAGTTTTCAAAGTCACAAGCGATGACATAGATAAAAAATGAGCATGCATAGAGCAAATCTAAAACCCTTTATAACTAGAACTGTCTCTACTGTAAAGACACAGTTCCATAGGAAGTAGATCGAATTGGTCATTCTTCACCTTCTCTAGTTCCCATTAGAACCACCCTGGCCTCTCGAGTACTAGGATCCCCCATCATATCCCTGATCTCTCCTTCCGCCACCACCATGGCTGTAACCTCAGTCGCTCCTCCCGCCACTATAACCACCGCTACTCCGACCACCACCTCCATATCCACCAGCACCTTTAGATCCCCCACCACCACAGTGATAACTATGGCTTCTACCTTTGTCTCGACCGCCGGATCTAGATTGAGCCTGGTTTACGGTGATATTGCTATCGTCAAGGTTTTGCCCATTCTTAGGGTTTAGGTTTATTTTTTAATTTATATAGTTACTTTAGGTTTAGGTTTAGGGTTTAGGGTTTATAATTTTGGATTTAAGGTTTAGGGTTTAGGGTTTACATTTTATGGTTTTTTTTTAAATTTAAGAAAATCATTTGGTTTAGGTTTATTTAGTTTATTTTGTTTATTATTTTAAGTTTATTTATGTTAGTTTAAGTTTTTTATTTTAGTTTATTTTTAAGGTTTGGCTTAGGTTTAAGTTTATTTTTTTAGTTTAGTTTTATGTTTATTTTATATTTTAGGTTTAGGTTTTATTTTTTATTTTTAGGTTTATGTTTGAGTTTTTATTTTATTTTTTTAGGTTTAGGTTTTAGGTTTTTATTTTTGGTTTATTTTTAGGTTTTAATTTTTAGTTTAGGTTTAGGTTTATTTTTAGTTTATTTTATTTTATTTAGTTTAGGGTTTAGGTTTAGTTTATTTCTCGTTTAGGTTTAGGTTTTTTTAATTTTTGTTTAGTTTAATTTAGTTTAGGTCTAAGTTTATTTGATTTTGTTTATTTTAGGTTTAGGTTTTTTTTTTTAGTTTATGGTTTAGGTTTTATTTTTTATTTATTTTTAGGATTACTTTTTAAGTTTAGGTTTTTATTTAGTATTTATTTTATTTGATTTTAGGTATATTTTATTTTTATTTTACATTTAGTTTTTATATATATTTAGGTCTTTTATTTTTAAGTTAATTTAAATTTTAGTTTAGTTTATGTTTTTATTTATTTTATTTTAGTTTAGTTTTTATTTTATATACAGTTTAATTTTTAGGTTTAGGTTTCAATTTTAGTATAGGTTCTAATTTTATTTTATTATTTTAATTTATTTAGGTTTAACTTTTTTTATTTATTTTATTTTTAGGTTTTATTTAGCTTAGTTTAGGTTTCTAGGTTTTTAGTGATTAGGGTTTATGGTTTAGGGTTTAGGGATTAGGGTTTTAGGATTTACGGTTTATGGTTTAGGGTTTTAGGGCTTTGGGTTTTAGGGGTTAGGGTTAATTTTAGTGTTTAGGGTTAGGGTTTTCTTTTTAAATTATGTAAATTGGTAGTTTTAGTTTTATTTTATTTATTTATTTATTTTATTTTATTTTTTATTTTAATTTAGAATTATTTTTTATTTTTATTTAAGTTTTTATTTACTTCTTATTTTATTGTATTTTAGGTTTAAATTATTTTTATTTTAGGTCTAGTTTTTATTTTATTTAGGTTCTTTATTTTTAGATTAGTTTAGGTTTTATTTAATTTATTTTAGTTTATTTTTATTTTTTATTTTCTTTAGGTTTAGGTTTAGGTTTTAGTTAATGTTTTTATTTTATTTTATTTTTATTTTGGATTTTTTATGTATTTTATTTGTAGGCTTTATTTAGTTTAGGTTTAGGTTTTTAGCTTTTTAGGGTTTAGGGTTTAGGGTTTAGGGTTTAGGGTTTGGGGTATAGGATTTAGGGTTTAGGGTTTATAGTTTAGGGTTTACGGTTTACAGTTTAGGGTTTATGATTTAGGCTTTAGGGTTTAGGGTTTAGGTTTTTTGCTTTTAGGGTTTAGGGTTTAGGGTTTAGGGTTTAGGGTTTAGGGTTTAGGATTTTAGGGTTTAACATTTTTAATGTTTAGGGTATAGGGTTTAGAGTTTAGGTTTTAGGATTAGGGTTCAGGTTTTAGTTTAGCATGTAGGGTTTTAGGTTTTTTTTTTAATAGAGAACTAATTGATTTTCAATAGTTCTTCTTTCCATTTTCATCAACTAAGTAACACACCAAGTTTTCTAAGAAATAAACAATGACATAGATAAAAAATGAGCATGCATAGAGCAAATTGAAAACCCTAGATAACTAGAACCATCTTTACTATAAAGACATAGTTCCATAAGCAGCAGATCGAACCAGCTATTCTTCAGTTCCCCCAGTTCCCATCAGAACCACCCTGTCTTCTCGAGTAGCTGGATCCACCATCATATCCCTGATCTCTCCCTCCGCCACGACCAAGGCTGTAACCTATGTTGCTCCTTCCGCCTCCATAACCACCATTGCTTTGACCACCACCTCCAAATCCACCAGCACCTCCAGATCCCCCACCACCACTACGATAACTGCCACCTCTGCCATCACCTCCATCGCCAGATCTAGGCTGAGCCTGGTTGACAGTGATGTTCCTGTAGTCAAGCTTTTGTTCATTCTTAGGGTTTAGGTTTAGGTTTAGGTTTAGGTTTATTAGGTTTTAGGGTTTAGGTTTATTTTTAATTTATATAATTACTTTAGGTTTTTGTTTAGGGTTTGGGGTTTAGGGTTTAGGGTTTAGGGTCAGGGTTTTGGGTTTAGGGTTTAGCATTTAGACTTTAAGGTTTTAGGGTTTATGCTTTTAGGGTTTAAGGTTTATGCTTTTAGGGTTTAAGGTTTATGGTTTTTTAGGGTTTAGGTTTTAGGGTTGTAGGTTTAGGATTTAGGGTTTAAGGTTTTTTTTAAAAAAAAAGAAAATTAAGTTAACTTATAGGTTTAGGTTTATTTAGTTTATTTTTGATTTATTTTGGTTTACTTTATATTTTATTTTCATCTAGTTTATTTTTTATCTTTATTTAGTTTAGTTTATTTATTTTAAGTTTATTTAATTTAGTTTAGGTTTTTTATTTTAGTTTATTTTATAGGTTTAGGATTATGTTAAAATTTATTTTTTGGTTGAGTTTTATTTTAATTTTTATTTTTACGTTTAGGTTTTATATTTTAGGTTTAGATTTTAGGTTTAGGTTTTAGGTTTTATTTTTGGCTTATGTTTATTTTAGTTTATTTTATTTTATTTAGTTTAGTTTAGCTTTAGGTTTAGTTTATTTTAGGTTTAGGTTTAGTTTATTTTAGTTTAGTTTATTTTAGTTTAGGTTTAGGTTTATTTTAGCTTGTTAATTTTATATTTTGTTTTAGGTTTAGGAATTTTTTTATAGTTTAGGGTTTAGATTTTTTTTTATTTTTAGGTTTTATTTTAATATTTATTTTTTATGTTTAGGTTTTTATTTAGTTTTTATTTTATTTTATTTTAGATTAATTTTTTTTATTCTAAGTTTTAGTTTTATTTTATTTTGCTTTTTTAGTTTGGTTTATTTTATTTTTTTGTTTAATTTAAGTTTTTATTTATTTTATTTTATTTTATTTTTTAATTTTTATTTTATTTTATTTTTAGGTTTAGGTTTAGGTTTAGGTTTTAGTTTAGGTTTTTATTTAATTTTATATTTTATATTTTATTTAGGATTATTTTTTTTAATTATTTTATTTCCAATTTTTATTTTGTTTAGGTTTAGGTTTTTAGGTTTTTAGGGTTTAGGGTTTAGGATCTAGGGTTTAGGGTTGAAGGTTTAGGGTTTATGGTTTAAGGTTTTTTTTTAAAAAAACAAATTAAGTAATCTGTAGGTTTAGCTCTATTTAGTTTATTTTTTATTTATTTTGGTTTACTTTATTTTTAATTTTCATCTAGGTTTCTTATTAATTTTTATTTAGTTTAGTTTATTTATTTTAGTTTATTTTTTAGGTTTAGGTTTATGTTTAAGTTTATTTTTTGGGTGAGTTTTATTTTATTTTTATTTTTAAGTTTAAGTTTTATTTTTAATTTTTAGATTTAGGTTTAGGTTGTTATTTTATTTTATTTAGGTTTAGGTTTTAGATTTTATTTTAGGTATATTTTTAGGTTTTATTTTTAAGTTTAGGTTTAAGTTTATTTTTAATTTATTTTATTTTATTTAGTTTAGGTTTTTCATTAGGTTTATTTTATTTTAGGTTTATGTTTAGGTTTTATTTATTTTAGTTTAGTTTATCTTAGTTTAAGTTTAGGTTTATTTTATTTTTTATTTTAGGTTTAGGTTTTTTTTATAGTTTAGGGTTTAGGCTTTATTTATTTATTTATTTTTAGGTTTTATTTTAAGGTTTATTTTTTAGGTTTAAGTTTTTATTTAGATTTTATTTTATTTTAATTTTTTTGGTAATTTTTTTATTTTACGTTTATGTTTAATTTTATTTAAGTTTTTTATTTTTAGGTTTATTTTATTTTTTTTAGTCTAATTTAGGCTTTCATTTTTTTATTTTAGTTTAGTTTTTATTTTTTATTTTATTTTATTTTTTTGTTAAGGTTTAGGTTTATTTTTTATTTTAGGTTTTTATTTTATTTTATATTTTATATTTTATTTAAGTTAATGTTTTTATTTATTTAATTATTATGTTTTATTTTGTTTACTTCTAGGTTTTAAGGTTTTTAGGGCTTAGGGTTTAGGGTTTATGTTTTATTTATTTTAGTTTAGTTTATATTAGTTTAAGTTTATGTTTATTTTAATTTATTTATTTTAGGTTTAGATTTTTTTTCTAGTTTAGGGTTTAATTTTTATTTTCTATATTTAGGATTATTTTTTAGGTTTAGATTTTTATTTTATTTGATTTTAGGTTTATTTTATTTTTATTTTGCATTTAGTTTTTATTTTAATCATGATTTTTATTTTTAGGTTTATTTTATTTTTTAGTATACTTTAGATTTTTATTTATTTTAGTTTAGTTTTTTATTTTATTTTTAGGTTTAGCTTTAGGTTTAAGTTAGGTTTTTATTTTGTTTTATTTTATTTAAGTTTAAATTTTTTATTTATTTTATGTTTAGATTTTATTTAGTTTAGGTTTAGCTTTATAGGTTTTTACCATTTAGGGGTTAGGGTATTGGGTTTTGGGTTTAAGGTTTGGGGTTTTAAGGTTTAGGGTTTAGGGTTTTAAGGTTTAGGGTTTAGGGTTAGGTTATATTTATTTTAGTTTAGGTTTATGTTTATTTTATTTTATTTATTGTTGGCTTAGGTATTTTTTTTTAGTTTTGGGTTTAAGTTTTATTTTTTATTTTTAGGTTTATGGTTTTATTAGTTTTTATTTTATTTTATTTTATTTTATGTTTAATTTTATATTTTGATTTTATTTTTATATTTATTTCTTTAGTTTAGTTTGGTTTTATTTATTTTATTTATAGTTCTTATTTTTTATTTCATCTTTTTAGGTTTAGGTTTTATTTATTAGGTCTATTTTATTTATTTTATTTTAAGGTTTATTTAGTTTAGGTTTAAGTTTAGGTTTTAAGAGGTTTAGGTGTGGAGTGGAGGGTTTGGTAGGGAGGCCCAGGGCCCAGTGCAAGTTTAGGGTTTAGAGTTTGGGTCAAGAGTTTAGGGTTTAGTGTTTAGGGTTTAGGGCCCAGGGTTTAGGGTCAGTTTAGGAGGGTGTTTAGGGTTTAAGATTTAGGCCTGGGTAGAGGTTTTGTTTAGTTTGTGGGTCAGGTTTAGGGTCAGGTCAGGATTTAGTAAGTTTAGCTTTAGGGTTTAGGTTTTCATTTTAGGGTATAGTCTTAGTTAGATTAAGGTTTATGCCTTTAGGGTTTAGGGTTTGGGTCAGGTCCCGGATTTAGGTCAAGTAGGGCTTATGTTTATGTTTAGGTTTTATTTATTTTAGTTTAATTTGTTTTAGTTTATGTTTTTATTTATTTCATTTTATTTATTTCAGGTTTAGTTTTTTATTTTATTTCAGTGTTTAGGTTTTATTTTTTTTAGTTTTTATGTTTAGGTTTTAATTTTATTTATTTATAGGTTTATTTTATTTTATTTAATTTAGTTTTGGTTTTTATTTATTTTATTTTAGATTAGTTTTAATTGTTTATTTTATTTTTGTTTTATGTTTAGGTTTAGGTTTGGGTTTTTATTTTCTTTAGGTTTAGGTTTTTTTATTTATTTTAATGTTATATTTTATTTAGTTTAGGTTTAGGATTTTAGGTTTTTAAGGTTTAGGGTTTAGGGTATAAGGTTTATGGTTTAGGGTTTAGGGTTTATGGTTTATGGTTTAGGATTTAGGGTTTAAGGTTGTAGGTTTTAGGGTTTAGGGTTTATGATTTAGGTAAGGTCAGGTTTAAAGCCCAGGATTTATGCAGTGTGGTACACAGTAGTGTCAGTGTGGGAGTGGAGGGTTTAGGGCACACCTCTTTTAGGGCCCAGGTTTAGGGCCCAGGTCATGGAGTGAGGCTCAGGGCTTAGGATTTTGGGGAGATTTAGTTTCAGGGTCATATCAGATGGTCTTGGGCCTGCTCTGGGTGGTTTTAGGGTTTAGGTTTAGGGCAATAGTGAAGGTTTAGGTTTAGGGTTTAGGGATCAGGATTTAGGGTAGGGTTACAATCAGTTTATGGCTGAGGTTTAGTCACGATTTATAGTCAGTTCACGGTCTTTCAGGGATTTAGGGAGTTGGTAAGGTTTAGGGTTTGCTTTAGGGTTTAGGGTTTAGGATTTAAGATTTAGTGTTTAGGGTTTAGGGTTTATGGTTTATGGTTTAAAAAAAATTAAGTAAACCAGTAGGTTTAGGTTTATTTAGTTTATTTATTTTATTTTATATTTTTATTTAGGTTTGTTTTTTATTTTTATTTAGGTTAGTTTATTTATTTTATGTTTATTTATTTTAATTTAGGATTTCTATTTTAGTTTATTTTTTAGGTTTAGGTTTAGGTTTATGTTTATTTTTTAGTTCAATTTTTTTTAGGTTTAGGTTTAAGTTTTAGGGTTATTTTTAGATTTAGGTTTAGGTTTAGGTTTATTTAATTTAATTAAGGTTTAAGTTTTATTTAGGTTTAGGTTTTTTAGCTTTAGGGTTTTTAGTTTTAAGTTTTTTAGTTTTTGTTTAGCTTTGGGTTTAGGTTTATTTTAGGTTTAGGTTTATATTTTGGGTTTAGGTTTCTTTATGTTTATTTAGTTTAGTTTAGGTTTAAGTTTAGGTTTTATTTTATTTATTGATTTATTTTAATTTAGTTTATTTTAGTTAGTTTATCTTCTTAAGTTTAGGTTTAGGTTTAGGTTTTTATTTTATTTAGTTTAGCTTAGGTTTAGGTTTAGGTTTTGTAGTTTGGTTTAGGTTTAGTAGGTTTAAATCAGGTTTAAGTTTAGTTTTTTGTATTTAGAGGGGTTTAGGTTAATTTTAGTTTAATTAGTGATTTAGGTTTAGGTTTAGTTTATTTAGGAGGTAGGTTTTATTTTAGGTCATGTTTAGCTAGTTTAGGGAGGTTTAGGGTTTTCAGGTAGGTCAGCAGGTTTGGTGGTGGAGGTAGGGTTTAGCAGGGTTTAGGGTCTAGGGCAGGGTTTTTTTAAATTAAATAAACCGATAGGTTTAGGTTTATTAAGTTTATTTAGTTTATTTTATATTGTTATTTAGGTTTATTTTTTTATTATTTTTTAGTTTAGTTTATTTATTTTAGTTTTTTTTTTTTATTTTAGTTTATTTTTTAGGTTAGGGTTTAGATTTATGTTTATTTTTTAGTTTAGTTTTATTTTTGTTTTATTTTAGGTTTAAGTTTTATTTTTTATTTTAGTTTAGTTTTATTTTATTTTTTAGGTTTTATTTTAGGTTTTTAAGGCTTTATTTTTTAGTTTAGGTTTAGATTTATTTTTAGTATATTTAGTTTTACTTAGTTTAGGTTTAGGTTTAGTTTTAGTTTATTTTAGGTTTAGGTTTAGGTTTTATTCATTTTAGTTTACGTTTATTTTATTTTTATTTAAGGTTTATGTTTTTTTTAGTCTAGGGTTTAGGTTTTATTTTTTTATTTATTTTTAGGTTTTATTTTTAGGTTTAGGTTTTTCTTAATTTTTATTTTGTGTTATTTTAGGTTTACTTTATTTTTATTTTACTTTTAGTTTTATTTTATTTATGTTTGTTGTTTTAAGGTTTATTTTATTTTATTTAGTTTAGTTTAGGTTTTTATTTATTTTATTTTAGTTTAGTTTTTATTTTTTATTTTATTTTATTTTTAGGTTTAGGTTTAGGTTTTAGTTTTGGTTTTTATTTCATTTTATTTTATTTAGGTTTAGGTTTTTGGTTTTAGGGTGGGGAGTCACCATGATTTATAATTTATGGTTTAGGGTTCCTGGGTCAGTGGTAGGGTGCAAGAGGGTCAGGGCCCAGGTCAGGAATCAGGGTGGTTTGGGGCCCAGGGTCAGGTTTAAGGTCAGGTTGGGTCCAGTTTGCAGTTTCAGCCCACTTTAAGACAAGCCCAGGATTTAGGCTCAGGGTGGATCTTATTTAGAGGGCCTCAGTCAGGTTTTTAGGGAGATTTAGATTTAGGAGTCAGGCCCAGGGCCTATAGGGACATGGCCTGATGAGTGGTCAGGGTGGGAGGGTGGGCCCCATCAGGGTCCAGTCTGCATAGGGCTCGTGCCCACCTCAGATCAGAAGGTTTAGTGTTTAGGGTTTAGGGTTTTATTTATGGGAGGTTTTAGGTTTTTTAGATTTTAGGGTTTGGGATTTAGGGGGGTTTAGGGTTTATGGTTTAGGGAGGGTTTAGGTTGGGTGTTTAGGGTTTAGGATCTGCCCACTTTAGGGTTGTAGTTTTATTTATTTTAGTTTTGTTTATTTTAGTTTATTTTAGGTTTAGGTTTTTTTTTTAGTTTAGGGTTTAGATTTTTTTTTCAGGTTTAGGTTTTTATTTAGTTTTTATTTTATTTTATTGTTTGTTTATTTAATTTTCATTTTATATTTTTTTTTTACTTTATTTAGGTTTTTTTATTTTAGGTTTATTTTATTTTTTAGTTTAGTTTAGGTTTTTATTTATTTTATTTTATTTTGTTTTAGGTTTAGTTTAGGTTTACTTTTATTTTATTTATAATATTTAGGTTTAGGTTTATTTATTTTATTTAGGTTTTATTTTTAGTTTAGTGGTTTAGTGTTTAGTGTCTGGGGTGACAGTCCAGGGTTTAGGGTTTGGATTTAGGGCTTAGGGTCTTAGTAGGGTGGATGAAGCTGGGTTTGGGTTTAGGATTTTAGGGTTTGGGTTGTTGGTTTAGGGTTTAGGGTTAGTTTTAAGGTTTAGGGTTTACGGTTAGGTTTTTTTTTTTTTAAAGTTATGTAAAGGGGTAAGTTTAGGTTTATTTAGTTTATTTCTTTATATATTTTAGTTTTTTTTTTTATTTTCTTTGGGTTTATTTTTATTTTTATTTAGTATTGTTTATTTACTCTAAATTAATTTATTTTAGTTTAGGTTCTGTATTTTAGTTTATTTGTTTGTTTTGGTTTAGGTTTATGTTTAAGTTTATTTTTTAGTTTATTTTTATTTTTATTTTATTTTTTAGGTTTAGGTTTTAATTTTAATTTTTTATGTTTTGGTTTAGGTTTTTATTTTATTTTCTTTGTTTTAGGTTTTAGGTTTATTTTTAGGTTTTATTTTTTTGTTTAGGTTTAGGTTTATTTTTAGTTTATTTTATTTAATTTTGTTTAGGTTTAAGTTTAGGTTTAGTTTATTTTAGGTTTAGGTTTAGATTTTATTTATTTTTTGTTTAGTTTATTTTAGTTTAGGTTTAAGTTTATTTATTTTTATTTTAGATTTAGGTTTTTTTTTAGTTGAGGGTTTAAGTTTTATTTTTTATTTTATTTTAGGTTTTATTTTTAGGTTTATTTTTTAGGTTTAGGTTTTTATTTAGTTTTTATTTTATTTAATTTTAGGTTTATTTTATTTTTATCTTAGTTTTAGTTTTTATTTTATTTAGGTTTGTTATTTTTTAGTTTAGTTTAGGTTTTTATTTACTTCATTTTAGTTTATTTTTTATTTTTTATTTTATTTTCTTTTTAAGTTTATGTTTAGGTTTTGGTTTTAGTTTTATTTTTTTATTTTGGTTTATGTTTTATCTATTTATTTTATTTTTAAGTTTTATTTAGTTTAGGTTTAGGTTTTTAGCTTTTTAGGGTTTAGGGTTAGCTTAGGGTTTAGGGTTTCTTTAGGAGAATTAGGAATTTTATTACCATAAAAAGAAGGGTACAAGGTCCTTAAAGGGGTGAAGCTCAAAGATCTACCACTCAAAGAGCTACAAGAAACCTAAAGAGCTAAATCCCTATCTAAGTACCATAAAAGAGAAAGTAAAATAGAAATAATACAAATACAGACTAATACACTGAAAGAGAAATACAACTCATAAAAATAGTAAAGGAACTAATCAGCAATAACTCGATAACCTTTTAAGCACAAGCTGCCAGTAATACCCCTTAACCTGTAAACGAATCCTGCAAATAACTAAAAGAAGAAATAAGCATAGCTAACAGAGTCAAGCTTAAGGGGCAACCACATATGTGAGCATCCAAACTTCAAAAGAAGGGTTACAATCACATATAATGCTACCAGCTGAAAGATAGTAGCGAATCATCTTAGCCATCATAGCCCACTTACCTTGATGAAGGCATTCAGTCAAAGAACGATAATCAACATGTCTCTAATACCAGCATCCAAAATAACAGAAACAACTAGCCCACAAAGTCACCCAGCCAAATAAAGGCCACCAAACCAGAAAGGAAGGATCATCAACAAAGACACTACAATAGAAATGAAAGAGCAGCAACCAAGACAGTGCCTAGATAGCAAACCCAGCATGGATAGAAACAATCCCACAAGTGTGACTAGAACAAACACTAATAGTAGCCCAAAACCAAGTCAACATTTCCACAACTATCTCCAAAAAACCAGCAATTCAAAACGAAGTCAAAGAGAAAGGCCAACCCTAACAGCAACAACCAATCCGACCAAAATAAAGGAGGCAAGAAATAAAAAATGGCTGCAAAGCCTCCAACTCAAATAGAAAGATAGCAATAGGAAAATAACAGCACTAGAGAGGGAAAACCAGCCCATAATGAGACCAAAAGGGCATCTAGAAAACACCAAAAAATCACCACCAAGCGTAGTAGGAAAAATAGCCAAGCCACCACTACAAACCAAAAAGCCAACCCAACCAGCCAAAACAACAAATCAAACTTGCCAAGCCCAAACCCACTACCAAGATAAACACCAAGACACGAAACCAAGCCAACAGTACCCAAGGAAGAATAACAGCCACCCAACAGACCAAATAGCCTAGAAATAATAACCAACAACCAACCACAACAAGGCCAAAACTAAACCAAAGAAAAACCACCGAATAGGCTCCCAGACCAGCCAACAATAGAGTAGAAAGAAAATGGCCATCACAACCACCCAGCCAACCAACCCAGCCAACCAACACATCCAACCAAACCAGCCAACCGATAAAACCACCTAGCCAAATACCACAGTATCCAGCCTAAAAGAGAGCCAATCCCAAAAAAGGAAATCATAAGCATAGCTACAACCCAACAGGTGGCCACCAAAAATAAACAAGAAACAAGATGGTATTCTCCCAGCCAGACAAAAAGTCTAGCCAGCCTGGGAGGACCACCATAGGAAATCAATGACCACCTATCAGCTACCTTCCAACCATAAGGTAGAGGGGGTAACCAACAAATAAAAGCCACCGAGCCAAAACAAAAAAAGGATACAGCAACCACCAAAAAGCCCAACATAGAGTCAAGATTGAAAAGATCAATAGTAGCCATCAAATAATAACCAACCAAGACAACCAGACAAAGGGTAGAAGCAAACAATAGCATCCACCAGGCCCAACCACAGCAGCAAAAAATCCTTCTCAGGTAAGGAAAAAGCTAATCAAAATTAGAGGCAAAACCAACATAAATTAAGAAAAGGGAAAAGCCAAATTCAGGAAAAGGCATAACCCAATAGGAGGCCACCAAAACATCAAGGCAACACTCATAGAAAATGATGATTGCTAGGTCCCTAAAGTAGAACAATAAAGACTCATTCCAACAAGGGGCAACACAAAAGAAACAAGCAATAACCATACATAAGAAAACCACCAAAGCAAAAAACCAACAAAACTAAGACAAAAGTTAAAGTCTGAGGTAAGGCAATCCAATGTTATCCAGACTGACAAAGCCTCATAGCATTTAGGTAAAATTTGATTATCAAATAGAGTGAGTTTATTTGATTCAGCACCCAAATTGGCCAGGAAATATGCACAAGCATTACCTTCATAAAAAATATGAGAAATTTCATAGCAAAATTGGGAGAGGAGGCTTTTAGTGTGATTAAAAGGTCAAATAGGTCAGCATTCCCCATTTTATTAGAATTGAGCATGTCAAGTAAAATAAGAGCGTTAACTTCAATCAAAATATTAAAGATGCCTTTGTTCAAAAAAATATCAATAGCTTTATTAATAGCCATAAGCTCAACATAAATAACAGAACTTGCTTTAAGGATATAAGCAAAAGCATAGATGACAAAACCTCTATAATCCTTAAGAATACTACCTTAACCATATTTATTAGAGGAAACAGAGCCCATCAGTATTTATTTTAATAAAGTTCATTTTAGGTTTGATTCAACAAGTAATCCTAGCACTCTTACTAAAAGAAACATCCGGCAAAGTGATCCCCAATCTTTTAGCCATAAATTTATACCTCTAAACTGGATATTATTAATGAGATTAGCATTAAACAAAGCATGAATTTTTTCTTTGGTTCTAGCAATGATCCTTTTATTATTCTTAGGGATACTATGATATTTAACATCATTTTGATCCATCCAAATGAACCAACTAAGGGTAATTGCAATAAGTTCTTTGATATGACCTTTCATAGTTTTATGGAACAAACTTCAATAAGTTTATATAAAGAAAGAGAGCCATCGAAATAGTTAGTGTTAAATAAATCATCATACCAAATCAACAATTTAGAGGCAATAGTCCCATTAACAAAAACATAATTAACATTTTTGATATGAAAGTAATAATAAAACTTGGAAGGTTGGTGAAACCCTTTAATCCAGAGCAAGGAATCAACAAGTGTAAAGTTATTTAAGATCCTACAAGTTAATACGGAATAAGAAATGGGAATGATATTTTTCCAAAGCTTAATGAAAACATTAGAAGCATTCAATGTTTAGGGTTTAGGTTTTAGGGTTTAGGGTTTAGGGTTTTGGGATTTAGGGTTTTTAGGGTTTAGGGTTTGGGTTTTAGGTTTAGGGTTTAGGTTTTAGTTTAGGGTTTTGGGTTTTTGGTTTTTTTTAACAGAGAATAAATTCAGATTAACATTTTTTCTTTTTAATTTCATCAACCAAGTAGCACACCAAGTTTTTTAAGACACAAGCAATGACATAGATAAAAAAAATGGGCATGCATAAAGCAAATCAAAAACCCTAGATAACTAGAACCATATTTAATGTAAAGACTTAGTTTCATAAGCAGTAGATCAAATTAGCTGTTCTCTAGTTTCTCCAGTTCCCATCAAAACCACCATGACCTCTCGAGTAGCGAGATCCACCATCATATCCCCCAATCTCTCTCTCTGCCACCACCATGGCTGTAACCTCCATTGCTCCTCCTACCTCCATAACCACCACTTCTTTGACCACTACCTCTATATCCACCAGCACCTCCAGATCCCCCACCCCCAATGCGATAACCACCACCTTTGCCTTCGCCTCCATCGCTTGATCTAGATTAAGCCTGGTTGACGGTGATGTTCCGACCATCAAGGTTCTGCCCATTCTTAGGGTTTAGGTTTAGGTTTATTTTTTAATTTATTTAGTTACTTTAGGTTTAGGTTTAGGGTTTGGGGTTTAGGGTTTAGGGTTTAGGGTTAGGGTTTTCTTTTAGGGAAATTAGGGAAATTTTATTGCAATAAAGAAAAATTACAAAGTCCTTAGAGGGGGTAAATCTTGAAGCTAATGCTCAAAGAGCTACAATAAATTTTAAAGAGATGAACCCCCTAACTATTATAATAATGAAGGAAAGAAAGCAAAAGAAAAAGCAAAAAAGCAATAGTAGAAAATCCATGTGAGTAGCAGCAAAGTTCATTTGGTTTTGTTGATACTAACAAAATCCACCTACAAGACTCTCCCAACCTATAAAATAAATCTGCAATAAACTTTTGAAAGGATGAGTACAATTAAGTGAGAATAAAAGTAAGCGCAAATAAAAGGAGTAAAGTAAAGAAAAGGCTCAAGCTAAGTTACAATCATCTCAAGAGGCAACACTATATGTAAGCATCCAAACTTCAGGAGAAGGGCTACAATTACATATAGTGCTACCAGCCAAAAGAAGAAAGAGTGGGAAACATTAAGGCCATCATAGCCAAAGATACCTTATATATAGCCCATCATCTAAAGTCGTCATCCAGAAGACTAGAAAATCCTCCAAATAGCAAACATAACAAACAACCACCAAGCCACTAGACCAACCACAATAGATAATCAACCTACCATTAAGGATAGCGAATATAGTAGAGCACCCCAAAGCCACCACCAAAAAAGATTAAGAAAATCAAAAGGAGCAAGCATCATGACAGGGGTTATAACACAAACCAGAGATAAACAAGAGCAAAAAAAAAAGGAAAACACAAGTGCTCATATCCTCCACCAATAAAGCAGAAAAAAGAGCCAGTAAAAACACATAGCCTAACTAAAAAAGGCGAAAAGCTACCACCCAAATAAGAAAAGGGTACTGCAGCCAAGAGAGAAAAACAAAGCTAGAGGAAACTAGAGTCAGAAAGAACACCAGCAGTTTTTAGAATAGTCACCATAGGAGCAAAAAAAATTGGCCAAAACAACCACCCTTCCAACCAACCTGGCCAGCCAATACAACTAACCAAACCAGCCATCCAACATATCCTCCTAGACAACCACCACAACAGCAGAAGACCCAAGCTAGTGTAAAGACCAATACCAGTCATCAAGCCAAAATCACCCAACACAGCCAGGGAAAGGGTAGAAGTAGATAATAGCCACCAAACCCAACCAAGGCAAAAGAAAATTTGATCCAGGTAAGTAGAACAACCAACCAAAGACAAAAAATGTACAAAGCCAAGTAAGACAAACTACAAGCCAATCAATAGGAACACCAGCACTAAAGGCACCCAACCAAGCCAACAGCACCCAAGGCCAACTAACAGCCAGAAAATAGCCTTGACCTAGCAAATCCAGAATAATACCCAAACCTAAAGCCACTTAAGCCAAGAGAGGAAGGCCAATACAAAAGTAGGTTAAAAGCATAACCAAAAGAAACAAAACTAAATTAGCAAAACCAATCACCAAGCCCAGTCAACAAAATAGAGAAAATAACAACCAACCAACAACCTCCACCATGCCAAAATCAAGCCAGAGATAAACCACAAATAGCCCCCCAGATCAATCATAATTAGAAAATGAAAATATAGCCAAAACAAAAGCCAACCAACTAACCCAACTAGCCAAAATTGCCAGCCAACCTAGCCAACCAATAAAGCCTCCCTGTTAACCACCACAGCAGCATATCCAACTAAGGTAAGTTAGCAAGTAGCCTAGAAAAGAGGCAAAACCCATACAGAAAATAAACCTACAGTAGCCATAGCCATAACCCAAATGGAGGATATAAAAATAGCCAAGGGAAAATTATGGTAAACACCCAGCCAGACAGATAGAAACCACCAAGCTGAAAAAACTAAAACAACCTAAGCTGCACTTATAATAGCCACCAAGTATCAAATAGCAGGCCAATCCAAAAGTAAGAGATCAAAAACATAACCCAGCTCAGGCCAATGAGAGAAAATAACTAGATAACCATAACCCAAAGAGGGTTTAACAAGGGGCAACCAAAAGCAAAAGATCATAAAAAACCAACAACAAAAATCAAGCCAGGAATTCTTAATCTGAGATAAGGCAATCCAATATTATCCAGATTAAGCAAACCTTTTAATAGTTTAGACAAAGTTTGCTTGTCAAATAAAGTGAACTTAGATAAGTTGGTACCAAAGTTAGCCAGGTAATCAACACAAGCATTACCTTCACAAAGGATGTGCGAAATTTTAAAATAAACTTGAGAAAGAAGAGTTTTAGTATGATTAAGAAGATAAAATAATTCAACATTCCAATTTCTATTGGAATTAAGCATGTCAAGAAGCAAGAGAGCATCAACTTCAATCCAGATGTTGAGGAAACCTCTATTCAACAAATTTTAATAGATTTATTAACCACCCTAAGCTCAACAAAAATAATAGAACAGGCTTTGAGAGGATTAGCAAAAACACAAATGACAGTACCTTTAGAATCCCTAACGATACCACCAAAGCCATATTTTTTGGAAGCAATAGAACCATCAGTATTCACTTTAATCAAATTGTCTTTAGGTTTGATCCAATGAATAATCCTAGCACTTTTACAAGAGTCAAACTCGTGCAATGATACCAAATTTTTAGCCATAAATTTGTAACCTCTAAAATAAAAATTACTAATAAGATTGGCATTAAAAAGAGCATGAATATTTTGTTTAGTTCTAGCCAGGATTTTTTTATGGCTCATAGGAATACCATGATATTTAGCATCATTTCTATCCATCCAATTGAACTAGATAAGGGTAATAGCAATTAAAACTTTGATATGACCTTTCATTGTATTTTTGAAATAGACTTCAAGAAGTTGATATAAAGAAAGAGAACCCTGAATAGTTGGAATTAAATAAATCATCATACCAAAACCATAATTTAGAAGCATTGGCATCATTGACAAAAACATGATTTACATTTTGAATGTGGAAACAACAATAGCACTTTGAAGGTAAGTAAAACCCTTTAGTCCGAAGAAAAGAGTCCACGGGAATAAAGTTATTCAAAATCCTCCAAGCTAAAATTGAATGGGAAATGGGAATGATATTGTTCCAAAGTTTAATGGAAACATTGGAGGGGCTCTGTTTATCTCTAATAAAATTCCAAACCTCTTTAAGAACAAAGTCACCATTATAAGCAAGATTAAAAAATTTTTGGTCAGGTATGTCAGAAGAAATGGGGATATTTCTAAAGTTGTCAAAAAGAGAAATAGGGATAATTCTCAAGTTTGTTTTCTTTCTAATTATTATTAACTTAAAAAAATTAACTTTGATAGCAATATTAGAGTGGGCAGATAAATGGTTTCAATAGAGTTGTTCCCAATCCAATTGTCTTGCCAAAAGAAGGAAGAACCTGACAGAATACCCCAAGATATTAATGATTCAGCAACCCATTTAATTAAGCAAATCCTTTTCCAAACTGGAGAGTCACCAACTTTAGTAGCACAGTTAAGGGGGTGTTTACCTTGTCAATATTTTTCCATCATAAAATTAGCCTAAAGGATATCTTCTTTCTAAAATCCCACCAGAGCTTTTGAGAGAAGGCAGCGATAGCTTCACGAATAGGCTTGCAACCAAGAGCACCTTCTCCCAAAGGACCACATCATTTATGCCAAGATGTCTAATGCATTCTTTTGGTAGAATTATTGGAGCCCAAAAAAAATTTGTTAAGCAAACGATCAATTCTGATAACTGTAGGATTAGTGGGGATAATAGTCTGAATCAAGTAAAGAGGCATTGAGTTGAGAGTGCTTTTAAGAATAGTGAGCCTACCACCAAAGGAAAGTAAATGGAATTACCAAATAGAAATTTTATTTGAAATTTTTTAAATTTACTCATCAAAGAGATGGGAATGTTTCTGGCCTTTAAAAAGCAGAGCACCCAAGTACTTAAGAGGTAAGTGTTGATGTTTAAAAGTAGTGATATGCACGATTTGATTGATTTTATTATTACAGATACTAGATGAACTAATAAAATAGCTTTTATTATCATTGATAGATAATGGCCACTTTCTCTACTAAATCTATTTAAAAAGACTTGAGATGCTTGATGTGATGAATAAAAGCATTGCAAAAAATAAAGAAATTGTCTACAAAACTTAAATGGGAAATAGGAAGACCACCAAGAGTTCTGTAGTACATAATAAGATTATTTAAGAATAAATCATTGATGCTCCTAGATAAGAACTCAACAACAATAATAAATAAAGTAGGAGATAAAGGATCCTCTTATCATAAGCCTTGGGAAGAGGGAAAGAAACCCAAGGCTTCCCCCATTAAGCAAAATAAAAAACTAGGCATTATTAATATAATTTTTAATAAATAAATAAATTTATCAAAAAATCAAAATAAATTTAGAATATGGAAATGAAAATCCCAAGAGATGTTATCAAAGGATTTGGTAATATATAATTTGAAAAGAATGTTTCCACCTCTAGTTTTGGCATCAAGATCATGAATTAATTCTTGGGCAAGTAAAATATTGTCAGAAATGGATCTACCTCTAACAAAGCCAGTTTAGTTGAGAGAGATAATTCTATTAAGAAAAGGACTAAGTCTGTTGGTAAGAATTTTGGAAATCAACTTATTGAAGAAGGTGCAAAGACTAATTGGTCTAAAATCATTCCAATTGTCTAGATTATCTTTCTTAGGTATGAGAACAATAGAAGTACTAGAAAAATATATAGGAAAAAGATTACCATTAAAAAAAATTAAGCACACCCTTAATCAAATCATTTTTAAAGATAAAGCAACATTTTTGAAATAAATGAGTAGTGAAAACCTTCAGACCAGTAATAGAATCTATGTTCATGCTATTCAGAACGTTGAAAATTTCATCTTCATTGAGCACAATGGTAAGAAAATCATTATCATCATTAATAATAATAGAAGGAATCTAGTGCAACTGAGAAATAGCTTCATAAGAGCAATTCTTATTAAGCATATTTCTAAAGTAATTAATAACATATTCCTTAAAATCATTATTCTCCATTATCATTTTTAATTTTTTGAAGATTATTTAAAGCTCTCTTTTTATTAACCAAAGCATGGAAATACCTAGTATTCCTGTCACCATCCACAATATGTTTATTAGAAACTTTTTGGCACCAATAAGTCTCTTCTGTATTTTGGAAGTTAGCAAGTTTTTCTTTCACCTCAGTCAAGTCAGTAAACTTAGAAGGATCAGACATAACAGAGAATTCAAAATCACAAACCAATTTATCCATATGTTTAATATTAGCAAATAGGTTTTTAAAATAATGTTTATTCCACTAGTCCAAATTTTGTTTAAGTCTTTTAAGTTTAAACCAAAGTCTATTCATCCCCATAATCGAATTATCAGGATGGAAAGGAGCTTTCCAATTATTAGCTACAACATTAAAAAATTAATATGCTAAATCCATATGTTTTGAAATCTAAAAGAAGAGGGTTTTTTAGTCTATTAGAATTATCTTTAATAGAAATTAGAAGTGGAACATGATCTGACAAGGTTCTACTTAAATGGTCAACAGAAATAATAGACCATTGAGTAATCCAATGATTAGTAAAAATAATCTGATCCAACCTTTGCCAAAGTCTAGAGTTTTGCCAAGTATAATTAGAGCCCTTAAAGCCAATATCAATCAAATTACAATCAAGGATCATATTGGAGAGATCTTCTATAGAACGAATATTAGGAGAGCAACCACCACTTCATTCAGAAGAGATTAAAATGGTGTTGAAATCACCACCTATAAACCAAGGTTTGTTGACAGAGGTAGCAAAATTCCTCAAATTATCCCAAAGAAGATTTCTACCAGATCTATAACAAGATGCATAAATAAAAGAGCCCAAAACATAATAATCATAATAATCACCATAAGAGATTTAGGGTTTAGGGTTTAGGGTTTATGGTTTATGGTTTTTTTAATTATGTAAACCGGTAGGTTTAGGTTTATTTAGTTTATTTATTTTATTCTTTTTATTTTAGTTTAATTTAGTTTTTATTTTTATTAAAGTTTATTTTTTTAATTTTTATTTAGTTTAGGTTTTTTATTTTAGTTTATTTTTTAGTTTTAGGATTAGGTTTATGTTTATTTTTTTAGTTTAATTTTATTTTTATTTTATTTTTTAGCTTTAGGTTTTAATTTTTATTTTTAAATTTATGTATAGGTTTTTATTTTATTTTTTTAGGTTTAGGTTTTAGGTTTTTATTTTAGGTTTATTTATTATTTTTAGTTTATGTTTAGGTTTATTTTTAGTTTATTTTATTTTATTTAGTTGTTTAGGTTTAGTATTTTAGGTTTAGGTTTAGGATTTATTTTACTTTAGTTTTATGCAGGTAAGTTTATTTTATTTTAGGTAGGTTTCTCATATAGGTTTATGCAAGCTTTGGGTTAGGGTTGGGGTAGGGTTTAGGGTTTAGGGAGGGTTAGTTTAGGGAGGGTGGTTTAGATTTTAGGCAAGCATTTAGTTTTAGAGAGGGTTTAGGGTAGGGCTCAAAGATTTATGGAGGGTTATAGGTGGGTTGTATGTTTTGGTTAGTTTAGGCAAGGGTTTAAGGTTTAGGGTTTATGGTTTTAAAATAAACCAATTTAGGTTTATTTAGTTTATTCTTTATTTATTTTATTTTATTTTATTTAGGTTTATTTTTTATTTTTATTTAGTTAGTTTATTTATTTTAGGTTTATTTATTTTAGTTTAGGTTTTTTATTTTAGTTTAATTTTTAGGTTTAGGTTTATGTTTATTTTAGTTTAGTATTATTTTTATATTATTTTTTAGGTTTAGGTTTAATTTTTTATTTTTTGGATTAAGTTTAGGTATTTATTATATTTTTTTTAGGTTTAGGTTTTAGGTTTTTATTTTAGGATTATTTCTAGGTTTTATTTTTTTAGTTATGTTTTAGGTTTTTAAATTAACCAGTAGGTTTAGGGTTAGTTTTAAGGTTTAGGGTTTAGGGTTAGTTTTTATTTTTTTATTTTTTATTTTTATATTTTAAGTGTTAAGGGTTTATTTTTGATTTTTTTTTATCACAGAACAAATTCATCGTCAATATTTCTTCTTTTTAATTTTATCAACCAAGTAACACTCCAAGTTTTCAAGGACTCATGCGATGGCATAGATAAAAAATGAGCACGCTTATAGCAAATCAAAGATCCTAAATGACTTGGATCATCTCTACTATAAAGATAGTTACATAAGCAGCAAATCAGATTGGTCATTCTTCAATTTCTTCAGTTCCCATCATAACCACCCTAGCCTCTTGAGTAGTGGGATCCACCATCTTATCCATGATCTCTCCCTCCGTCACCACCATGGCTGTAACCTCTATGGCTCCTCCAGCCTCCAAAGGCACCACTACTCTGACCACCACCTCCATATCCACCAACACATCCAGATCCCTCACCACCACCACAATAACCGCCCCCTCTGCCTTCTCCTCCATCGCCAGATCTAGACTGAGCCTGGTTGATGGTGATGTTCCCATCATCAAGGTTCTGACCATTCTTAGGGTTTAGGTTTAGGTTTAGGATTATTAGGTTTTAGCTTTGAGGTTTATTTTTTAATTTATTTAGTAACTTTAAGTCAGGGTTGTTGTTGAGGGTTTAGGGTGGGTTTAAGGTTTAAGGTTTAGGATGTGGTTTTAGGGTTTATACTTTGAGGGTTTAGGGTTTAGGTTGGATTAGATTTATTAGGGCTTTAGGTTTAGGGTTGTTGGGTTTTTAGTTAGGGTTTATGCTTTGTTTAGAGTTTAAGCTTGGGTTTGGTGTTTATGGTTTTAGTTTTAAAGAGGGTTAGTTTTTTTTTAGAGTTTGCATAGGATTTAAGGTTTGGGTTGGGGTTTTGGTTTAGGATATGGTTTAGGGTTGGGTTATGATAGTTAGTTTAGTGTTTAGGATTTAGGGATATAGGTTTAGCGTTTAGGATTTTCTGAAATTAATTAAACCATTAGGTTTAGGTTTATTTAGTATATTTAGTTTATTTTTTATTTATTCTAGTTTATTTTATTTTTTTATTTTTATTAAGGTTAATTTATTTTAGTTTATTTATTTTAGGTTTATTTATTTTAGTTTAGGTTTTTTATTTTAGTTTATTTTTTAGGTTTAGGTGTGTGTCCATTTTATAGTTTAGTTTTATTTTTTTTTATTTTTTATTTAGGTTTATTTATTTTTAGGTTTAGGTTTAGGTTTAGGTTTTTTGTTTTGTTTATTTTAGGTTTAGGTTTTAGATTTTATTTTAGGTTTATTTTAGGTTTATTTTAGTTTAAGTTGGGTTTATTTTTAGTTTATTTATCATTTAGTTTAGGTTTATTTATTTAGTATTTTTAGGTTTTATTTATTTTAGTTTATAGTAGCTAAGTTTATTTTTAATTTTATTTTAGGTTTAAGTTTTTTGTTTAGGTTTTATTTTATTTATTTTAGGTTTATTAGGTTTATTATGGAGTGGGGTAGTGGGTTTAGGTTTAGGATTTATGGATTTAGTTTATGGTAGTGGTAGGGTTAGGGTTTATAATAGGCTTTAGGGAGGGAGGGTTGAGGTCAGCTAGGGTCAGGGTGGTAGTGTAGGTTTAGGTTTAGGTTAGAAAACTGGATAGGGGCCAGGGTGTGGTGGGGTTTAGGGTTTGGGTGGATTTAGGGTTTATGGAGGGTTTAAGGTTATATGTAGGTTAGTAGGGATTAGGATTTAGGGTTTAGGATTTTTTTTTTAAAATTAAGTAAAATGGTAGGTTTAGGTTTATTTATTTTGTTTTGTATTTATTTAGTTTATTTTATTTTTTTATTTCTATTTAGGCCTATTTTTATTTTTATTTAGTTTATTTTATTCATTTTAGGTTTATTTTTTTTAGTTTAGGTTTTTTTTATTTTAGTTTAATGTTTAAGTTTAGGTTTAGTTTTATGTTTATATTTTAGTTTAGTTTTATTTTTATTTTTTTTTAGGTTTGGGTTTAATTTTTTGTTTTTAGGATTAGTTATAGGCTTTTATATTATTTTTTAAGGTTCAGGTTTTAACTTTTTATTTTAGGTTTATTTCTTGGATTTATTTTTTAGTTTTGGTTTAGGGTTTTTTTTGGTTTTTTTTATTTTATTAGATCACGGTTAAGGATTACTTTATTTTAGGTTTTGGTTTAGGTTTTATTTATTTTAGTTTAGGTTTAGGTTTATTTTATTTTATTTATTTTAGGTTTAGATTTTGTATTAGTTTAGGTTTTATTTTTATTTATTTTTATTTATTTTTAACATTCATTCTTAGGTTTATTATTTAGGTTTAAGTTTTTATTTAGTTTTATTTTATTTTATTTTAGGTTCATTTTATTTTTATTTTACATTTGTGTTTTATTTTATTTAGGTTTTTATTTATATGTTTATTTTTTTTAGTTTAGTTTATATTTTTATTTATTTTATTTTAATTTTGTTTTTATTTTTTATTTTATTTTATATTTAATTTAGGTTTAGGCTTAGGTTTTTATTTTATTTTATTTTTTTATTTTATTTAGGTTCAGGTTTTTTTACTATTTTTATTTATAGGTTTTATTTAGTTTAGGTATAGGTTTTTAGGCTTTTGTTATTTTGGGTTTATGGTTTAGGGTTTAGGGTTTAGGATTTGGGGTTTAGGGTTTAAGGTTTGGGTAGGTTGTGGTTATGGTTTATTTTTTTTTATGTTGGGTTTAGGGTTTGGATTTAGGATTTTTTTAGGGTTTAGGGTTTAGGGTTATAGATTTAGGGTTTAAGGTTTGAGGTTAGTTTTAGGGTTTAGGGTTTAGGGTTTAGGATTCAGGGTTTAGAGTTTAGTTTTTTTTTTTAAATTAAGTAAACTGGTAGCCTGAGATTTATTTAGTTTATTTTATTTTTTATTTTTATTTAGGTTCATTTTTTTATTTAATTTAGTTTATTTTTTTTAGGTTGATTTATTTTAGTTTAGGTATTTTATTTTGTTTTTTTATTTAGGATTAGGATTAGGTTTCTATTTATTTTTTAGTTTAGTTTTATTTTTATTATATTTTTTAGGTTTAGCTTTTATTTTTAATTTGTAGGTTTATGTTTAGGTTTTGATTTTAGGTTTTTATTTTAGGTTTATTTTTAGGTTTTATTTTTTAGTTTAGGTTTAGGTTTATTTTTAGTTTATTTTATCTTATTTAGTTTAGGGTTTAGGTTAGTATATTTTAGGTTTAGGTTTTGGTTTTATTAATTTTAATTTAGGTTTAGATTTATTTTATTTTATTTATTTTAGGTTTTGGTTTTTTCTTATTTAAGGTTTATGTTTTATTTTTTTATTTATTTTTAGGTTTTTTTTAAGTTTATTTTCTAGGTTTAGGTTTTTATATAATTTTTATTTTATTTTATTTTAGGTTCATTTTATTTTTATTTTACTTTTAGTTTTTATTTTATTTTGGTTTTTTATTTTTATGTTTATTTTATTTTTAGTTTACTTTAGGTTTTTAATTATTTTATTTGAGTTTATTTTTTATTTTCTTCTATTTTTAGGTTTAGGTTTCTATTAAATATTATTTTTTATTTTATTTAGGTTTAGGTTTTATTTATTTATTTTAATTTTATGTTTTATTAAGTTTAGGTTTAGGTTTGGTTTTAGGGATTAGTGTGGGTTTAGGGTTTGAGGAGGATTTAGGGTTTAGGGTTTAGGGTGGGTTAGGGTTTAGGTTTAGTGAGTGTGGTTTGGTTAGGTGTGGTAGAGGTGGTTAGTTTAGATTTAGGGGATAGAGTTTAGCCTCAGGAGAAGGGAAGTAGTTGGTTTAAGGGTTTATAGAGGGTCTGGGAGGGTAGGGAGTTTAGTGGTTTTTTAATGATCAGTAGAGTTTAGGTATAGTTTAGGTTTAGGGTTTTAGGTTTGAGGCTCAGTTTAGATAGTGGTAGGTGTGGAGTTTAGTTTATAAGGAGGTCAAGAGGTCTGATCAGTTGGCTAGTTTAGAGAAAGGGCATTTAGTAAGGGTTTTATTGGGTTTAAGATTTGGGTTTTAGTGTTATGGTTTAGGAGAGGGTCATGGTAGGGTGGTGTTTGGGTTTAGGTGGGTTTAGGAGTTAGTAGTGAGGGTTTATTTTATAAAAAATTAAGTAAAGTGGTAGGTTTATGTTTATTTAGTTTATTAAGTTTATTTTATATTTATTTAGGTTTATTTTTTATTTTTATTTAGTTTAGTTTTATTTATTTTAGTTTAGGTTTTATTTTAATTTATTTAGGTGCTTATTTTTTAGTTTAGTTTTATTTTAAATTTATTTTTTAGATTTAGGTTTTATTCTTTATTTTAATTTTAGGTTTTAATTTTTATTTTATTTTTTTAGGTTTAGGGTTTATGCTTTTATTTTAGGTTTATTTTTATGTTTTATTTTTTAGTTTTGTTTTAGGTTTATTTTTAGTTTATTTTTGTTTTTTTAGTTTAGGGTGTAGTTTTAGTTTATTTTAGGTTTAGGTTTAAATGTTTTTTTAGTTTATTTTATTTTCTTTTACGTTTAGGTTTATTTTATTTTACTTATTTTAGGTTTAGGTTTTTTTAGGTTTAATTTTTAGATTTAGGTTTTTATTTAGTTTTTATTTTATTTTATTTGAGGTTTATTTTTTTATTTTACGTTAAAGTTTTATTTTATTTTGGTTTTTTAGTTTTAGGTTTATTTTATTTTATAATTTAGTTTAGATTTTTATTTATTTTATTTTATTTTACTTTATTTTTAATTTTTTATTTTATTTTTAGGTTTATGTTTAGGTTTAGGTTTTAGTTTAGGTTTTTATTTTATTTTATTTTATTTAGGTTTAATTTTTTATTTATTTAATTTTTAGGTTTTATTTAGTTTAGGTTTAGGTTTTCAGGTTTTTAGGGTTTAGAGTTTTGGGTTTTGGGTTTTGGGGTTTAGGTTTAAGGTT
Organism: Cymbidium sinense; assembly: GCA_021442155.1. Classification (NCBI taxonomy): domain Eukaryota; kingdom Viridiplantae; phylum Streptophyta; class Magnoliopsida; order Asparagales; family Orchidaceae; genus Cymbidium; species Cymbidium sinense. The sequence goes on along the minus strand of CM038214.1, from coordinate 91,580,497 downwards.
CTAGGTTTTAGGGTTTAGGATTTATGGTTTAGGGTTTAGTGTTTAGTGTTTAGGGTTTAGGGTCTTAGGGTTTAAGGTTTAGGGTTTAGGGTTTAGGGACAAGGGTTTAGGATTTAGGGTTGTTTGTTGCAGGATTAGGGTTAGTTTTAGGGTTTAGGGTTTAGGGTTACTATTATTTTATTTATTTTTTATTTTTTATTTTTTTTTAAAATTAACTAAAGTGGTTGGTTTATGTTTATTTATATTATTTTATTTTATTTTTATTTTTATTTAGCTTTATTTTTTGTTTATTTAGTTTAGTTTATTTATTTTAGGTTACTTTATTTTAATTTAAATTTTAGGTTTAGGTTTAGGTTTTGGTTTATTTTTTTAGTTTAATTTTATTTTTATTTTATTTTTTAGGTTTAGGTTTTATTTTTTATTTTTAGGTTTAGGTTTTATTTTAATTTTTTGGGTTTAGGTTTTACGGTTTTATTTTCGATTTATTTTTAAGTTTTGTTTTTAGTTTATTTTATTTTATTTAGTTTAGGTTTAGGTTTAATACATTTTAGGTCTATGTTTAGGTTTAGGTTTTATTTATTTTAGTTTAGGCTTAGGTTTATTTTATTTTTATTTTAGGTTTAGATTTTTTTTAGTGTAGGGTTTAGTTTTTTTTAAATTTATTTGTAAGTTTTATTTTTATGTTTGTTTTTTAGGTTTAGGTTTTTATTAAGTTTAATTTTATTTTTATTTTTATTTTAGGTTTGGTTTTTATTTTAATTAGGTTTTTTATTTTTTTAGTTTAGTTTAGGTTTATTTTATTTTATTTTTGTTTAGTTTTTATTAATTATTTTATTTTCTTTTTAGGTTTAGGTTTTAGTTTATGTTTTTATTTTATTTTATTTTTGTTTTTGTTTTTTTATTTATTTTATTTTTATGTTTTATTTAGTTTATGTTTAGGATTTTAGGATTTAGAGTTTAGTGGTTTGATTTAGGGTTTTTATTTAGGGTAGGTTTTGTGGGTTTAGTTGGGTTTAGTGTTTAGGGTTTAGGTTTAGGGTGGGTTTAGGGTTTAGGGTTTAGGGTTTAGGTTTGGGTTTAGTAGGTTAGGGTTTTTTTTTTAGGGTTTTGATTTTTTTATTTTTTATTTTTATTTTTTAAACTAAGAAAACTAGTAGGTTTAAGTTTATTTAGTTTAGTTTTCATTTATTTTAGTTTATTTTATTTTACATTTTTTTAGGTTTATTTTTATTTTTATTTAGGTTAGTTTGTTTATTTTAAGTTTATTTATTTTAGTTTAGGTTTTTTATTTTAGTTTATTTCTTAGGTTTATGTTTAAGTTTAGGTTTATTTTTTAGTTTATTTTTATTTTTATTTTATTTTTTAGGTTTTGGTTTAATTTTTTATTTTTAAGTTTAGGTTTAGGTTCTTATTTTATTTTTTAAAGTTTAGGTTTTAGGTTTTTATTTTATGTTTATTTTTAGGTTTAAGTTTAGTTTTTTTTTAATAGAGAAAAAATTTAGATTCACCATTTCTTTTTTTTGATTTTATCAACCAAGTAACACACCAAGTTTTCTAAGACACAAGCGACGATATATTTCAAAAATGAGCAAGCGTAGAGCAAATCACAAACCCTAGATAACTAGAACCGTCTCTACTATAATGACATATTTTCATAAACAGTAGATTGGATCGACCGTTCTTGAGTTTCTCCAGTTCCCATCAGAACCACCCTGGCATCTTGAGTATTAGGATCCTCTATCATATCCTCGATCTCTCCCTCCACTATGACCATGGTTGTAACCTCCATGGCTCCTCCCGCCTCCATAACCACCACTACTCCGACCACCACTTTCATATCCGCCAGCACATCCAGATCCCCCACCACCACTACGATAACCGCAACCTCTGCCTTCACCTCCACCGACAAATATAGGCTCAACCTGGTTGACGGTGATGATCCTGCCGTCAAGGTTCTGCCCATTCTTATGGTTTAGGTTTGGGTTTATTAGATTTTAGGGTTTATCTTTAGTATAGAGTTTGGGGTTTGGGGTTTTAGGGTTTGGGGTTTAGGATTTAGGGTTTAGGGTTAGGGTTGGGGTTTAGGGTTTAAGGCTTAGGTTTTAGGGTTAGTTTAGGGTTTAAGGTTTAGAGTTGTATGTTTAGGATTATAAGTTTAGGTTTTATGGTTGTAAGTTTAGGGTTGTGGGTTTAGGGTTAGTTTTAGGGTTTAGGATTTAGGGTTTAAGGTTTAGGGTTAGCTTTAAGGTTTAGGGTTTAAGGTTTAGGGTTTAGGATTTAGGGTTTAGGGTTTAGGGTTTGGGGTTTAGGGTTCAGTGTTTAGGGTTAGGGTTTTTTTATTTTTTTTATTTCAATATTTTTTATTTTTTTAAATTAAGTAAACTAGTAGGTTTAGGTTTATCTAATTTATTTTTTATTTACTTTAGTTTATTTTATTTTTTTAATTCAATTTAAGTTTATTTTTATTTTTATTTAGTGAAGTTTATTTACTTTAGTTTAGGCTTTTATATTTTAGTTTATTTATTTGGTTAGGTTTATTTTTTAGTTTAGTTATATTTTTATTTTACTTTTTAGGTTTAAGTTTTATTTTTTATTTTTAGGTTTAGGTTTAGGTTTTTATTTTATTTTTTTAGGTTTAGGTTTTAGGTTTTCTTTTAGGTTTATTTTTAGGATTTATTTTTTTTAGTTTAGGTTTAGATTTATTTTTAGTTTATTTTATTTTATTTAGTTTAGGTTTAGGTTTAGTTTTAATTTATTCTAGGTTCAAGATTAAGTTTTATTTATTTTAGTTTAGTTTATTTTAGTTTAGGTTTATGTTGATATTATTTTTATTTTAAGTTTAGGTTTTTTTTAGTTTAGGGTTTAGGTTTTATTTTTTATTTATTTTTAGATTTTATGTTTTAGGTTTATTTTTTTTGGTTTAGGTTTTTATTTAGTTTTCATTTTATTTTACTTTAGTTTTATTTTATTTTTATTTTAGGTTTAATTATATTTTATTTAGGTTTTTTATTTTTTTTAGTTTAGTTTATGTTTTTATCTATTTTATTTTAGTTTAGTTTTTATTTTTTTTATTTTCTTTTTAGGTTTAGGTTTAGGTTTAGGTTTTAATTTATGTTTTTATTTTATTTTAGTTTAGGTTTTTTTTATTTATTTTAGTTTTAGATTTTATTTAATTTAGGTTCAGGTTTTTTCTTTTTAGGGTTTAGTGTTTAGAATTTAGGGTTTAGGGTTTACAGTTTATGGTTTAGGTTTTAGGTTTTAGGGTTTAGGGTTTAGGATTTAGGGTTTAGGGTTTTATGGTTTAGTATTTAAGGTTTAGGTTTTAGATTTAGGGCTCAAATTTTTGTTTAGGATATATGGTTTTTTGCTTTTTTATTTTTTTTAAGAGAGAAAAAATTTAGATTCAACATTTCTTCTTTTCAATTTGATCAACCAATAACACACCAAGTTTTATAAGACACAAGTGGCGACATAAATAAAAAATGAGCACGCATAGAGCAAATCAAAAACCCTAGATAATTAGAACCGTCTCTACTGTAAAGATAAAATTCCATAAGCAACAAATTGGATTGGTCGTTCTTCAGTTTCTCTTGTTCACGTCAAAACCACCCCGTCCTCTCGAGCAGCGGGATCCACAGTCATATCCCCAATCTCTCCCTCTGCCACCACCACAGCTGTAACCTCCGTCGCTCCACCTGTCTCCATAACCACCACTACTCTGACCACCACCTCCATATCCGTCAGCACCTCCATATCCCCCATAACCACTGCGATAACCACCACCTCTGCCTTCGCTTTCCTTTCCAGATCTAGACTGAGCATGCTTAATGGTGATGTTCCTGCCGTTAATGTTTTTTCCATTTATAAGGTTTATGTTTAGGTTTATTAGCTTTAGGGTTTTATGTTTATTTTTTAATATATTTAGTTACTTTAGGTTTAGGTTAAAGGTTTGGGGCTTAGGGTTTAGGGTTTAAGGTTTATGGTTTAGGGTTTTAGGGTTTATACTCTTAGGGTTCTAGGGTTTGGGGCTTAGGGTTTTTTAGTGTTTATGATTTAGGATTTAGGGTTTAGGGTTGTAAGTTTAGGTTTAGGGCTTAGCATTTAGGGTTTAGGGTTTAGGGTTTAGGGTTTAGGGTTTAGGATTCAGGGTTTAAGGTTTTTTTTAAAAAAATTAAGTAAACTAGTAGGTTTAATTTTTTTGGGTTTAGGGTTCTATGGTTTAGGGTTTATGGTTAGGGTTTAGTGTTTAGGATTTAGGCTTTAGTGTTTAGGTTTTAGGGTCAATGCTTTTAGGGCTTGTGGCTTGGTTTAGGTTATTTATTTAGAGTTTAGGGTTTAGGGTTTAGTGTTTTTAGGGGTTAGGGATTAGGTTTAGGGTTTTAGGATTTAGGTTTTAGTGTTTAGGGTTAGTGTTAGGGTTTAAGTTTAAGGTTTAGGGTTTAGGATTTAGGGTTTATTGTTTAGGGTTTAAGGTTTTTTTAAATTAAGTAAACGAGTAGGTTTAGATTTATTTAGTTTATTTTTTATTTATTTTATCTTATTTTATTTTTTATTTTTATTTAACTTTATTTATTATTTAGTTTAGTTTATTTATTTTAGGTTAATTTATTTTAGTTTAGTTTATTTATTTTAGTTTATTTTTTAGGTTTCGTTTAGGTTTATGTCTATTTTTGTTTAGTTTTATTTTTATTTTATTTTTTAGGCTTAGGTTTTTTTTATTTTTTAGGTTTAGGTTTAATTTAATTTTATTTTTTTTGGTTTTGGTTTTAGGTTTATTTTTAGGCTTTTTTTTAGTTTAGGTTTAGGTTTATTTTTAGTTTATTTTATTTTATTTAGTTTTGGGTTTAGGTTTATTTTATTTTGGTTTAGGTTTAGGTTTAGATTCATTTATTTTAGTTTAGTTTATTTTAGTTTATGTTAATGTTTATTTTACTTTGCTTATTTTAGGTTTAGGTATTTTTTTAGTTTAGGGTTTAGGTTTTATTTTTTTTATTTTTTTAGGTTTTATTTTTTAGGTTTATTTTTTGGGTTTAGGTATTTATTTAGTTTTTATTTTATTTTATTTTAGGTTTGTTTTATTTTTATTTTACATTCAATTTTTATTTTATTAAGTTTTTTATTTCTAGGTTTATTTTAATTTTTTTAGTTTAGTTTAGGTTTTTATTTATTTAATCATAGTTTATTTTTTATTTTTAATTTTATTTTCTTTTTAGGTTTATGTTTAGGTTAATGTTTAGGTTTAGGTTTTAGTTCAGGTTTTTATTTTATTTATTGCTTTATTTTTTTAGGTTTAGGTTATTTTATATATATATTTTTTTAGGTTTTATTTAGTTTAGGTTTAGGTTTTTAGCTTTTTAGGGTTTAGGGTTAGTTGAGGGTTTAGGGTTTAGTTTATACAGGTTCCATCAGAATCACCAAGACCTCTCGAGTAGCGGGATCCACCATCATATCACCGATCTCCCCACCACCACCAGATATAACCTCTTGCTTTTCCATAACCACCATCGAAAGACCTCCATATCCAGACCTCCAGATTACCACCACTATGATTGCCTACAGTTGCCTCCACTAATCAGGTGAGCTAGTTTATGGTCATGTTCCTATCATCAAGGTTCTTCCCATTCTTAGGGTTTAGGTTTAGGTTTAGGTTTCGGTTTATTAGGTTTTAAGGTTTAGATTTATTATGTAATTTATTTAGAAATGTTAGGTTCAGGTTTAGGGTTTATGGTTAGGGTTAGGGTTTAGGGTTTAAGGTTTAGGGTTTTAGGTTTTATGCTTTTAGGGTTTAAAGTTTAGGGTTAAGGTTTAGGGTTTTTTAGGGTTTAGGATTTAGGGTTTATGGTTAGTTCTTGGGTTTAGAGTTTAGGGTTTTTTAGGGTTTAGGATTTTTTTTAATTAAGTAAACTAGTAGGTTTAAGTTTATTTAGTTTATTTTTTATTTATTTTAGTTTATTAAATTTTTATTTTTATTTTTTTTATTTTTTTATTTAGTTTAGTTTATTTATTTTAGATTTATTTATTTTATTTTAAGTTTTTTATTTTAGTTTATTTTTTTGGTTTAGGTTTTATATTATGATTTTTTTTTAGTTTTTTTTATTATATTTTTTAGGTTTAAATTTTATTTTTTACTTTTAGGTTTAGGTTTAGGTTTTATTTTTATTTTTTATTTTTGGTTTTTTTTAGTTTAGGTTTAGGTTTATTCTTTGTTTATTTTATTTTATTTAGTTTAGGGTTTAGGTTTAGTTTATTTTGGGTTTAGGTTTAGGTTTTATTTATTTTAGTTTAGGTTTATATTTATTTTATGTTTAGGTTTTTTTTAGTTTAAGGTTTATGTTTTATTTTTTATTTATTTTTAAGTTTATTTTTTAGGTTTAGGTTTTATTTAGTTTTATTTTATTTTATTTATTTTATTTTTTATTTTACCTTTAGTTTTATTTTATCTAGGCTTTTTATTTATAGGTTTATTTTATTTTTTAGTTTAGTTTAGGTTTTAGTTATTTTATTTTTATTTTATTTCATATTTAGGTTTAGGTAGGTTTTAGTTTAGATTTTTATTTATTTATTTTATTTAGGTTTAGGTTTTTAATTTATTTTATTTTTAAGTTTTATCTAGTTTAGGTTTAGGTTTTTAAGCTTTTAGGGTTTATGATTTAGGGTTTAGGGTTTATGGTTTAGTGTTTAGGGTTTAGGGTTTGGGGTTTAGGGTTTAGGGTTTAGGGTTGTAGGTTTTAGGGTTTAAGGTTTAGGGTTTAAGGTTTATGTTTTAGGTTTTTTTTAAGAGAGAATAAATTTAGATTTAGCATTTTTTCTTTTCAATTTCATCAACCAAGTAACAAACCAGGGAAGTGCGATAATCAAATGACCTCCTTGGCGCTTACTAAAGCCTCGTGTTCTCGAGATGTCCAAAATTTATACTCATTACCATTCAATCTTATATAAATCAACACATGAATAGAGGAAAGAGAACTGAACATTCATACCCTTAAGCTATAAGCAGATGCATTTCTTATGTATTTATAACTAGCATCATAACACAATATTATTCATTTATAAGCTTTTGAAAAGTACTTTTGAATTTAATAGTGATAATAGCCATGCATATATTAAATTAATTCAACACATGCAAGCTTAAATAAAGGAAATCCATTTTGTTTTACTTGATTTTAAAAAGATGGATGCACGAATTCAAATGACATACCGAATTTAACATGATTGGGAAGAGGGCAATCAAATATAAGCATGTGATTCATTCAACCAAACTAGTTCGCAAGGACAATCAAATCAAATAAGATTATTTGAAGCAAACCAAAGCTTCTTTATTAATTAAGTTTTGGATTTGATTTGATTTAAAGAGGATAAGAGAAATCATCACTTGCTATTTTAAATTGATTCCCACATTAGTGATTCAATTTAATTTAAGGAAATGTAATTAAGTTTATTTTATGTGTTAATTAAGTTGAACCCTTATTTAGATGAATTAATTACCCTTACTTATGTCACCTTAAAGTAATTAACTAAATAATTATGAGCCAACATGATATGCATGGAAAATAAATTTGTAAAGATCCTAGGAAATAAAAGAGGCCTAATGCAATTGGCTCATGATTAATAGTTAATTAGATTAAGTGACTTAATTAATTATTCTTATGGTTCTCCCACACATGTGGACTAACCATAATTTCATTAAACTCCTAAAGATCTACCCCATGATTTAATTAATTAAGGTCTGATGTGATTATGATTTCAATTTGGTTAAGTGATATAAATAATTAGTTAAATTTTAATTAATTTCATTTTAAAAAAAGGTGAAATGAACCTAAGGAAAGGGGTCCCAACCCTATTCCTTAGCTCACTTACTATTGAATAATGATTAATAAATTTAATTAACCAATTTGTTATTGTTCATGGGATTAATTAATCATTAATTAACTTAAAAGAGTAGTTAAGGTTTAATAAGTCAATTTTCCTAATTAAGTGAGCAACAAATCCCAAGAAAATCATGAAAGGTAGAGGTCATCCCATTAAATTAACCCACAAAATTTGGGATTAATTGCTCAAGTAATTAAAGAGTAATTAAGATAATAAATTTTGTAATTAAACTTTAATTACTATTTAAAATTAGTTAAGATCATTTTTAATTAATTATCCCCTGAAATACCTTTAAAATGAATATTTATTTGCATTTTTATATTTCTCTATGATTTTTTATGATATGTAGAAGTTTTAGCCATTAAAAATAATTAATTAAGGCTAATCCAATTGGCACCACGTGGCGCGCTGACACAACGCACTTTCCATATGGTGCCGTGGGATTGGCTACTTAAAACTTATCTGACATTGCCTACGTGGCGGAGGCAGATGTGCTTTCTCATCCACCATCTAATCTAAGATCGAGTAGCTACTATTAATCCCACAACATAATAGGATTAAATCAGATGTATCTAGGGGATCTAATAAGGACCATTAGTTTCGATCATGTAGAATGGACAGTGCGTGATATAACGTTAGGCGAGTGAGGGAGAATAGAGTCTGTCCGTGATTTCTTACTTGATCTAAGCTTACCCGATCTCGGATCAACTCCAAAAGGATCCTACACCTTCAGGGCATCGATTGGAGGGGATCCAATCGTCAAGCTCACATGAAATGCAAGTTTTCTTCAAAAAGCTCCAACCCATTTTTGCTTAAGGATCAATTTTGGAAAATACCTCGTTGAATCTCAAGATTAGTAGCTTGAATGATTAAGGAAGCTTCATCTTGTGGAGATGAAGCCCTATTGAGCAGCAATTGAATCAATTCCTCAGCGTTCACTCGAAAGGCCATGAACTGATGATTTGGAGCTCAACTTTGATCGAAGTCCCACCTCCGGTGCTCAGGAAGCTTCGGAGATGATTTGTTCTTGGTCGATGAGGCCTAGGGAAGATTAATTCAAATTTAATTTGACTTTGATGGCGAAATATGGAAGTTAGGTTGGAAATGGGAGTGTCTTATTTCAGGACGAACGAGAATGGCATTTCTCGATCGAGGAATGAGCTTGGGAGCTTAGGGAATGGCTATATCGGGTCATCTTGGGAAGCTAAGCCTGTATGGAATAATTTTTGTGTGTGTTTGAGTGGAAACGAGGGGGTGTATACCTCCCTTCATTTTAATCGGACGGTGGGATCGGGTTTGTCTTCTAGTGGCTGTCCAGCCATCTCAGGGAGTCGTGGGTGGCAGGGAGGAGGTGAGTTGCCTCGGCTTGGTTGGTTGATGGTGTGGAGGTGGCTACAAGGAGGAATCATGGGTGTCCTATGGGTTTCAAATGCTCCAATGGGGAGGGTGAGGTGATTTTACCTCCCATGGGTCATGGCCAACCCAACCACCCTTTGGGTCAGGTTGGGCAGTGTCCGAGGTGCCTAGGTGGACCATTTGGAGAGTACCAAGTGGCCAATGAATAAAAATGACCACTTACATGGGTGATTTGTCTCATGTGATGCTTTTTATGCAAGGATAGAATGATTATTTGACATTGGATTTGATTTGGGCATATTTGAAATAAGCCAAAAGTGGGTTAGCCCATATTTCAAGTCAATTGGAGTTGATTTGGTTAAGTTTGGCTCAATTTGACTCATTTAGGTCAAATTAGGTTAGGTTGGGTCAAGTTTACCAGTTGGTCAAATTTGGTCAAACTAAGGGTTGGGTCTAGTTCATATGATCATTTTGAATGTTTTGGTTCAATTGGTTTGGTTTAGTTTGGCTTAGATTTTATTTTGGTTCATTTGAATTCATTTGGGTCAAATCGGTTAAGTTGGCCAATTTGACCAAATTGGCAAAATTGGCTTGGTTGACTGTTGGTTTGGGTTTAGTTGACCAATTGAATATAATTGTAGGCTTTAGTTTCAATTAATTTGGATTTGGTTTTGATTTAGGCTAACTTGAACCTTTAGGTCAATTTGGGCTAAGTAGGTCAATTGGGTTCAATTTGGTCCAATCATGGATTTGGTCAAGATCAACAATCAATTTATAATGAACTTGATCTATTGGTTACAATCAATTTCGTTTATATTTTGATTTAACCCAATTTGGTCTTTTAGGTCAATTTGGGTCAACTTGGAGCAAGAGGGCCAATTGGGTTTGCTTTGACTCAATTGAAGGTCAAGTCATATTAAAATATTGATTTTGATTTGGTATGAATCATTGGTTTCAAGGGATTTTGGCATAGGTTGCTTTTTGGCTAGTTTAGGTTCATATTGGTTAAGGGGTTGACTATGTCAAATGCCAAGTTGACTTAGTTTGACCTAATTAGTGATAATTGATCAACCTAGGGTGATGAATAATTATGATGGGAGGTTTTGATGGGCTTGGTTACATCTAATTTGGGTTGGATTAGAACTTGGCTCAAATAGGTCAAATTGGCCACTGGGTCAAGTAGACCAATTGGATTTAGTTGGCTTAATTTTGGGTTGTGTTTGATGATTTAGTTGAGTTTATGTATGGATTTGGAATTGATATATAAATTCAATTGCAATTGGCTTAGGTTCAAATGGGTTTTGGTTCATTTGAACATTTCAACTCAAAAGGGTTAAGTTGGGTTTGACTTGGGTTGATTTTGGTTTAGCTTGATGATTGTAGATTTCATTTACATTTGTGAATATTATTGAAGGTATGATTGATTCATGAGAAAATCAATTTAATTTGGGTTTTGGAATGAAGGAATTTGGCTAAGTCCATGGAGTTGGGTCATGTGGCTTAAGTTTGGATTTTGATTTAGTTTGATTTAGTTTTGATGATTTAAATGTATATTACATTAAAATTTTGGAGTGCAGATTCAATCTTCTCATTATAGACTAGGATACATCTTTCAATGCTTTGCTTGGGAGGCTATGGATACATGAGAACAACATAGTTACATCCTCTCTATATCAGTGTATAAAGTTTATGAGGGATGAGATCATCTAATGGGTCATCCCAGTTAAAAAAAAAGAATGTCTAAATTCACATATGCGTTGATTTTAAGGATTTAAATAAGGCATGTCCAAAAGATGAATTTCCACTACCAATCTTAGAGTAGATAGTGGACATTACCTCATCTCATGCAGTCTTCTATTTCATGGATGGCTCATTTGGATATAACCAAATAAAGATGGCCCCTAAAGATGAAAGAAACACTACTTTTAGAACCCCGATCAGAATCTATTGCTATAAGCTCATCCCTTTCAACCTTAAAAATGCTGGTGCTACATACCAACAAACAATGACTTGAATCTTTAACGAACTCATTCATCATTAAATCAAGTCGTATGTTGATGATCTCGTGATCAACATAGATAAAAGGAAGACCATCTCTTTGACTTGAGAGTAGTTTTGAACAGTTAAGATAATTGTGGTGTTTATTTTTGATTATATGTATGGGGGACACCACATAGAACTGAGGGTGTACTTATTGAGGTGATCGGGTGTGACATCAAGGAATGGTGCACTATCTCGGAAGATAGAAATCACCACCTTATAATGGACCTAATCACCTAATAAGGACTCCTAAGGCATGATGGGTCTTTAAATACACTAAAAAATTTCCCCTACTTTACATGGATGAATAAAGCATGGTTTATTTAAACTGGGTTCTAAAGTTTCTTATGGGGGCAAGCCCCCATAGTTAATTACATCCTTAGGAATACTCTCGATTATAGTAGGTAGTTATTGTCTCCAAAGATTTCAAAGATAGGACTATCAATAAGTTGGCTATATTTTGACAATCAAGTGGGATAGATCAAAAGGAGAGATGTATTATCGAAGCTAAAAGGAGATGAGTAGGGGATGCTCATGATACTAGGAAACCTAGTGATCATTCCAATCTATCCTATGGTTGGGCTTTATATGTTTAAAATTGAAGAAAATTATGTATTTGAGTTGAAATTTATTAGAAGGCTAAGACTTATAATCCCATAATATAAGATTATGGAAATGCTTAAGAGGTGAGGATTTATGCTTGTAACCTTGGATACTAAATCTAGGGAGCTTTAGTAATAACCAAAGTGTGACCTAAATCTAAGAAAATATGGGTATATGGTTTACCTCGATAAGAGTGGATAAATCACCTGACTGCTGGACTTATATTTGCTAGGAGTGGCAGCTAGCTAACTCCTCCTACACTTTAAAACCATGTAAGCAAGTCATACGTTTTTACAAGATAGTTAGATTTTTATCATTTAGAAAGAGGCTAAAGTCCTTAAACCCACTCCCTATAGAGACTAGAGCATGAGTGGTATGAGTAATAACTTAGTCTAATGCAAATCTTTTCAAATTTTATTTATATTTGACACTTCATTTTAATAAAGGCTTTATGAAATTCATATGTGTAGATGTATGATGAAAATGAGTTATGGGCCAAATCAATAAGAAGGGGTGTTTTCCACCAGAAGAGATGCCCTCACAGGTCAAGCATTCCCCTATCATACAAGGATGAGGATCCCCTATTTTCACGAGAGAAAGAATATGCATGTAGGATGTGAAACATACAACATTCTGCTAAGGGGTTGTTAAATCTTTTAATTATCTTGATTTAATACATAGGCTTTATGATGAGGTTATGAGTTATAGAAAATTTTAGTTATGAGTTGTAGTTAGGATAAAAAATTAATTTTTTCCTAAGAGCCTAATTGCATCCAAGCCACACATTAAAGCATTGATACAGAAAGAAACTATAAGAGGCATGTAATTTCTAATGCACAATATAAACAAATCATCAAATAATTTATAAAGCTAGCATACAAGAATAAAAGGCCGGTGCAATTTGGTACTACTGTACAACTTGAAAAGAAAAATGGGTAGCCAAGCTCTACCCTTATAAAACTCAGATTATAAAAGAATAAATACAATTAAGGATGAATACATGCTATGGGGGTCTTCATCTTCATTCTTTATGTCTCCTTCATTTCTTCATATCTCCATTTGATTTAATTTTCTCCACTACAAAGGCATCACATGGCCTCCCAGGACAAAGCCCTCTAGCCACTGCTCATCCTTATCCCATCAAAATAATAATCCTAATTCCTAATTAGAAAATTACATTTCAATGGAAAGAGTAAATCTAACTACACCTGCAAAATGGAGGTTAGCTAAACATGCATTCTACCTAAGCAATTATATTTATAATTTGGACTTAGCACCCTGAACATGGGAAACCAAGCCCACCTTTCCTAATTTGGATTATGCTTAGGGGCTTAAGCAACCTGCAAAAGAGAGCATTTATATTTATTTTCTTAGCTACCCCTTAAGCTTCAATCTCTAAAAGACATAATTAGGCTAATAATAGCGGCCTAACATCCGGTCTATGAAACATACACCCTAACATCCTGTCTAAAATACTACATCATAAAACCAAGCATACATTAAACCATGCACCGCCTTAACATAAGACTAGAAGTGGTGACTTGATCTAATGTGTGTGTATTAAGGCTTGTGTGGTATGTCCTAACTACGCTTTAAGGTTATAGTTTCCTAAGTATGAAGAGATTTGATCATGTGGGTGGTTTAAGTTTAAGTGAATTAATTGATTCATAAGTTTTACTTAATATTTTCTTTTATTTCATTTGATTTACACTTAATAACTAAGTGTTATAAAGAGAATAAAATAAAGGATCACTCTCTTTTATCCCTACCTTTAGTTATTTCTAAAGCCAATTAATTAAACAATTCTCTTTAGTGAATGGCTTATTACATATTTTAATTAATCCTAAGGTTTGGTTCACTTTAAATAAACTCATTCAATTAGAAAAGCATTTTAAGATTAATTGGAATGAATTATTATCACATAACACATATTTGTTTATTTCTTTCCATCATATATAGCATGCATATGATTAAGTCCTAAACATACCTATACATACAATTTATATTTTAGTATACTTGAATGATGAATGTAAGAAAATGTATTTAGAATTAATGTTTCTTTTGGTTGAATTATTTTGTCATATTAATTTAAAGCTCTATCTAAATTCCTATGCAAGAGCATGAGCAAAGAGCTTTAAGTTACATGATTAATCAATTCAACCACTTGAACAAAGTATGAATGCATGTTTCTTTTTAATGGGAAAGAGATTTTCAATCATTAGCCAAATGTACACACAAATGTATAAAACTTTTAAGCAAGTACATCGCCATTGTTCCACACTAAAGGAGTGAGGTAGGAACCTCCTCAGGGCTACATAAAGCTGTGCATCCTTGGGATGTCCAGACTAATATACCCTCTATCTTCAAATATATATGGATGTATAACCAAATATAAGAATGAGAATCAAGAAAAAGTTGAATTGATTTGATTAAATTATGGTTTTCATGCACTAGTTGTATCACACATACATACATACATACATATATATATATATATATATATAAAAGAATTTTAAGTAGATACGATGGAATTGTTCACACCAAGGGAGTGAGGTAAGAACCTCCTTAGGCCTATTTAAATCCCTGCATCTCTAGGATGCCGAAACTAAGATACCCACTATTCTTATATATATGAGAATGTGCAAGAAACTATAGAAGTAAAAATTATACAAAAGTTGGATTTTATTTAATTAATTTATTTATGTAAATGAATTAAAGCTCCAACTAAATTCTAATGTCAAAATTGCATATGAATGAAATCAACCAGGTACCTCGCCATTGTTCTACACCAAGGGAGTGAGGTAGGAACCTCCTTAGGGCTACTTAAAGCCACACATCCTTGGGATGTCCAGACTAATATACCGCTAACATTCTTACTTATGCAAATCAGCATATGAATATATGAAAGAAACTTCACTTCATACACTAAGTTTATATTCACATGCACTTCACGTGAATATATATACACTAAGTATATATATATATATATATATATATATATATATATATATATATATATATATATATATATATATATATATATATATATATATATATATATATATATATATATATATATATTTATATATATGTCACAACACATATTCTTATTCATTAAGAATCTTTTGAAAATATGTTTGGGATTTAGTAGTGATAATAGCCACATGTATTCTTAATTAAGTCAACACATGCAAGTTGGCATAAATGAAATTATTTCTTAATTGATTTTTGAAAAGAATGAATGCATGACAACAAGTGGCATACAACTTTTTTTTATATTATTAGGAAGAAATAAAGAAACACAAGCATGTAATTTCATTCAATCCAACTAATTCCTAAGGACAATCACATTAAACAAGCTTATTTAAAATAAACCAAAGTTTGTTAAAGCCATTTTTAATTTTATATTTGATTTGATTTATGAAATGTAAAAGAGGTTTGTAGGTCCTAATCTCATTCCCATATGTGTGAGTTAATTTCATCTAATAAAAAGTAATTATCTTGATTTTATGGATTGATTAAGTTAAGCATTAAATAAATCAATTAATTAACCCTTATCTATGTCACCTTAAGGTAATCAATTAAACAATTATGAGCTAATATGATATGCAACCAAATGGAAAGTAAATGGCAATGCTCCTATGAAATGAAAGGGGCCTAATGCAATTAGCTCAAAATTATTAATTAATTAAGCTTAAGGAGCTCACTTAATACTCTTATGGATTTCTCACACATGTGAACTAAACATAATTTCATTAGCTCCCTCTTTAGGTTATTAAACACCTAAAGAGCTACCCAAGAGTTAATTAGAGAAGTAGATTCAATTAAATTAATTAAGTTCATTAATTATCCAATTAAATCTTAATTATCCTTAATCAACAATATGAAATGGACATAGAGAAAGAGACCAAGAAGGGAACCTAAGTCTCAATCCCTAAATCCTTTTAATTAGTTAATTAAAGCTCAAGTATGATTTAGATATTGATTGATTTTATTAATTAATTAATTAATGATTTTTAACTAATTAATTTTTTAAGAGGTAATGGAGAAGACTTAAGGAAAAGATTGGAAGAGGTGGTCCCAATCCATTTCCCTAAACTTCATCACCATTAACAAAGATTAATAAACTTAATTGATTGATTAATTTACTATTCATTTTCTTAATTATCATTAATTAAGATAGGGGAGTAATTAAGGCTTAATCCATTGATTTTCCCAATTAATTATCCAAAAAATCCCAAGAAAATAGCAGAGGTAGAGGTCATCCCCTAAACATCTCTAACAAGTTTGAAATTAATTAAATAATTAATTAGAAGTAATTAGGCTAATTATGTTTTAATTAAACTTTAATTAAGTAGAAATTACTATTCAAAATTAATTAATAATAATTTTAAAGGAATCTCCTCTAAAATACCTTTAAAATGAGCCCTCATTTGTATTTTTGATTTTTATAATTAGTTATGAATTATGGAAGTTTCAACACTAAAAAAAGATTAATTAACCTTATTAACCCCCTAATCCCATCGGCGGCATGTGATTGCTGACACAGCGCACTTTCCACGCCATGATAGGATTGGTTATCACATACAATGTCAACGCGGAGGGTGGCGGAATGCATTTTCACGTGGGCCGTCTGATCTAAGATCGGATGGCCATGATTAAATGCGCAATTTAGAAGGAGAAAAGAGGGTTTCTATGTGTGATCGATCAGACCCCATTCTCGATCATAATAAAATGGATGGTCCATGATTTGTCTCCTCCCGAGCGGTGATAGATTGATACCGTTCATCAATTGTCACTTGATCCGAGCTCACCCAAGCTTGGATGGAGATCAAATTGATCCCACACCTTTAGGGAAGCACAACAAACACATCCAATGGTGAAGATCGGACGAGATGCAAGTTTTCTTCATAAAATACCTACCTATTTTAAGCTAAGGATTAGTTTTAATGGCATACCTCACAAAATCTTATGATCGGTGGTTCCAACGATTAAGGAAGCTTCAATTGGTAAAAATGAAGTCATGTTGAGCTGCATGAGCATTGATTTGGTGTGGTTTACTTGGATGACCAACCCATGACATGTAAGCAATTGGCTTGATCAAACAACACCATCCAGTCACCGAGAAGATTAGGAAATGATTCATTTAGCTATTCTAGGTCCAAGGATGGTGTGTGAAAAGTTAATTGCACTTTGGTTGGGAAATGGGGAAATGGCAATAGCTGGTTTGCTCCCCTATTTTGGTTTTATGTAAAACTGAGAATGGGAATTTGGGGAGATTGAGAAATGCAAGGGGAAGCACTGGGATCTCTCTCCTTGGCTGCTAGGGTTAAATCAAGTGTGGCTATGTGTGTTTGAGTGATAATGAGGGGGGTATACCCCCTCCTTCCTTGGCTTAGATGATGATGATTATTTCAGCTCTTTGCTCAAATGGTCACCACAAGGAGCTCAATTTTGGCAGAGAATCCTTCCACTTGGCCTCTCATGAGTGGAGGAAGGTGTGAGAGTGGCTACCATGGGAGTAGTGGATGTCCTTGGTGGTTTGAAATACTCCAATTGGAATGAGGAGGTGATTTCACCTCCCCATGAGTCATGGTCGAACCAACCACCATTGGGTCAGGTTAGTCACAGTCCTTGGTGCCTAAGTGGACCTACGAATAGGTGCTAAGTAGCCAATGGGAGGAAATGACCAAAAGTGCAAGTGTCTCATGGAATGCCCTAGACCTAAGGGCAAAGAAGTCATTTGGCTATGGGTTTGATTTTGGTAGATTTGAAATGGGTCAAATGTGGGTTAGCCCAAATTTCAAGTGGTTTGGGGTTTATTTGGATTGATTTGGCTTGATTTGACTTATTTAGGTCAAATTGGGTTAGGTTGGGTCAAGTTGACCAATCGATCAAATTGGGTCAAACTAAGAGTTGGGTCAAGTTCACATGATTATTTGGAGTGTATTGGTGTCATTGGTTAGGTTCAATTTGCTTTAGATTTGAATTTGGCTCTTTTGGATTCATATAGGTCAAATGGGTCAATTAGAGCAATTTGACCAAATTAGCCAATTGGCTTGGGTTGGGTGTTGGATAAAGTTCAATTGGTTAATTGAAAATGAATGTAGGCTTTAGTTTGAATCAATTTTAGATTTAATTTAGATTTTGGCCAATTTGACCCTTTAGGTCAATTTGTGCTAAGTTAGGTTAGGTTGACCTATTGGTCAAATTAAGCTTAATAATGGCTTTGGTCAAGTTCAATAATAAATTTGAGATGAATTTTAACCATTGGTTGCAATTAATTTGGGTTGGATTATGATTTGACCTATTTTGGCTTTTTAGGCCAATTTGGGTCAACTTGGGTCAAATGGCCAATTGGTCTTGGTTTGGCTCAATTGAGGGTTTGGTCATGTTCAATCATTGATTATGAATTAGTTTGAATCATTAGTTTCAGTCAATTTGGCATATGGTGTGTTCTGGCTAGATTAGGTTTCATTTGGGCTAAAGGTTGAATTGGTCAACAGGCTTGGTTGACTTGGTTTGACCCAATTCAAGACAATTGATTAGCCTAGGATGATTGTTGATCATGATATGAGGTTTGGATGAGCTTAGTTCAATCCAGTTTGGGTTGGTTTAGAATTAAGCTCAAAAGGGTCTTTAGGCCACTTTGGGTCAACTGGACCAAAATGGGTCAATTTGCTTTATCATGGCTTGATTCAAGTTTAGTTGTACTCAGATATGAACCTAGGATTGAAATATAAATGCAATTGCAATTGGTTTGGAGTCAAATGGATTTTGGTTCATATGACAATCTTAAGTCAAAAGGGGTCAACATGGGCTTGGCTAGAGTTGACTTAGATTTGGTTTGATAATTATAGTTTACGTTCATATTAGAATAATGATTGAATCATGAAGAAATCCATTGGTTTTGAATTGATTTGGGTATCATTTAGCCAAGTTCAAGAAATTTTCTAAAAAAGGCTAAAATTAGAAATTTGATTTGATTTGGGTTTGATTTTGGCTATTTGGATTTATATTTCATTTATATTTTGGAATATAAATGAAAATATAAATGGTTCATGAGAAAGTCACTTGTGTTTGGAGTGATTTGGAAGCAAATTTGAGCAAGCTTATGGGTGTAGGTCAAAAGGTCTAAGAAAGGAAACCTATTTAGTTTGATTTAATTTTGGTCATTAAATGGTGGATTTCATTTATATTTGTAAATATAAATGAAGGAACAATTGATTTATAAATAAATCAATTGAGTTTGGGATAGTTTAGACTGATATTTGACTAAGCTTATGAGAGTGGTTCATAAGACTTAGGAGGGAAATTTGGCCATGGATTTAATTTGAGACTGCTTTGTTTGGTTTAGAATTAATATATGATTTGATATTTGATTTGAGATTAAATTGATATTTTGAGAAAATCAATTGAATTGGGGTTGATTTAAATTTGGTTTAGGCTAAGTCCATAAGATGAAATCAAAGGGCATAGGAAGGGTTTGATCAAGGGCTTCAATCATTTTGCTTGGAATTTTATTTATAATTTAGAGTTTGAATTGATATTTGAATTTGAGGTTTTGATTGAGAAGGAAAGCATGGGTTGGGTTTAGGACATAGGGTAGTCAAGTTTTCCTAAGTCTAAGGAATAACCTATTCTTATGGTTAAGCCTTCTAAGTCTCTAGGCTTAGGTTAAGTGTTCACCTAATCACTAGAAGTGTCTTAAGACTAAGGAGCTCTTAGTGTCTACAAGAGTCCTAGATCTATGATGAGGAAGTTGAGAGCTCACTCCAAAAGTGAGGTCAAAAATAATTTAACCTCATAATGAACCCCCTGAAGTGTGCATTCGGAGTAGCTTCAGGGAAATTCCTTGGGTTTGTTATTTAATACTAGGGAATCGAAATCGATTTAGAAAAGATCAAGGTGATATTAGAAATGCCACCCCCTAAAATTTTAACTCAACTCAGATCATTCCAAGAGCAGTTGGCATATCTAAGATGCTTTATATCCAACATATCAAGAATATGTCAGCCATTCTTAGCACTTGTCAAAGAAGATGCCAAGTTCAAGTAGGATGATAAGTGTAAGCATGCCTTCAAGACATCAAGCATTACCTGATAACATCCTTCTAGCACCTCTATCTGGAAAGCCACTCATACTTTACACTGCAACATTAGATGACTCCCTTGGTGCTTTGTTGGCCCAAGCCAATGATGAAGGGAAGGAAAACATACTCTACTACCTCAACTATCATCTAATTTCTATTAAGGCTAATTATCCACCCATTGTGAAGCATTTCCTAGCTTTAATCTTTGCATCCCAAAAGCTACAGCAGTGCATGATTACTCATAAGGTACACTTAATCTCTAGGATCAATCTACTACATTATCTCATGACATGGCCGATGCTATCTAGATAGTTGGCATGATGGTCCATGATCCTCTCGCAGTTTTACATTACCTTCGTACCCCTCTGTATGAAAATCTTAACAGTACACCCACTTCCTGTTGACTCTCCGCTTAGTGATGATCTCCCCGATGAACAAATCATGAACTTAGGGGATACTAGAATTCACTATTGGGAGATATATTTTGATGGTGCGCTTCCGCTCAAAGAGGAGAAGAACCACAATCTACTATTCCAGGAAAGGCAGGGGTAGGAGTAGTTCTCTTAACTCTAGACACTGATGTGATGAGATTCTCATATCATATGTCTAATCCTTGCACCAATAATAAAGCCTAATATGAGGCTCTGATTATCGATCTGGACTTAGCCGTTACTCTAAGCATCCAGAACATCAACATCTTTGGGGATTTTTAGCTATCAACCAAATCATTGGGTGCTATATGATTATAAACCCCAAGCTCCATCACTACCACAAGTACACCATGGAGTTGATGGCTAAAATCTTAGAGGTTACAATTTATAAGATTTCTTGAAGAGAGAACATCGTACTGTATGCTTTAGCTAAGCTTGCCAAGGAGTTGGCATGTCTGGAGGATGAGTCCATATCAATAAAGGTCCAAAATTGATAAGTCTTATCCTTTATTGATATTGAACTCATCAAAAAGTACTCTCTTAAAGGGGAGGTTGCTATTTCAAAGAAGGACCATGAGTTAGATTCGAGGCAACCATTCATGGATTACCTAAATAAAGGTAAACTACCTCAAGAGAAGTCCCAAGCTCATCAGATGAAGCAGAGAGCACATTCCTACACTCTTGTGGATGGTGTCATGTACCAGTGGTCTTTCGATCATATGTGGTTACCTTATTTAGACAAGCACGAAGCCCATAATATTGTGACTGAGGTACACTTAGGATTATGTTGAGATAACCAATCAGTTCCAAAGATGAAAGCTAAGATCAGAAGACTAAGATACTACTGACTATTGATGATTAAAGTTTGCATGGATATGGCTAGCGATGCCACCAATGTCAAATACACGGTGTGGTCCTACACCAACCACCCAACATTCTACATCCTATATTGGCCTCATGGCCATTCAAGTGTTGGGGGTACCGACATAGTGGGTCTAATTGATCCTCCTTCTTTTAAGGGTTATCTGTTCATTTTAGCTGCTACTAACTACTTTTCCAAATGGGCAAAGGCAATTATGCTCAGAGAGGTCACAACTCAACATTTTCTCCAATTTTTAGGAACCATATCATATATAAGTTTGGAGTGACTTGATGAATTATATCTGATAATGGTATTGCATTCAAGACCACCAAGATCAAAACTTTTCTGGAGACAAAACATAGATTAGAGATATTCTACCATCACCTACCCAAGGGCAAATGACTTAGCAGAAGCAATCAACAAAACTCTCATCCAAATACTAAAGAAGATAATTGATAAAATAAATGATAGTGGCATGCACAGTTAATTGAAGCCCTATGGGCCTACTGCACCACATATAGAACCCCAACTCAGTCTACTCCTTCCTCCTTAGTGTATGGGTCCCAAGTCATTCTACCATTAGAAGTCTAACTCCCAACACTAAGGATAGCAAATAGATCATAATAATGCAAATGCCGGTTAGAAGAGCTCAAAGGTTTGGAGGAGAGACGCATGCGGCCATGCCCAAACCTTGAGTTGTACAAAGCTAAAATGATTAAAGCTCATAACAAGTTGGTCCATCCTGGAGCTTTTCAAGTAGGAGAGCTTATTTTAGTTCTAAGGAGACCGATTATTTCCTTTCAAAAGATGGGAGGCAAGTTTGAACCCACTTGGTAAGGCTCTTTTTCCATAAAGAATGCCTACCAAGGAGGATCTTATCAGCTTATTAGTCATAAGGAGAGCACCCAATTCTTCCAATCAATGGGCTCTACTTAAAGAAATATTATAAATCATGTTTCAAAATAATTATCTTCAATGAAATTCCATTTTGAATTCAATCTCTTCCATGTTAAAAGTATTCTTGTTTGTGAATCCGCCATGATGTGTTTAGGGTAGGTGTAAGGAACCTAAGCAGTATCTTATCCTTCATCGACACAACACAAACACAAACTACACGTAAAAATATTAAACAAACACATAACTTTTGTCTTAGGATACTCTTAGTTGAGATAACACCCCCAATAACACTCACTCAGTAGCTGCTCTAGCTCAGGCTGACGTGCTACCCTCCTAGTGTGTCACCCTAGTGGTCTTCAATCTTTGGAGGATGTAAGTCTACTATGCTTTCATTGATGAGCACCTTGTTAGTTTTGTAAGCCTTACTGTATGGCCGATAAGCTCCCTCATGTTGGCTTCATTTAAGAGGATGTGAGTCTATTACACTTTCTTCTTGGATTAGCCTTCGTGCACTAACTAGGTTGAGTATAGTTGAGGTTTAGGATAAGTCCCCTAGCGGCTCCTTCCCTCGTAATTGCTTCAAGTCTGAATCAAGTCCTTCCTCGAGGCTCCCAGTAGTCGTTCCAAGTCAGATACCACTTCTCCCGCTGATGATAGACTATCCCGATGATCAATTCCACATGGAAAGTTGTAAGACTACACACTTTCTTTCCAAATTGATCATTGCACACTGACAAACACCTTAGGTTGGTTGGTTCTCACAATGCTAATGTGATACACCACTCATGTTGGCATCTTAGGTTGGTTGGTTCTACCTTAGGATACACCACTCATGGCGGTCAAGTCTATGCTTTCTCTTCGAGTTGGCCACCGTACACTTATAGGCATTCTTTTCCATGGCTCAGGATAATGCCCCTAGCAGCACCTCCCTTGTGAGCACTATATTTGGATCACGCCTTTGTGATGCCATTTAGACACAACAGGTTACTATCCGATTGGACAGTTCCCCTTTCCCAGTAACCACCCCTATGGTTGGAGAATCCATCTTGTGGAAGTGCAGATTCTCCCTTGGTCCAATAAATCTAAGACAGGTCAAGGCTGATATAGCCCCTTTCAATGTGCTTCCTCACACACCAATAATGTCCACACAAAAATATAAATAAAATATATATTCACCTGTGGATTAGGAGGGCATCCCTAGCGATACTTTTTTTCCAAGCAGGTATCCTATCTTTAGGGCAGTGCCAGGAAAACTCCCTATAGGAATTGCCTGACTACTATTAAGTTAATATAAGTCCCTAGTGATATTCACTCAGTAGTCGCCCTTAGGTTGGGTTCGATTTGTTGTGCTATCAACAGGTCACCCCAGTGGTTGTTCCCTGCTTTAGAAGATGTAAGTATACTACATCTTCTTCCTAACACAGTCGTTGCACACCAAAAGGCAACCCCTTAGGGGTTAGCTACTAGCGAAGAAGACTATCCCTTTATATTTGTAAATCTGAGATATAATAAGTCCAATATAGCCCATTTTCAGTGGGTCCATCGCACATCGACATGGTCCATAAATTAAATATATTAAATTTGACCGAGCTCAAATCCCCAGCAGATAAACCCTTAATTTAAAATCAAACTAAACCAAACAAACCATATCAAATCACATAAAATTATGATAAAATTAATCCTGACTACTTTTGAATTGACATAAGTTCCTAGTGGCATTCACTCAATAGTCACCCTAGGTCAGGTTCGATTTGTTGTGCATTCAATAAGTTACAACAATGATTGTTACTCACTTTGGAAGATGTAAGTCTACTATGCCTTCTTCCTAGCATAATCATTGCACATCAAAAGGAAACCCCTTAGGTTGGCTAGCTCTACCGGTAAACTATCCCTTTGGATTTGTAAACCTGAGGTAGGTCAAAGTTGATATAGCCTCTTCTCAGTGGGTCCATCGTACACCGACAGGGTCCATACATTAAATTAGATTAAATTAAACCCAATCTAATTTTTTTTAGTGGACTTAAAGCACACCCTTCTCCCTAATGGAGCCCCAAATCTTATATAAACAAGTCAAGCAAACAAATTGAATTCAAATCCAACCTCCCTAGTGGATCCAAATTAAATTGACTCCCCTAGTAGAGTCTAAATCAAAGAAATCTAGCCAAACTCTTATCCCCGATAGATACATCCCCAAACAAATCTATGAAATCAAACTCAAATCCAAATCCCTACAAGATAGGTCGAACCTGCTTCCCTAGTGGAAGTTTTATATACTCAATCCTTAGTGGGCTCAATCCCATATCATTGGCCGATATGCCTCCACATTAATTAAAATAAAACAAATTAGAGTCGATTTGATCTTAATCCTTGGTGGATTATAGATTCTTATCCCCAGCATATCTTCTTTCGATAAATCATATAATCGAATCAAATTTAAACCTTATCCCCCGTAGGTTTCTTCTTCTATGCCCTCGATATAGACCCCTCACATGTCATCTCTAATGCATGTGTGATCCCCTAGCGGATCTCCCTCCATGTCCTTGACATGGAATTCTCATCAAATCTTATTTCTTCTCATATGCACACCTTTAATACTTCAACCAAAAGCCTAATAATTATTCATTCAAATTACATCATCTTAACATTGTAATCAACATTTTATGATTTGTGATGGTGCAAGCTCAAACTAACTATACAATATCATGCTAAACATATTATAATATGAATTAACACACTATATTTTATTATAATATATAATGTTATATTATAATTTGCTATAATATAATATATTTCCTAACATTACACCTCATTAGAAACACTTAAAAGGAACAAATAACAAAATTTTTTCAAAATATGAATAATGTTCATTTTGAATGTAAAATTGTTATTTTTCTATTAGAAATGGTACAAAATAGCATAATTTTGGTGTTGCTTCTTGGTGTGTGCCATGAATTTTTCCAAATTCTTCCATCTCAACCTTCAAATTAACATTTTTGTGAGTTTTGACCCAATGTATTATACCAAAAGTAAAACATACTAAAATGTACAATAATATTTAGTAACACACCATCACATTCATATATATGTGAAGTTACATTGTTATGTACATTATATTTTAATATGCTTTCATATAATATATTATCTTACATTACACCTTAAAATGAATCACTTTAAGCAAAAGAAATATAAAATTTGGTTGAAAATAAACATTTATTTTGGATGTAAAATTCCATTCTTTTGATTAAATGACACACCATAGCACACCCCAATGATGTTCCCTAAAGCTTAACTTTAATTTGGCCAAATCCCATCATCTCAGCCTATAAATTAGTATTTTTATGAATTATACAAGTACAAACTCTACTACATCATCCTATAACAAACTAAAATATGCTAAACAACAAGTAGTAATACACAAAAGTTTGGTATAATGCATGATGCTACACTATGTTATGGCATCCTATATTATAATACATAATAAAATATTATATTATATTATATTGCATATCACATCACAAGGGATTGCTTAAGATAAAAAAATCATAAAATTAATCTAAATGATAAAAAACTATATATTTTAGTCATATCACTTACATATTTTAAATTAAAATAATATATTATGATACCATGATCTACCTATTATGAATTTGTACAAATTCCACCATTTTAAAGTCTAAATCAACATTTTTATAAATAATGCTAGAGTAGGATCGACTGCGTGATTGTGAAATACTAAAAGAATTTAATAGAACAATATAGTATGATATATAATGTTATACTTTGCTACAACATATAATATTTATTTTGAACATAAAATCTTAGTTTTTAGACTATAACTGGCGTAACACACCATTGGTACTACAACCTAATTCCCACTTCAAATTTAAGAAATTTCATCATCGATTTTTTAAATCAATATTTTTATGATTTATTTTAGTATAGACTATAGGGAACAATACCAAAATATACTAAAACATTTCAAAATAACTTATTACATCCAAAAACACATGACTACATACTCAAATATATGATGCTACATTATACTATAATATATGGTATTATAATATGATTTAGGGTTGGGGTTTAGGGTATTCAAATCTCTAATAGTCATGGAAAAGTATCTTGAAGATATTTTCTTTAGCTACCATAACTATGTTAGGATTAGGTCATTCTTCAGATATATTACTAACATCTTTATTCAAGGTTTAGGGTTTAGGGTTTAGGGTTTGGATTAGGGTTAGAGTTTAGGCTTTAGGGTTTGGGGTTTAGTGTTTAGGGTTGTAGGTTGTAGGGTTTAGGGTTTATAGTTTTAGGGTTTATGGTTTAAGGTTTAGGGTTTATGGTTTTAGGGTTTAGGGTTTAGGGTTTAGGTCTTAGGGTTTATGGTTTAGGGTTTAGGGTTTAGGTTTAGGTATAGAGTTTAAGGTTTAGGGTTCAGGGTTTTTAAGTTTTAGGGTTTAGGGTTTAAATTTTAGTTTTAGGTTTAGGGTTTAAAGTATTTTTTTTAATAGAGAAGAAATTCATATTCAACATTTCTTCTTTTTGATTTCATCAACCAAGTTTTCTAAGAGACAAGCGATGACATAGATCAAAAATGATCACCCATAGAGAAAATCAAAAACACTAGATAAGTAGAACTGCCTCTACTATAAAGACATAGTTTCATAAGTAGATCGACGTATTCTACGCTTTCTATTCATCGAACCACCCCTCGCTCGAGTAGTAGATGCCATCATATCCTTGATCACTCCCTCCGCCACCACCATGACTATAAACTCCATCACTCATCCCGCCCATAGCCATCACTGCTCCAATCACCACCTTCATATCCACCAACACCTCCAAATCCCCCACCACCACTGTGATAACTACCGCCTCCGCCTTCACCTCCATGGTCAGATCTAGACTGAGCCTAGTTGATGGTGGTGTTCCTTCCATCAATGTTCTACCCATTCTTAGGGTTTAGGGTTAGTTTAGGGTTTAGGGTTTAGGGTTTAGGGTTTAAGGTTTAGGGTTGAGGTTTAGTTTAGATTTAGGTTTAGAATTATTGTAGTGGTAGGGTTTAGGGTTTAGTGGTTTAGTTTAGGGTTTAAGGTCAGGAGGTTTGGGTTTAGGGTTTAGGATTTATGGTTTAGGGTTTAAGGTTTTAGGTTTAGGGTTTAGGTGGTTTAGGGTTTAGGAAGGGTTTAGGTTTAGGGTTTAGGGTTTAGTGGTTTAGGCTTTAGGTTTAGTGGTAGGGTTTAAAGTTGTGGTTTAGGTAGGGTAGGGTCAGGTAGGGTTTAGGGTTTAGGATTTAGGGTTATGGTTTTTTTTAAATTAAATAAATTGGTAGGTTTAGGTTTATTTAGTTTATTCTTTATTTATTTGAGTTTATTTTATTTATTTTTATTTAGGTTTATTTTTTTATTTAGTTTAGTTTATCTATTTTAGATTTATTTATTTTAGTTTAGGTTTTTTAATTAAGTTTATTTTTAAAGTTTATTTCTTTAGTTGAGTCTATTTTATTTTATTTTTTAGGTTAAGGTTATATTTTTTTACTTTTAGGTTTAAGTTTATGTTTTTATTTTTTTTTTTTAGGTTTATTGTTTAGGTTTTTATTTTAGGGTTCTTTTTAGGTTTTATTTTTTAGTTAAGGTTTAGGGTTATTTTTGGTTTATTTTATTTTTTTAGTTTACATTTAGGTATAGGTTTAGATTATTTGGTTTAGGTTTAGGTTATATTTATTTTAGTTTATGTTTAGGTTTATTTTATTTTATTTTGTTTATTTTATTTTTATTTTAGGGTTAGTTTTTTTTTTTAGTTTTATTTTAGGTTTATTTTATTTTATTTTAACGCTTTGTTTTAAGTTTATTTTTAGGTTTAGGTTTTATTTTATTTTATTTTAGGTTTATTCTATTTTATTTTAGGTTTAATTTTATTTTATTTGAGTTTTTTATTTATTTTTTGTTTAGTTTAGGTGTTTATATATTTTATTTTAGTTTAGTTTTTATTTTTTTTAAATTTTTTTTTAAGGAGTAAGTTTTGGTTTAGGTTTAAGTTTATGTTTTTATTTTATTTTATTTTATTTATATTTTGGTTTAGGTTTTTTATTTATTTTATTTTTTAGGTTTTATTTAGTTTACGTTTATGTTTTTACCTTTTTAGGGTTTAGGGTTTATGGTTTAGGTTTTTAGGGTTAGTTTAGGGTTTAGGATTTTGGGGTTTAGGGTTTGGGGTTTTTGAATTAGGGTTTAGGGTTTAGGTTTTAGGTTTAGGGTTTAAGTTTTGGTTTAATGTTTAAGGGTTTTTTTAATAGAGAATAATTTCAGATTCAACATTTCTTCTTTTCGATTTCATTAACCAAGTAGCACCCCAAGTTTTTTAAGACACAAGTGAGGACATAAATAAAAAATCAGCACCCATAGAGCAAATCAAAATACATAAATAAGTAGAATCGTCTCTACTATAAATACATACTTCCATAAGTAGCATATTGGATCAGTCATTCTTTAGTTTCTCTAGTTCCTATCAAAATTACCCCTACCTCTCAAGTAGTAGGATTCGCCATCATATCCCCAATCTCTCCCTCTGCCACCACCATGGCTGTAACCTCCTTCGTTCCTCCCTCATCCATAACCACCACCGCTCTGATCACCACATCCAAATCCAACAACACCTCTAGATCCCCCACCACCACTGCTATAACCGCCACCTCTACCTTTGCCTCCACCGCCAGATCTAGACTGAGCCTAGTTGATGGTGATGTTCCTGCCATCAAGGTTCTACCCATTCTTAGGGTTTAGGGTTAGTTTAGGGTTTAAGATTTATGGCTAATTTATGGTTTAAGGTTTAGGATTAGTTTAGGGTTTAGGGTTTAGGGTTTGGGGTTTAGGGTTTAGGGTTTTATGTTTTAGGGTTTAGTGTTTATGGTTTTAGGGTTTAGGGTTTATGGTTTAGGTTTAGGTTTAGGGTTTTAGTGCTTAGGCTTTAGGGTTTAAGGTTTAGGGTTTAGGTTTTAGGGCTTAAGGTTTAGGGTTTAGGGTATAGTGTATAGGATTTAGAGATTTTAGGGTTTAGGGTTTAGGGTTGGGGTTTAGAGTTTATGGTTTAAGGCTTAGAGTTGTAGGTTTAGTGTTGTAAGTTTAGGGTTTAGGGTTTAGGCTTAGTTTTAGGGTTTAGGGTTTAGGTTTATTTTTTTATTTTTAGGGTTTAGGGTTTAGGATTTAGGTTTTAGGTTTACGGTTTAGGTTTTAATTTATGGTTTAGGCTTTTTCTTATTTTTTTTAAAAGAGAACAAATTTGAATTCAACATTTCTTTTTTTTATTTCATCAACCAAGTAACACATCAAGTTTTCTAAGACACAAGTGACGATCTAGATCAAAAATGAGCATGTATAGAGCAAATCAAAAATCCTAGATAATTAGAATTATCTTTACTGTAAAGACACAATTCCATAAATAGCAGATCTGATCAATCATTGTTTAGTTTCTCCAGTTCCCATCAAAACTACCTCTGCCTCTCATGTAGCGAGATCTGCCATCATATCCCTGATCTCTCCCTCAGCCACCATCACAGTTGTAACTTTCGTCGCTCCTCCTGCCTCCATAACCACCACTTCTTTGACCACCACCTCCATATCCACCAGCACCTCCAGATCCCCCACCACCACTGCGATAACCTCTGCCTCTGCCTTCACCTCGACCGCCAGATCTAGATTAACCCTAGTTGATGGTGATGTTCCTGCCGTCATGGTTCTGCACATTCTTAGGGTTTAAGGTTTAGGGTTTTAGGTTTAGGGTTTTAGGATTTAGTGTTTAGGATTAGGGCTTAGGGTTTAAGATTTAGGGTTTAGGGTTATATGGTTTAGGGTTTAGCGTTTAAGGCTTAGGATTTAGGGTTTAGAGTTTTAGGGTTTAGGGTTTAGGGTTTAGGGTTATAGGTTTAGGGTCAGGTTTAGGGTTTACGATTTAGGGATTAGTTTTATTTTTAATTAAGTGAACTGGTAGGTTTATGTATAATTAGTTTATTTTTTTATTTTTATTTAGGTTTATTTTTAAATTTTATTCAGTTTACTTTATTTATTTTAGTTTAGGTTATTTATTTTAGTTTATCTTTTAGGTTTAAATTTATTTTTTAATTAAGTTCTATTTTTATTCTATTTTTTGGTATAGGTTTACATTTTTATTTTAATTTTTTAGGTTTAGGTTTTAGGTTTTATTTTTTAGTTTATTTTAGGTTTATTTTTAGTTTATTTTATTTTATTTAGTTTAGGTTTATGTTTAGGTTTAGGTTTAGTTTATTTTAGGTTTAGGTTAGGTTTTATTTATTTTAGTTTAGTTAATTTTAGTTTAGGTTTATGTTTATTTTATTTTGTTTATTTTATTTTTATTTTAGGTTTAGGTTTTTTTATTTTGGGTTTAGGTTTTATTTTTTATTTATTTTTATGTTTTACTTTTAGGTTTATTTTTTAGGTTTAGGTTTTTATTTAGTTTATATTTTATTTTATTTTGGGTTTATTTTATATTCATTTTAGGTTTAGTTTTTTATTTTATTTAGATTTTTATGTTTTTTAGTTTAGGTTAGGTTTTTAATTATTTTATTTTAATTTAGCTTTTATTTTTAATTTTTAATTTTTTTTAGGTTTAGGTTTTGGTTTTTATTTTAGTTTATGTTTTTATTTTATTTTATTTCGGTTTAGTTTTTTTATTTATTTTATTTATGTTTTGGTTTTTAGCTTTCTAGGGTTTAGGGTTTAGGCTTAGTTTAGGGTTTAGGGTTTAGGGTTTACAGTTTATGATTTTGTTTAGGGTTTAAGGTTTTTTTTTAATGAAAACAAATCAAATTCAACATTTCTTCTTTTGATTTCATCAACCAAGTAGCACCCCAAGTTTTCTAAGACATAAGCGATGACATAGATAAAAAAGCACCCATAGAGCAAATCAAAATCCCTAGATAAGTAGAATCATCTATACAATAAAGACATAGTTCCATAAGCATCAGATCAGATTGATCATTCTTCAGTTTCTCTAGTTCCCATGAGAACCACCACCACCTCTTGAGTAGCGGGATCCACCATCATATCCATGATCTCTCTCTCTACCACCACCACGTCTATTCCCTCATCGCTCCTCCCACCTCCATCACCACCACTACTCCGACCACCATCTCCATATCCACCAGCACCTCTAGATCCCCCACCACCAATGCGATACCTGCCTCCTCAGCCTTTGCCTCCACCACCAGATCTAGACTGAGCCTAGCTGACGGTTATGTTCCTACCATCAAGGTTCTACCCATTCTTAGGGTTTAGGATTTATTTAGGGTTTAGGGTTTATGGTTTGGGGTTTAGGGTTTAGGGTTGTAGGTTTTTTTGCTTCAGGGTTTAGGGTTTAGGGTTTATGGTTTAGGATTTTAGGGTTTATGATTTAGGGTTTTAAGGGTTAAGGTTTTAGGGTTTAGGGATTAGGGTTTGGGGTTTAGGGTTTAGTAATTTTAGGGTTTAGCATTTAGGGTTAGGTTTTTTTTTTTCAATCTTATTTTTTTATTTTACAGTTTACAATTTATGGTTTAGGGTTTAGGGTTTAGGTTTTAGGTTTAGGGTTCAAGTTTTAGTTTAGGTTTAGGGTTTTTTGTTATATTTTTTTAACAGAGAACAAATTTAGGTTCAACATTTTTTCTTTTCGATTTCATCAACCAAGTAATACATCAAGTTTTCTAAGACACAAGAGATGATATAGATAAAAGCTGAGCACGTATAGAGCAAATCAAAAACCCTAGATAACTAGAACTGTCTCTATTATAAAGAAATAATTTTATAAGTAGCATATCGGATCGGTCGTTCTTTAATTTTGCTAGTTCCCATCATAACCACCTCCACCTCTCTAGTAGCGGGATCTACCATTATATCCCCGATCTCTCCCTCCGCCACCATCACGATTGTAACCTCCGTGGCTCCTCCTACCTCTATAACTACCACTGCTCTGACCACCACCTCCATATCCACCACCACTATGATAATCGCCTCTGCCTTCACCTTCACCGCCAAATTTAGATTGAGCCTAGTTGATGGTGATGTTCCTATCATCAAGGTTCTGCCCATTCTTAGGGTTTAAAGTTATTTTAGGGTTTAGGGTTTAGGGTTTAGGGTTTTAGGGTTCAAGGTTTAAGACTTAGGGTTTAGGATTTAGGGTTTAGAGTTTTAGGGTTTAGGGTTGTAGGTCTAGGGTTTGGTTTAGGGTTTAAGGTTTAGAGTTAGTTTTAGGGTTTAAGTTTTTTTAAAATTAATTGAACTGGTAGGTTTAGGTTAAATTAGTTTATTTTTTATTTATTTGAATTTAAATTTTTTATTTAGGGTTTAGGTTTATGGTTTAGGATTTAGGGTTTTGGGATTTAGGGTTTATGGTTTAGTGTTCAGTATTTAGGGTTTTAAGGTTTAGGGTTTAGGGTTTAAGGTTTAGGATTTAGGGCTGTGGGTTTAGGGATTAGGGTTTTGGGTTTAGAGTTGAGGGTTTAGAGTTTAGGGCTGTGGGTTTAGAGTTTAGGAGGGTTGTAGGTTTAATGTTGTAGGTTTAGGGGTTCGCATTAGGTTTTTTTTTTTTACTGTTTATAGTTTAAAGTTTAGGGTTTAGGTTTTAGGTTTTCGGTTAGGGTTCAGGTTTTAGTTTAGGGTTTATGTTTTTTATTTTTCTTAAACTAAGAACAAATTTATATTTAACATTTCTTCTTTTTGATATCATTAACCAAGTAACACACTAAGTTTTGCAAGACATAAGCGACAATATGGACAAAAAGGAGCATGCATAGAGCAAATCAAAAACCCTAGATAACTAAAACTCTCTCTACTGTAAAGACACAGTTCCATTAGCAGCAAATCAGACCAGCCATTCTATAGTTTCTCAAGTTCCCATCAGAACCTCCCCGACCTCTCGAGTAGAGGGATCCACCATCATATCCCCAATCTCTTCCTCCACCACCAACATGGCTGTAACCTCCATCATTCCTCCTGCCTGCATAACCACCACTGCTCCGACCACCACCTCCATATCCACCAGCACCTCTAGATCCCCCACCACTACTGCGATAACCACCATCTCCACCTTCGCCTCCACCGCCATATCTAGACTGAGCCTAGTTGACGGTGATGTTTCTATCGTCAAGGTTCTGCCCATTCTTAGGGTTTAGGTTTATCTTTTAATTTATTTAGTTGCTTTAAGTTTATGTTTAGGGTTTTTATTTTATTTATTTAGTTTATTTAGTTTATTTTTTATTTAATTGAGTTCATTTTATTTTTTATTTTTATTTTTGTTTATTTTTTTATTTAGTTTAGTTTATTTATTTTAAGTTTATTTCTTTTAATTTAGGTTTTTTATTTTAGTTTCTTTTTTAGGGTTAGGTTTCGGTGTATGTTTTTTTATAGTTTAGCTTTATTTTTATTTTATTTTTTAGGTTTAGGTTTTAGGTTTTTATTTTCTTTTTTTAGGTTTAAGTTTTACATTTTTATTTTAGGTTTATTTTTAGGTATTATTTTTTTATTATAGGTTTAGGTTTTTTTTTAGTTTTTTTTTATTTTATTTAGTTTAGGGTTTAGGCTTAGTTTAGTTTCGGTTTAGGTTTAGATTTTATTTATTTTAGTTTAGTTTATTTTAGTTTAGATTTAGGTTTTATTTTTTATTTATTTTTAGG
The DNA here is from genome assembly GCA_021442155.1 of Cymbidium sinense. NCBI lineage: Eukaryota > Viridiplantae > Streptophyta > Magnoliopsida > Asparagales > Orchidaceae > Cymbidium > Cymbidium sinense. The sequence continues at coordinate 91,546,685 of CM038214.1, read as the reverse complement.
TTTATTTTTTAGGTTTAAGTTTTATTTAGTTTTATTTTATTATCTTTAGGGTTATTTTATTTTTTATTTTATGTTTAGTTTTAATTTATTTTAGATTTATTTTTTAGTTTAGTTTAGGTTTCATTTAGTTTATTTTAGTTTAGTCTTTATTTTATTATTTTTTATGTTTAGGTTTTAGGTTTATGTTGGTTAAGGTTTAGGATTCGTTTAGATTTTAATTTTTTATTTTTATGTATTTAGGTTTGTTTTATTTATTTTGTTTTAAGTTTTTTTTTTTAGGTTTTAGGTTTTAGGTAGGGATCAGGGTGGTTTGGGGTTTGGGGTTTAGGTTTAGTGTTTAGGATTTAGGGTCAGGTTTAATGGCTAGGGTTTAGTGTTGATTGATTTAGGTTTGGCTCAGTGGATTAGGATTTTAGGGTTTAAGGTTTTAAAGTTTAGGGTTTACGATTGTAGGTTTAAGGTTCACGGTTTAGGGTTTAGGGTAAGTATTAGGGATTAGGGTTTAGCGTTTAGGATTTAAGGTTAAGGTTTTTCTTAAATTTTTATTAATTTATTTTACTTTTTGGTTTTATTTCATTTAGGTTTAAGTTTTTCAATTTTTAAGGTTTAGGGTTTATGGTTAGGGCTTAGGGTTTTGGGTTTAGGGTTTAAGGTTTGGGGTTTAGGGTTTAGGGTTTAGGGTTTTAGATTTTAATTATTAGGGTTAAGGGTTTAGGGTTTTATTTAGGTTTGTTTAGTTTATTTTTTATTTATTTTACTATCTTTTATTTTTATTTTTATTTAGGTTTATTTTTTATTTAGTTTAGTCTATTTATTTTATGTTTATTTATTTTAGTTTAGGTTTTTTATTTTAGTTTATTTTTTAGGTTTTGGTTTAGGTTTAGGTTTTTTTTATGTTGAGTTTTATTTTTATTTCATTATTTAGGATTAGATTTTATTTTTTATTTTTAGGTTTAGGTTTAGGTTCTTATTTTATTTCTTTAGGTTTAGGTTTTAGGTTTTTATTTTAGGTTTAATATTTTAATTTAGGTTTAGGTTTATTTTTAGTTCATTTTATTTTATTAAGTTTAGTTTTAGGTTTTCGTTTAGTTTAATTTAAGATAAGGTTTAGGTTCTATTTATTTTAGTTTAGCTTATTTTAGTTTAGGTTTAGGTTTATTTTATTTTGTTTATTTTATTTTTATTTTAGGTTTTTCTTTTATCAAAAAAAATTTAGTGTTTCAGTTTTATTTTTTATTTATTTTAAGATTTATTTTTAAGGTTTAGGTTTTTATTTAGTTTTTATTTTATTTGATTTTAGTCTTATTTAATTTTTATTTTATGTTTCATTTTTATTTTATTTAGGCTTTTTAGTCTTAGGTTTATTTTATTTTTTAGTTTAGTTTAGGTTTTTATTTATTTTATTTTTGTTTATTTTATTTTATTTTTAGGTTTAGGTTTAGGTTTTAGTTTAGGTTTTTATTTTATTTTATTATTTTATTATATGTAAGTTTAGGTTTATTTATTTATTTTATTTTTAGGTTTAGGTTTTTAGGTTTTTTAGGTTTTTAAGGTTTATGGTTTAGGGTTTATGGTTTAGGGTTTAGTGTTTAGGCTTTTCGATTTAGTGTTTTTAGGGTTTAGGGTTTAGGGTTTAGTGTTAGCATAGGGTTTAAGGTTTAGGGTTTAGGGTATAGGATTTATAGTTTAACTTTTTTATGGTTTAGGGTTTAGGGGATGGGGTTAGGGTTTAGGGATTAGGGTTTCAGTGGTTTATTTATTTTAGCTTAGTTGGGGTAAGGTTTAGTTTTAGTTTAGGGTTCATTTTATGGTTTGGATTTAGGGTTTAGGATTTAGGATTTATGGTTTTGGGTTTGGTAGGGTTTTTTTTTTCTTTAAATTAAGTAAACCAATATGTTTAGTTTATTATTTATTTATTTTAGTTTATTTTAATTTTTATTTTAATTTAGGTTTATTTAGTTTATTTTATTTTTAAATTTTATTTATGTTTATTTTTATTTTTATTTCATTTAGTTTATTTATTTTAGTTTTATTTATTTTAGTTTAGGTTCTATTTTAGTTTATTTTTTAAGTTTAAGTTTAGGTTTATGTTTATTTTTTAGTTTAGTTTTATTTTATTTTTTAAGTTTAGGTTTTATTTTTTATTTTTAGGTTTATGTTTAAGTTTTTATTTTATTTTTTTTAGGTTTAGTTTTTGGGTTTTTATTTTAGGTCTTTTTTGAAGTTTATTTTTAGGTTTATTTTTAGTTTAGGTTTATTTTTAGTTTATTTTATTTTATTTAGTTTATGGTTTCAGTTTAATTTATTTTAGGTTTAGGTTTAGGTTTTACTTATTTTAGTTTAAGTTTAAGTTTATTTTATTTTATTTATTTTAGGTTTAGGTTTTTTTTAGTTTAGGGTTTTGGTTTTATTTTTTATTTAGAGCTGACTGTTACAACACTGGTGGCAGCAACTCACTCTTGTTCTTGCTTTTAGGTTTATATTTATTTTTAAATTAAGTTCTATTTTTATTTTATTTTTTTGGTTTAGGTTTACATTTTTATTTTATTTTTTTAAGTTTACATTTTAGGTTTTGTTTTTTAGTTTAAGTTTAGGATTATTTTTAGTTTATTTTATTTCATTTAGTTTAGGTTTAAGTTTAGGTTTAGGTTTAGTTTATTTTAAGTTTTGGTTAGGTTTTATTTATTTTAGTTTAGTTAATTTTAGTTTAGGTTTAGGTTTATTTTATTTTGTTTATTTTATTTTTATTTTTGGTTTAGGTTTTTTTTTAGGTTTGGGTTTAGGTTTTATTTTTTATTTATTTTTTTGTTTTATTTTTAGGTTTATTTTTTAGGTTTAGATTTTTATTTAGTTTATATTTTATTTTATTTTGGGTTTATTTTATATTTATTTTAGGTTTAGTTTTAAATTTTATTTAGATTTTTTATTTTTTTTAGTTTAGGTTTGGTTTTTATTTATTTTATTTTAGTTTAGCTTTTATTTTTTTATTTTTTATTTTTTTTTTAGGTTTTGGTTTTGGTTTTAATTTATGTTTTTATTTTATTTTATTATAGTTTAGTTTTTTTTATATTTTATTTATGTTTAGGTTTTTAGCTTTCTAGGGTTTTAGGGTTTAGGGTTTATGGTTTAAGGTTTTTTTTAATGATGAACAAATTCAGATTCAACATTTCTTCTTTTGATTTCATCAACCAAATAACACCCCAAGTTTTCTAAGACATAAGCGACGACATAGATAAAAAATGAGCACCCATAGAGCAAATCAAAATCCCTAGACAAGTAGAATCATCTATACTGTAAAGACATAGTTCAATAAGCATCAGATCGAATCGATAATTCTTCAGTTTGTCCAGTTCCCATGAGAACCACCACCACCTCTCGAGTAGCGGGATCCACCATCATATCCATGATCTCTCCTCTACCACCACCACGTTTGTACCCTCGCTCCTCCACCTCCATAACCACCACTACTCCGACCACCATCTCCATATCCACCAGCACCTCTAGATCCCCCCCCAATGTAATGCGCCTCGCCTTTGCCTCCACCACTAGATCTAAACTGAGCCTAGTTGATTGTTATGTTCCTACCATCAAGGTTCTACCCTTTCTTAGGGTTTAGGGTTAATTTAGGATTTAGGGTTTGGGGTTTAGGGTTTAGGGTTGTAGGTTTTAGGGCTTCAGGATTTAAGGTTTAGGATTTATGGTTTAAGATTTTAGGGTTTATGATTTAGGGTTTTAGGGGTTAAGGTTTTAGGGTATAGGGCTCAAGGTTTAGGGTTTAGGGTTTAGGGTTTATGGTTAGGGTTTTTTTTTATTTTCAATCTTATTTTTTTTTTTTTTTTAGGGTTTATAATTTATGGTTTAGGGTTTAGAGTTTAGGTTTTAGGTTTATGGTTCAGGTTTTAGTTTAGGGTTTAGGGTTTTTATTATATATTTTTAACAGAGAACAAATTTAGGTTCAACATTTCTTCTTTTCGATTTCATCAACCAAGTAACACATCAAGTTTTCTAAGACACAAGCGATGATATAGATAAAAAATGAGCACGTATAGAGCAAATCAAAAACCATAGATAACTAGAATTATCTCTATTGTAAAGAAATAATTTTATAAGTAGCATATAGGATCGGTCATTCTTTAGTTTTGCTAGTTCCCATCATAACCACCTCCGCCTCTCTAGTAGCAGGATTTACCATTATATCCCTGATCTCTCCCTCCACCGCCACCATGATTGTAACCTCTGTGGCTCCTCCTACCTCTATAACCACCACTGCTCTGACCACCACCTCCATATCCACCAGCACCTCTAAATCTGCCACCACCACTATGATAACTGCTGCCTCTGCCTTCACCTCCATTGCCAAATCTAGATTGAGCCTAGTTGATGGTGATGTTCCTATCGTCAAGGTTCTACCCATTCTTAGGGTGTAAAGTTATTTTAAGGTTTAGGGTTTAGGGTTTAGGTTTTGGGTTTAGGGTTTTAGGTTTTAGGGTTTAGGGTTTAGGGTTTAAGATTTAGGGTTTTAGGGTTCAAGGTTTAAGACTTAGGGTTTAGGATTTAGGGTTTAGAGTTTTAAGGTTTAGGGTTTTAGTCTAGGGTTGCGTTTAGGGTTTAGGGTTTAGAGTTAGTTTTAGGGTTTAGGGTTCAGGGTTTAGGTTTTTTTTTTAAATTAACTAAACTGGTAAGTTTAGGTTAAATTAGTTTATTTTTTATTTATTTTAATTTAATTTTTTTTATTTAGGGTTTAGGTTGATGGTTTAGGATTTAGGGTTTAGGGTTTAGGGATTTAAGGTTTATGGTTTAGTGTTCAGGATTTAGGGTTTTAAGGTTTAGGGTTTAGGGTTTGAGGTTTAAGGTTTAGGGCTGTGGGTTTAGGGTTTAGGGTTTAGATTTTAGGGTTTAGATTTTTTTAAGGTAAAGGGTTTAGGGTTTAGGGTTTAGGAGGGTTATAGTTTTAATGTTGTAGGTTTAGGGTTTAGTGAAAGGTTTTTTTTTTTTTTTTGTTTTTTTAGTGTTTAAAGTTTAAGGTTTAGGGTTTAGGTATTAGGTTTTCGGTTTAGGGTTCAGGTTTTAGTTTAGGGTTTAGGGTTTTTGTTTTTTTAAACTAAGAATGAATTCAGATTTAACATTTCATCTTTTCGATTTCATCAACCAAGTAACACACTAAGTTTTCCAAGACACAAGCGACGATATGGAAAAAAAATGAGAATGCATAGAGCAAATCAAAAATCCTAGATAACTAAAATTTTCTCTACTGTAAAGACACCATTCCATAAGCAGCAAATTAGATCAGTCATTCTATAGTTTCTCCAGTTCCCATCAGAACCTCCTCGGCCTCTCGAGTAGAGGGAGCCACCAACATATCCCCAATCTTTTCCTCTACCACCACTATAGCTGTAACCTCCATCGTTCCTCCCGCCTGCATAACCACCACTACTCCGACCACCACCTCCATATCCACCAGCACCTCCAGATCCCCCACCACTACTGCAATAACCACCACCTCCACCTTCCTCCATCAGATCTAGGCGCTGGTTGGTGATGTTTCTATCGTCAAGGTTCTGCCCATTCTTAGGGTTTAGGTTTATTTTTAATTTATTTAGTTACTTTAGGTTTATGTTTAGGGTTTGGGGTTTAGGGTTCTTATTTTATTTATTTAGTTTATTTTTTATCTATTTCAATTTATTTTATTTTTTATTTTTATTTTTGTTTATTTTTTATTTAGTTTAGTTTATTTATTTTAGGTTTATTTCTTTTAGTTTAGGTTTTTTATTTTAGTTTCTTTTTTAGGGTTAGGTTTAGGTGTATGTTTTTTTATAGTTTAGTTTTATTTTTATTTTATTTTTTAGGTTTAGGTTTTAGGTTTTTATTTTATTTTTTTAGGTTTAAGTTTTACATTTTTATTTTAGGCTTATTTTTAGGTTTTATTTTTTTAGTATAGGTTTAGGTTTATTTTAATTTATTTTATTTTATTTAGTTTAGGGCTTAGGCTTAGTTTATTTTCAGTTTAGGTTTAGGTTTTATTTATTTTAATTTAGTTTATTTTAGTTTAGGTTTAGGTTTAGTTTTTTTTTTTTAGTTTAGGGTTTAGGTTTTATTTTTTATTTATTTTTAGGTTTATTTTTAGGTTTAAGTTTTTATTTAGTTTTTATTTTATTATTTTTTAGGGTTATTTTATTTTTATTTTTTGTTTAGTTTTAATTTATTCCGATTTATTTTCTTTTTTAGTTTAGTTTAGGTTTTCATTTATTTTATTTTAGTTTAGTCTTTATTTTTTTTATTTTAGTTTTATGTTTAGGTTTAGGTTTATGTTTAGGTTAAGGTTTAGGTTTTAGTTTGATTTTATTTTTTTATTTTTTTATTTTTTTATTTTATTTAAGTTTAGGTTTTTTTATTTATTTTATTTTTTAGTTTTATTTAGTTTAGGTTTAGGTTTTTAGGTTTTTAGGGATTAGGGTTTAGGGTTAAGGGTTTGGGGTTTAGGGTTTAGGGTTTAGTGTTTAGGGTTTAGGGTTGTAGGTTTAATGGTTTAGGGTTTAGTGTTTAGGATTTAGGATTTAGGTTTAGGGTTTAGGGCTTGATTTTAGGGTTTAAAGTTTAGGGTTTAGGGTTTTAAAGTTTAGGGTTTACTATTGTAGGTTTAAGGTTCACGGTTTAGGGTTTAGGGTTTAGGGTTTAGGGTTTAGGGTTTAAGGTTAGGGTTTTTCTTAAATTTTTATTAATTTATTTTACTTTTAGGTTTTATTTAGTTTATGTTTAGGTTTTTCAATTTTTAGTGTTTAGGGTTTAGGGTTTAGGGTTAGGGTTTAGGGTTTTCGGTTTAGGTTTTAGGGTTTAGGGTTGTAGATTTTAATTATTAGGGTTAAGGGTTTAGGGTTTTATTTAGGTTTATTTAGCTTATTTTTTATTTATTTTAGTTTATTTTATTTTAATTTTTATTTATGTTTATTTTTTTATTTTGTTTAATTTATTTATTTTTAATTTATTTATTTTAGTTTATGTTTTTTATTTTAGTTTATTTTTTTAGGTTTAGGTTTAGGTTTTGGTTTTTTTATGATTAGTTTTATTTTTATTTTATTTTTAGGATTAGATTTTATTTTTTATTTTTAGGTTTAGGTTTAGGTTCTTATTTTTTTTCTTTAGGTTTAGGTTTTAGGTTTTTATTTTAGGTTTAAGTTTTTAATTTAGGTTTAGGTTTAATTTTAGTTCATTTTATTTTATTAAGTTTAAGTTTAGCTTTTCATTTAGTTTATTTTAAGATTATGTTTAGGTTCTATTTATTTTAGTTTAGCTTATTTTAGTTTAGGTTTAGGTTTATTTTATTTTGTTTATTTTATTTTTATTTTAGGTTTCAATTTTTGAAAAAAAATTTAGGGTTTAGGTTTTATTTTTTATTTATTTTAAGATTTAATTTTTAGGTTTAGGTTTTTATTTAGTTTTTATTTTATTTTATTTTTGGCTTATTTTATTTTTATTTTAAGTTTCATTTTTTTTATTTAGGTTTTTTATTCTTAGGTTTATTTTATTTTTTTAGTTTAGTTTAGGTTTTTATTTATTTTATTTTTGTTTATTTTATTTTATTTTTAGGTTTAGGTTTAGGTTTTACTTTAGGTTTTTATTTTATTTTATTATTTTATTATATTTAGGTTTAGGTTTATTTATTTATTTTATTTTTAGGTTTAGGTTTTTTGGTTTTTTATGTTTTTAAGGTTTATGGTTTAGGGTTTAGGGTTTAGGGTTTAGTCATTAGGCTTTACGATTTAGTATTTTTAGGGTTTAGGGTTTAGGGTTTAGGTTTAGTTTAGGGTTTAGCGTTAAGGGTTTTAGGGTTTAGGGTTTAGGGTTAGGGGTTTAGGGTTTAGGTTTAGGGTTAGGGTTTAGGGTTAGTTTAGGGTTTATGGTTAGTTTAGTGTTTAGGGTTTAGGGTTGTAGGTTTAGGTTTTAGGGTTCATTTTATGGTTTGGGTTTAGGATTTAGGATTTAGGATTTATGGTTTAGGGTTTTTTTTCTTTAAATTAAGTAAACCAATATGTTTAGGTTTATTTGGTTTATTATTTATTTATTTTAGTTTATTTTAATTTTTATTTTAATTTAGGTTTATTTAGTTTATTTTATTTTTTATTTTTATTTTTGTTTATTTTTTATTTTAATTTAGCATTTTTATTTTAGTTTATTTTTTAAGTTTAGGTTTAGGTTTATGTTTATTTTGTAGTTTAGTTTTATTTTACTTTTTAAAGTTTAGGTTTTATTTTTTATTTTTAGGTTTATGTTTAGGTTTTTATTTTATTTTTTTTAGGTTTAGTTTTTGGGTATTTATTTTAGGTCTTTTTTAAGTTTATTTTTAGTTTTATTTTTAGTTTATTTTATTTTATTTAGTTTATAGTTTAGGTTTAATTTATTTTAAGTTTAGGTTTAGGTTTTACTTATTTTAGTTTAGTTTATTTTAGTTTAGGTTTATGTTTATTTTATTTTATTTTATTTATTTTAGGTTTAGGTTTTTTTTAGTTTAAGATTTAGGTTTTATTTTCTATTTAGAGCTGGCTATTACAACACTGGTGGCAGCAACCCACTCCTCTTCTGGCTTTTAGTTAGTAGTCAACTGTTGCATTTGATTGGACGAAGCCCACGGTTCGATGAAGACTTTTGTTGAGTTGGAGCACCACTTCATCAAGAGGTTTGCTGGAGCTCAACAAAGGGTGATTGTAGGTGACCTCATTGTAGAGAAATAGAAACTCAATGAGTCCTTTGTTGATTACATTCTTTGATGGCACAACCATGCATGAACTGCAAACTACAGCTATTCGGACAGCATGGCATTGAGATTCTTCTCAAGAATATCCATGGCAATTTTTTTATTATTTTATTTTATTTAGGTTTAAGTTTTTTATTTATTTTATTTTTCAGTTTTTTTTAGTTTAGGTTTAGGGTATAGGGATTAGAGTTGTAGGTTTAGGGTTTTGGGTTTTTTTTGGGGGGGGAGGGGGGACTAGGAAATTTTATTACCAAAAGAAAGGAAACAACAACTTTAAAGAGGATAAAACTCAAAGACTACTGCTCAAAGATCTAAAGAAGACCTAAAGAGAAAAACCCCCTAACTAATACAAAAAATAGTGAAAAGCAAAAGGAAAAAATAAGAAAAGAACAACAACAACAACAGAATCCCTGCGCAGGTCAGCAATCCATTTGAAGGGACACAAGAAGAAGCAAAGGAAACCTGCAAGAAAAAAACTAAAACATAGATTTGCACAAATAAACAAAAATAAACAAAGATAAAAACAACAAAAAAAAAAAGAAAGGGATCAGGCTCAGTCACAAAATTAGAAGGGGCAACAAAAATTTGTGAGCAGCCAAACTCCGAAAGGAGGGTTACAGTCACAAATAATGCTACCAACCAATAAAAATGATTTAACATCCTAACCATCATAGCCAACAAACCCCACAAAAGCAATTGATCACACAATAATAACTAGCAAAGATCTAGAACCAGCCACCAGAAAGGCAAGAACAACAATAGAGTCACCAGCCAAAGGGGACAACAAAAAAAAATTGAACATGCCACGATAACACATTGCACACTTTAGAGCCAGCTATTGCAACATCGGTGGCAGCAACGTACTCCTCTTCTTCCTTTTCATTAGTAGTCTGTCAGGTGTTGCATTTTATTGGAATGTCAAACTGCCCAATGGTTTGATGAAGACTTTTGCTGAGTCAGAGCACCTCTTCATCAAGAGGTTTACTGGAGCTTAGCAGAGGGTTATTATAGGCAACCTCAGTGTAGAGAAATAGAAACTCAATGAGTCCCTTATTGATTACATTTATAGATGGTGCAACCTGTGGATGAAATGTGAACCACAGCTATCCGAACAACATGGTATTGAGATTCTTCTCAAGAATATCTATGGTCCGGTCGCCTTCATGCTTAAGGGCTTTACCATCAAAACATTCAAGAAATTAATCAACAAGGCAGCTAGCCTACAAGAGGAAGCCAAACAGTTGCCCTTTCCCAACCAATCATCTAGGCCCAAGCCATAGAAAGTGTTTGAGAAGAAGCCAAGGATAGTTGTGTCAATGGACAGAGGAAAAAAGCCAGCCAGAGTTCAGTATGAGAGACTACGAGCTGAGCAGCCTTATTTTCCACCTCTTCTTTGACCACCTCAGCCAAATTACCGGATACATTTTTGAATGCTTTTCTTGGGTGACATGGATACATGAGAACAACATAGTTTTATCCTCTATTCAATGTATGAAGTTTTTGAGAGGTGGGATCATCTACTGTGTCAAAGGAGATCTCAAGCCAATTATAGTTCACGAGGTCAGGATATATGAGGATTCGGCTTAGTACCTCCCTCAAAATCAACAAGTCTATTCTCATGAACTTGGACAAAGTTTAAAAATAAAAGAAAAAGAAAAATAAAAAGAAAAGAAAAGAGAAAATGAAAAAGAAAATAAAAAGGAGCAAAAATAGAGTTGGAGGAGAAAGTGGAGTCTGACATTATATTACACCCACATTTTGTTACTCTATTTGAACATATGGGTATAATGACCCTCCACCAAAGAGGAGGCCGAGGCGCCCAGGGTGGAAAACCTCCTTATTAGCCACCTAATAGAAGATATGTCCAACTACCAGGAGTACACTTGCTATCCATATATACTTAGAAGCTAGTTCATAGGACGAGTCTTATATGGTTAGCACACCAGCCAGATCTTCTCAGCAATAGATTCCCTTAGAGGTGACACTTGAGCCAGATAGTGATGAAGACCGGGCGCCAAAGCAAAGCATAAGTATATCTAAGTCTATATATGAAATAGTTAGGAATCAGTTGGGAACCTTAGCTCTAACCCCAATTTTCTTTAAAAAAGTTGAGGGTTTGGTAGTTAAGGTAGCCCCTATGTCATCCACAAGTGTGAAAACTCTGAGGTTCTTTCTGGAGCATCATCCTCAAGTCAAGAAGTTGATGTAGAACTTAAGGATGATTCATATAAAGATTTAATTGAATTACCTTTTAATTATACTTGCCTTGTGTTCATAATTTAGCAAAGAAAGGGTTAATCCCACATATGTGGTCAAAACATAAGTCAGACTACTTCGAAAGAATATGGAAGAATAAATGCAAAAGCTCTTAATTAAGATTGGGACACGAATTTGGTATAGTGGGTCTAATCGATGATGATAATTACTGCTTAATCATCACCAATCATTTGGAATCTGATAGGATCTTTTCAAATCACATTAACTCATATAAGGATCTGTACTTAGAAACTTTAAGTGATCTAGATGATTTTGAAGTCAAAGATGCACCATCAAGTTCAAGAAGAGATCAAGTCAACCAAGAGCTCAAGAAAATCAACTTAGAATCAAGAAGATCTACACCACATACACGCTTTGTTGAATCAAATTGAAACATATGACTTAGTTTGGCTATTGACTGAGTTTAAGGACTACTTTTCCTGGAGTTATGAAGAGATGCCTGGATTGGCTCCTGATATAGTGGTCCATAAATTATCAATAGAGCCTACTGCTAACTGTATCAAGAAAGCCCCTAGACGCAGGCGATTAGACATAGAATAATAAGTCATTTATAAAGTCAAGAAACTGATCATTGTTGGTTTTATCCGAGAAGAAAAATACCCTACCTGGTTAGCCAGCATCATCCCAATTAAGAAAATAATGGCCAAATTCACATATTCATTGATATTAGGGATTTAAATAAGGCATGTCCAAATGACAAATTTTCACTACCAATCCCAGAGCAAATGGTGGACACTGCCTCATCTCATGCAGTCTTTCCTTTCATGGATGGCTCATCTAGATATAAACAAATAAAGATGGCCCTTGAAGATGAAAGAAACACTATTATTAGAACCCCGATCGAAATCTATTGCTATAAGGTCATGCTTTTCAGCCTTAAAAATATCGGTGCTACATTCTAACGGGCTATGACTCAAATCTTTGATGAACTCATTCATCATCAAGTCAAGTGCTATGTTGATGATCTTGTGGTTAAAAGTAGAGAAAAGGAAGACCATCTCTTTGACTTTGGAGTAGTTTTTGAATAATTAAGATAATTTAACCTCAAAAAGAAATTCCTTGGAGTGTGCATTCGGAGTAACTTCAAAGAAATTTCTTTGGTTAGTTGTCCGACACCAGGGAATTGAAATTGATCCAGAGAAGATCAAGGTGATATTAGAAATATCACCCCCTAAAAGTTTAACTCAACTAAGATATTCTAAGAGCGGTTGGCATATCTAAGATGCTTTATATCCAACCTATCGAGAAGATGTTAGCCATTCTCAGCACTTGTCAAGAAGGATGGCAAGTTTAAGTGGGATGATAAGTGTGAGCATGCCTTCGAAGACTTCAAGCATTACCTGATGACATCGCTAGTTTTAGCAGTCCCTATCCTGGCAAGCCGTTCATACTTTACACTACTATGTTATATGACTCCCTTGGTGCTATGTTGGCCCAATCTAATGACGAAGAGAAAAAATGCACTCTACTACATAAGTCGTCATCTAATCCCTACTAAGGCTAATTATCTATCCATTGAGAAGCATTGCCTATTTTAATCTTTGCATCCCAAAAGCTACAACACTACATGCTTCTTCATAATGTAAACTTAATCTCTAGGATCAATCCACTACAATATCTCATGACATAGCCAACGACATATAAACGGTTGGCATGACAGTCCACAATCCTCTCGCAGTTAGACATTACCTTCGTACCCCTCTATGCGGTGAAAGAACAAGAGCTAGTGGATTTCTTAGTAACACACACACTTCCTGCTGACTCTCGACTTAGTGATGATTTCCCTGATGAACAAATCATGAACATAGGGATACTACCATTCACTACTGGTAGATGTACTTTGATGGTCCGTCTTCCTCTCAAAGAGGAGAAGAACCATAATCTAATATTATAGGAAAGGCAGGGGTATGAATAGTTCTCTTAACTTCAGACCGTGATGTGATGAGATTCTCATATCATCTGTCCAATCCATGCACCAACAATGAAGCCGAATATGAGGCTCTGATTGGCAGTCTAGAGTTAGTCATTACTCTAAGCATCCAGAACATCAACATCTTCAAGAATTCTCAGCTAGTTATCAACCAAATCACTGGGTCCTATAAGGTTATAAAGCCCAAGCTCCATCACTTCCACAAGTACACCATGGAGTTGTTGGCCCAAATCATAAAGCTTACCATTTATAAGATTTCTTGACTAGAGAACACCATAGTGTATGCTTTAGCCAGGCTTGCCAAGGAGTTGGCATGTTATGAGGATGAATCCATATTAATAAATGTCCAAAATAGGCAAGTCTTATCCCTTATTAATATTCAACTCATCAAAAAGTACTCTCTTTAAGGGGAGGTTGCCATTATCAAGAAGGATGAGGAGTAAGATTAGAGGCAACCATTCATGGATTACTTAAATAAAGGCAAACTACCTTAAGAGAAGTCCCAAGCCCATCAGATGAACTAGAGAGCACTTTCTTATGCTCTTGTGGATGGTGTCTTATAACGACAGTCTTTCGATCATATGTGGTTATGTTGCTTAGACAAGCACGAAGCTCGTAAGATTGTGATCGAGGTACACTTAGGATTATGTGGAGCCAATAAATCTGGTTTGAAGATGAAAGCCAATATCAAGAGACTAGGATACTACTGGCCATCGATGATTAAAGATTGCATGGATATGACTAAGTGATGCCACCAATGTCAAATACACTGTGTGGTCCTACACCAACCACCCAACATTCTACATCCTATATTGGCCTCATGGCCACTTGAGTGTTGAGGTACCAACATAGTGGTTTCGATTGATCCTCCTTCTTCCAAGGGTCATCGGTTAATCTTAACTTTTACTGACTACTTTTGCAAATGTGCGAAGGAGATTTAGCTCAGAGAGGTATGCTCTAATTTTTTAATAACCATATCATATATGGTTTAGAGTCCCTTGATGAATTATATCTGATAATACTACTACATTCAAGAGCACTAAAATCAATAACTTTTCCTGGAGACAAAATATAGATTGTAGATATTCTACCATCAACTACCACGTAGCAAATGGCTTAGCAGTAGCCTTCAATAAAACTCTCATCTAAATACTAAAGATGACACTCAATAACAACAAGCGATAGTGGCAGGAGTAGTTAGTTGAAGCCTTGTGGTCCTACCATCACATATATAGAACTCTAACTCAATTTATTGATTTCTCCTTACTATATGGGTCCGAAGCCATTCTAACATTAGAAGTCCAACTCCCATTACTAAGGATAGCTATGGGTAGCAAGATCACAATAGAGCAGAATGCCAAGTTATGGTTAGAAGAGGTCAAAAGTTTGGGGGAGAGATGCCTATGAGCATGCCAAAACTTTGAGTTATACAATGCTAAAATGATTCAAGCTCACAAAAAGTTGGTCCACCATAGAGCTTTTCAAGTAAGAGGGCTTATATTAGTTCTAAGGAGAATGATTATTGCTCGTCATAAGATGGGAGGCAAGTTTGAGCCCACTTGGGAAGGCCCTTTTTCCATAGAGAAGGCCTACTAAGGAGGATCTTATCAGCTTATTAATTATAAGGGAGAGTGCCCAATGCTTCAAATCAACAGGCTCTACTCAAAGAAATATTATGAATCATGTTTGAAAATAATTATCATCAATGAAAATTCCATTTTGAATTCAATCTCTTCCATGTCAAAAGTATTCTTGTTTGTGAATCTACCATGATGTGTTTAGGGTAGGTGTAAGGAACCTGAGCGACATCCTATCCTTCATCAACACAACACAAACACAAACTACACACAAACATATAAAACAAACACATATCTTTTATCTTAGGCTACTCCGAGTTGAGATAATGCCCCCAATGACACTCACTTAGTAGCTGCTCTAGGTCATGCTAACATGCTACCCTGCTAGTGTGTCACCCCAGAGGTCTTCTTACTTTGGAGGATGTAAGTCACTATGCTTTCCTTCCTTACTTGGCCACTACATACCGATGAGCACCTTGTTAGTTTAGCAGGCCTTAATGTGTGGCCGAAGCTACCTCATGTTGGCTTCGTTTAAGAGGATGTGAGTATGCTATGCTTTCTTCTTGGATTAGCCTTCGTTCACTGATTAGGTTGAGTATATTTGAAGTTTAGGATAAGTCCTCTAATGGCTCCTTCCCTCTTGACTGGTTCAAGTCCCAGCCCTTCCTCGTGCTTAGTCACTCACCGATAGATCTATCCCACCGATGATAGACTATCCCTGATCGGCCCACTTGGAAAGTTGTAAGCTACATGCTTTCTTTCCATTGATCATTGATATGCACCTTAGTTGGTTCGTTCTCACTATGCTGATGGATACACCACTCATACTGATGGATACACCTTAGGTTGGTTGGTTCTCGCACCTTAGGATAGACCACTCATGGAAAATGTAAGTTTGCTACACTTTATCCTTGACTTGGCCACCGTACACCAATAGGATTTCTTTTCCAGGCCATTGGATAATGCCACCAGTAGCACTTCCCCTATGGGCATTATATTTGGATCACATCCTTTGCGACCCAATTTAGACACTACCCAAGTTACTATCAGATTGGACAGTTCCCATTTTATATTTACCACCCTTATGGTTGAAAAATCTGTCTTGTGGACGTGCAGATTCTTTCTTGGTCTAGTAAATCTAAGATAGTCAAGGCCTACATAGCCACTTCTCAGTGTGGTCCCTCGCACACCAACAGGGTCCACAAACATATAAACAAAATATATATTTAATTATGGATTAAGGGGACACCCCTAGTGGTACAATTCCCAAGAAGGCATCCTATCTTTAGGGCAATGTCAGTAAAACTCCCTATTGTAAATGCTTGACTACACTTGAGTTGATAATAAGTTCACCGATTCCCCTAAGTTGAGTTTGATTTGTTGTGCTACCAACAGGTCAACCTAGAGGTTGTTCCCTTCTTTAGAAGATGTAAATCTACTATGCCTACTTCCTAGCACAACCATTACACACCAAAAGGTGACCCCTTAGGTTGGCTAGCTCTACCCCATGGCTAGTAGACTATCCCTTTGGATTTGTAAATCTGAAATAAGATAGGTCCGATATAGCCCCTTCTCTGTGGGTCCATCACACATTGACATGGTCCATAAATTAAATCTATTAAATTTGATCGAGCTCACATCCCCAGTGGATATGCCCTCAATTCAAAATCATACTAAACCAAACAAACCATATCAAATCACATGAAGTTAAAATAACATTAATCCAGACTACTTTTGAGTTGTCATAAGTCCCCAGCAGCAATCACTCAATAGTCACTTTATGTCAAGTTTGATTTGTTGTGCATCCAACAAGTCACCCCAATGATTGTTCCTCGCTTTGGAAGATGTAAATATTTTATGCCTTCTTCCTAGCACAGTCGTTGCACACCAAAAGGCAACCTATTAGGTTGGCTATCTCTACCCATAGCCCATAGACTATCCCTTTGGATTTGTTAACCTAAGGTAGGTTAAGGCTGATATAACCCCTTCTCAGTGGGTCCATCACATACTGATAGGGTCCATACATTAACTCAGAATAAATTAAACCCAATATGATTTTCCTAGTGGAGTTAAATCACACCCTTCTCCCTATTGGAGCCCCAAATCATATATAAACAAGTCAAGCAAACAAATCAAATTCAAACCAACCTCCCTAGTAGAGGAAAATTAAACCAACTCCCCTAGTAGAGTCTAAATTAAAGAAATCCAACCAAACTCTTATTCTAGGGATACATCCCCAAACAAATCTATGAAGTCAAACTCAAATCCCAATCCCAAGAGGATAGCCCGAAGCTTCTTCCCATGTGGAAGGTTTATATATCTGATCCCTAGCAGACTCATGCCCATATCTTTAGTAGATATGCCTCCACATCAATTAAAATAAATCAAATTAAAGTTGATTCGATCATAATCCATGCTGGATTATAGATTCTTATCCCCAGCATATATTCTTTCCATAAATCATATAACCAAATCAAATTCAAACCTTATTCCCAATAGATTTTCTACTTCTATGCACTCAACATAGACTCCTCACATGTCATGTCCAATGCATGTGTGATCCCCAAGCAGATCTCCCTCCATGTCCTTGACATGGAATTCTCATCAAATCTTATTTCTTCTCTTATGCACACCTTTAATACTTCAACAAAAAACATAACAATATTTTTGTTCAAATTACATCATCATAACATTGTAATGGTGCAAGCTCAAACTAACCATACAATATCATGCTAAATATATTACACTGTGAATTAACACACTATATTATATTATAATATATGATGTTATATTATAATTTGCTATAATATAATATATTATCTAACATTACACTTCATTAGGATCACTTAAAAGAAAGAAATAATAAAATTTTCTCAAAATATGAATATTATTCATTTTGGATGTAATATTGTTATTTTTCTATTAAAAATGGTACAAAATAACATATTTTCAATGTTTCTTCTTAGTGTGTGCTATGAATTTTGCCAAATTCTTCAATCTCAACCTTCAAATTAACATTTTTGTGAATTTTGAGCCAATGCATTATAACAAAAGTAAAACATACTAAAATGTACAATAATATTTAGTAACACACCACCAAATTCATATATATGTGAAGTTATATTGTTATGTACATTATATTTTAATATGCTATCATATAATATATTATCTTACATTACACCTTAAAATGAATCACTTTAAGCAAAAAAATTATAAAATTTGGTTGAAAATGAACATTTATTTTGGATACAAAATTCCATTCTCTTGATTAAATGACACACCATAGCACACTCCAATGATGTTCTCTAAAGCTTAACTTAAATTTGGCCAAATCTCATCATCTCAGCTAATAAGTCAGTATTTTTATGAATTATACGAGTACAAACTCTTATACATCATACTATAACAAACTAAAATATGCTAAACAACAAGTAGTAATACACAATAGTATGCTATAATGCATGATGATACACTATGTTATGGCATCCTATATTATAATACAATATAACATATTATATTATATTATATTGCATATCACATCACAAGATTGCTTAAGATAAAAAAGTTGTAAAATTAGTCTAAATAATAAAAACTATATATTTAGTTGTCACATATTTTAAAATTTAAAAATAATATATTTTGATGTCATATTATTAAATAAAATTTAACCATTTTAAAGTCTAAATCAACATAAATAATGCTAGTGTAGTCAACCGCATGATTGTAAAAATACTAAAAGAATTTAAAATGCCGCAACAACATATTATGACATAAGATGCTTCTGTGGTAGTTTAGGTTTGTTATTTTTATGATTTTTGGCCTAGGTCTTGTGGTCAGGGTTTAAAGGTTTAGGGCTTGTGGCTTTTCAGGTTGTAGTTTAGGGTTTAGGTCAGGGTTTGGTTAGGGTTTAGGGTTTAGGGTTATGGTTATGGTCAGGGTTTTGGGTTTAAGGTTTAGGGTTTAGTGTTTAGGATTTAGGGATTAGGGTTTTGAGGGTTTAGGCTTTAGGGTTTAGGGTTTAGGTTAGTTTAGGGCTTAGGCTTTAGGCTTTAGGGTTATAGTTTTTAGGGTTTAGGGTTTAGGGTTAGTTTAGGGTTTAGGGTTTAAGGTTTGGATTAGGGTTTGAGGTTTAAGGTTTAGGGTTTAGTGTTTAGGGTTTAGGGTTTAATGTTTAAGGTTTAGGGTTTAGGGTTATAGGTTTAGTATCTAGGATTTAGGGTTAGTTTAGGATTTAGGGTATATGATTTAGGATTTTGGGTTTAGGGTTTAGGGTTTTGAGTTTAGGGTTTTAGATTAAGTAAATCGGTAGGTTTATTTGTATTTAGTTTATTTATTTAATTTTTTATTTATTTTAGTTTATTTTTTTATTTATAATTTTTATTTAGGTTTATTTTTTTTATTTAGTTTAGTTTTTTATTTTAGGTTTATTTATTTTAGTTTATGTTTTTTATTTTAGTTTATTTTTTAGGTGTAGGTTTAGGTTTATGCATATTTTTTAGTTTAGTTATATTAGTATTTTATTTTCTAGGTTTTGATTTTATTTTTTGTTTTAAGTTCAGGTTTAGGTTTTCATTTTATTTTTTTATTTTTAAGTTTTAGGTTTTTATTTTAGGTTTATTTTTAGATTTTATTTTTTACGTTATTTAATTATATTTAGTTTAGGTTTAGGGTTAGGTTTAGTTTATTTTAGGTTTAGGTTTCAATTTTATTTATTTTAGTTAAATTTATTTTAGTTTAGGTTTAGGTTTATTTTATTTTGTTTATTTTGTTTTTATTTTAGGTTTAGTTTTTTTTTAGTTTAGGGATTAGGTTTTATCTTTTATTTATTTTTATTTTTAGCTTTTAAGTTTAGGTTTTTATTTAGTTTTTATTTTATTTTATTTTAGGATTATTTTATTTTTATTCTACATTTAGATTTTATTTTATTTAAATTTTTATTCTTAAGTGTATTTTATTTTTTTAGTTTAGTTCAGTTTATATTTATTTTATTTTATTTTTAGATTTTGGTTTAAGTTTTATTTTATTTTATTTTATTTTATTTTATCTTTTTTAGATTTAGGTTTTATTTATTTATTTTGTTATTAGGTTTTATTTAGTTTAGGTTTTAGGTTTTTAAGGCTTGGGGTTTAGGATTTAGGGTTAGCTTAGGGTTTAGCATTAATTTAGGGTTTAGGCTTTAGTATTTAGAGTTTAGGGTTTTATGATTTAGGGTTTAGGGTTATTTTGGGGTTTAGGTTTTGGGTTTTATAGTTTAGTGTTTACGATTTATGATTTAGGGTTTAGGGTTTAGGGTTAGGGTTTGGGCCTAGGGTTTACGACTTAGGGGTTAGGATTTTAGGTTTAGTATTGCATTTAAGGTTTAGGATTTTAGGTTGTAGGTTTAGGGTTTAGGGTTTAGGATTAGTCTTAGGATTTAAGGTTTAAGGTTTAGGGTTTAGGATTTAGGGTTTAGAGTTAGGGTTTAGAGTTATTTTAAAAACTTAAGAAACTAGTAGGTTTAGGTTTATTTAGATTATTTTTTTATTTATTTTAGTTTAGTTTGATTTTCATTTAGTTTAGTTTATTTATTTTAGGTTTAATTATTTTAGTTTAGGTTTTTTATTTTAGTTTATTTTTTTGGTTTAGGTTTAGGTTTATGCATTTTTATTAGTTTAGTTTTATTTTAATTTTAATTTTTAGGTTTAGGTTTTATTTTACTTTTTTTAAGTTTAGGTTTTAATTTTATCATTTGAGGTTTAGGTTTTAGGTTTTTATTTTAGGTTTATTTTTAAGTTTTATTTTTTAGTTTAGTTTAGTTTTTATTTTTTTATTTATTTAGGGTTTAGGTTTAGGTTTAGGTTTAGTTTATTTTAGGTTTAGGTTTAGGTTTTAATTTTTTTATTTTAGTTTATTTTTAGCTTCGGCTTTGGTTTATTTTATTTTTATTTTAGGTTTAGGTTTTTTTTAGTTTAGTGTTTAGGTTTTATTTTTTATTTATTTTTAAGTTTTATTTTAGGTTTATTTTTAAAGTTTAGATTTTTATTTAGTTTTCATTTTATTTTATTTTAGGTTTATTTTATTTTTATTTTACGTTTAGTTTTTTTTATTTAGGTTTTTTATTTTAGGTTTATTTTATTTTTTAGTTTAGTTTAGGTTTTTATTTATTTTATTTTAGTTTAGTTTTTATTTTTTATTTTATTTTATTTTTTACTTTTAGGTTTAGGTTTTTTTTAATTTTTTAATTTTTTAGTTTTATTTAGTTTAGGTTTAGGTTTTTAGGGTTTAGGGTTTAGGGTTTATGGTTTAGGGTTTAGGGTTTAGGGTTGTAGGTTTATGGTTTTTTTAATTATTTTATTTATTGGGAAAAATAAGAAATTTTATTAAAAGAAAAGATTAAAGAGGATAAATCTCAAAGACTACTGCTCAAAGAGCTAAAGAAGGACCTAAAGAGAAAAATCCCTTAACTAATACAAAAGATAGCAAAAAGTAAAAGGAAAAACTAAGAAAAAAATAGCAACATCTCATAATCACTGAGCAAGTCAGTAATCCATCTGAAGAGACACAAGAACAAGTGAAGGAAACCTACAAAAAAAAAACTAAAGCAAAGATAAGCATAAATAAATGAAAATAAACAAAGATAAAGAGAAAGGAAAGAAAAGCCAAAGAAAAGGCTCACGCTTAGTCATAAAATTAGAAGGGGCAACAAACATTTGTGAGTAGCCAAACTCCGAAAGGAGGGTTGCAGTCACAAATAATGCTACCAACCAACAAAAAAGATTTAACATCCTAACCATCATAGCCAACAAACCTCATAAAGGCACCAGAGCACACAAGAATAACCAGGAAAGATTTAGATATAGCCTCCACAAAGGCATGAATAACAACAGAGCCACCAGCCAAAGGGAGCAATAGTAGAAAAAATGAGCGGGCCACGATAACACATTGTACACTTTAGAGCTGGTGATTGCAACACTGATGGCAATGCACTCCTCTTCCTCCTTTATGTTAGCAGTCTTTCAAGTGTTGCATTTGATTGGTATGCTGAACTGCCTAATGGTTTGATGAAGACTTTTGACGAGTTGGAGCACCTCTTCATCAAGAAGTTTGTTGGAGCTCAGCAGAGGGTGATTGTAGGTGACCTCATTGTAGAGAAATAAAAACTCAATGAGTACCTTGTTGATTACATTCGAAGATGTGGCAACTTGTGCATGAAATATGAACCTTAGTTGTCCAAATAACATGGCATTGAGATACTTCTCAAGACTATCCATGGCCCAGTCACCTTCATGCTTAAGGGATTTACCATCTAAATATTCAAGAAATTAATCAAATAGTCTACAAGAGGAAGCCAATTAGTTGCCCTTTCGACCAATCATCTAGTAGAAGGTATTTGAGAAGAAGCTAGTGACAGTTGTGTCAATGGACAGAGGGAAGTAGCCAGCTAGAGATCAATATGAGAGACTACGAGCCTAGTAGCCTCCTTTTCCACATCCTCTTCCACTACCTCGGCCATCATACCAGCCACCGCAACTGCCACAATGACCATTTCCACCACCTCCAGCCTACCCAGTAGTAGTATTCATATCCATCCCCAGGTAGCTACCTTCCACCTACTCTTGTTGATAGATTGAATAAGCTATATTCATTCAAGAGGGAGGTAGTTAGGAAAATATTTAAGAATCTCATAAAGAAACCTGACATTCACTTACTAGAGCCTGAGAGGCCGGAGGAAGTGGGCAAGAGCGATGATCTTATCTATTGCCCCTACCATCGAATGTAAGGTTGGGTCTTAGAGGATTGTATTACCTTTAAGGACTAGCTTGAGTGCAGCTACAAGTTGAGAGCCATAGTTATCCCTAAGGAATACTTATTAAAATAACCATCCAGTTCTATTAGAGTAATCCTTAGAGATACTTGCGATCCTTTTAAGACCAAAGAAGGTTATGATATCTCTCTATCTCGAACCTCTAAGAAGATCATTTCTAAGATCAAGAAGCTTTCATTGGAGGTTCCTAAAGTATCTCAAACCTCCAACACTAAGGAAGGTTTTCTAGTTGCAAAGGACAACTCGGGGAGGGTGACAGCCTAGCAGCAGGAGTAGCTCACCATACTTTCCTAGGATAGTCCAGTAGCGTTGCCACTATCTGAGTCCAGTACTCCCTCCACTATTGCAGCTACCACCTCTTCTACTAGTAGGAGCATTGTATCTATGGATAAGGTCACTAAATCCCTTACTCTGCTTGCTTTACTTGATTTATATAATGTACCTCCACCCAAAAAGAAATTAATGAAGAAAGTTGATTCTACTTATATATTATCTACTTCAGATGCTCTTGATTTTATTCCTATTGAAAGCTCTCTGACTCTAAATAAAAATAATAGCTCTAGTAGTTTCAATCATTTCCTTTTTGATTCAAAGTTAGACTGTCCTTTTCTAAATAGATCGGGTTCACCTCTTGAGATTGACTTGGAGTCAACTGACTCTGAGGACCCCATAAGAGAAGTTGTAGGTATGCCCACTGAGAAGGTAGAACTTTCGACAAGCTCATCATTTCAAGAAGTCATTGAAGTCAAACTATACAGTGGCAAAATTCTATCTCCTAGGGTAGCACCTTAGGATAAGAGTAAGCAAGTCATTCATTCCAGTGAGTAGATAACCCCTCCATACTTTACCCATGGAAATGCTTGTGGAGAACCAACCCAGAGTTGATTACAATGTCCTAGCTCTCCTTAGAAAGTTTCCTGCTAAGTTAAGCATATATGATGCCCTCTTCTTATCCAAAGAGATGAGGGAATCTCTAATCAAGGCCTTTCTTGACCTAGAGATATGCTTAGCTGATCATTACTAAAGAGGAGGCATGCCACTTAAAGGACATTTTGGGAGTTACATTTAGATATGAAGACATACTCTTAGGGACGACCGAGCAAAACCACCTCTTTACATTATAGTGGATGTTGACAAATACAGGCTATCCAAAGTTTTAGTTTACCCAAGTGTATTAGTCAACATTATGAGTCTAAGAACCTTTGCCTACTTGAGGATTGACATCTCCAAACTCCAAAAAGAAAGGATGATGTTGAGAGGATTCAATAAACAAGGCAAGAGGGCCTTGTGGTATTTATTTTTGGATGTATGGTGGGGGGTGGACACCACGCAGATCATAGGGGGTACTTTTTAGGTGATCTAGTACAACATTGAGGTATGATGTACTATCTCAAAAGATAGAGACATCACCCTACAATGGACCTAATCACATAATAAAGACTCCTTAAGCATGATGGGTCTTCAATGTACTAGAGATTTCTCCCCTACTTTACAAGGTTGAATAAAGCTAGGTTAATATTAAACTAGGTTCTTAAGTTCCCTATGGAGGCAAGCATCCATAGTTAATTACATCTTAGGAAATGAAATTTTTTAAGAATACTCTTGATTAGTGTATATAATTATCATCTACCAAGATTTCAAGGATAGACTATCAAAAGATTGGTTGTATTTCTAAAATCAATTGGAAAAGTTCAAAGAAAAGACTTATTTTTAAATCCAAATAAAATAAGTAGGAAATGCTCATGATACTAGGAAGCCTAGTGAGCATTATGGTGAAAATTTCTATAAGATGGAGTTGCCTTCAAATCTATGGGGAGAAATGAAAGAGGCAAGCATATAGAAATTCATCTTTTTAGGATGCCATGCAGATCCATAAATGTACTTATTCAGATGATCAAGTATGTCATCAAGAAATAGTGTACTATCTTGAGAGATAGAAATCACTACCCTTTAATGGACCTAATCACCTCAATAAAGACTCCTAAAGATGATGGGTCGGCATATATACCAGAGATTCTTCCACTACTTTACATGGAAAAGTAAAGTAGGGTTTATTTTAAATGGTTCATTAAGTTCCCTACAGGGGCAAGCCCCCATAGTTAATCACATCCTAAGGAATGGGGATTCCTTAAGAAAACTATCGAGTAAGATAAATGATCATTGTCTTCAAAGATTTTAATAGGAAAGGACTATCAATCGATTGGTTCATTTTTGAAGATCAAATGTGATTGATCAAAGGGAGGGAGTTGTTATCAAAGCCAAAAATTGGAGATAAGTAGGAGATGCCCACGATGCTAGGAAACCTAGTGAGCATCTCAAACTATCCTATAATTGGGCTTTATATTTTTGAAATTGACTTAGTTTATTTCAGTTGCATTTTTCATTAGAAATTTAGGACTTATGATTCCTTAACATAAGATTAAGGAAATGCCTAAGAGGTGAGGATTATGCTTATGGCCCACAAAGGGGAGAAGCAACCTTAGAACCTACATCTAGAGAGCTTTGGCAAGGGCCAAAAAAAATGGGTATTTAGTATTCCTTCACAAGAGAGGACAAACCACCTGACAGCTTGGACTTACAACTGCCTGGGGGTGGCCGCCAACTAACTCCTCCTATGATTTTAAATACATGTAGGCAAGTCTTTATCCTTATGCAAGATAGTTGGGTTATTATTCATTTAGAAAGAGACTAAGTCCTTAAACACACTCCCTAAAGAGACTAGATCATGTGGGGATATGCTTCAAATGACCTAAATCTAATGAATTTGAATTTCATTTTATTTTTATTTTTGGACAATTATTTTGACTCAGGCTAATAGGATTCATATGACTAATGCATGAGAGATAAAGTCATTGGCCAAAATCAGTGAGAAGGGAGGAGGTGAGTTTCCACCATGACTCTCAAAGGTCATGCCAAGTTTCTCTAGCAATGGTGGAAGCCCTCCAATCAAGAGTGAAATAAGATGTTGTTGTGCATGATAATGTAAAAGAAATGCTCATCCAGCTAAGGGTTGCTAATTCTTTTATCTTGATTTTAAACCTAAGCTTTAGGTGAGGTTATGAGTTCTTTATTTTTAATTTGAGTTGTTAAGTTGGGTAAAAGATTTATTTTTCCCTAAAGAGCCTAATCCACATCCAGGCCATACATAAAGTAAGGAAGAAACTTGGAAAAGCATGCCACTTAATGCACAAGCTAAACAAATTATCAATCAATTTATAAAGCTAATCGCAAAAAGAATAAAAGGTCATTATGGTCGGGCGCACAAACCCAAAAATATCATATGTGGGTAGCCGAGCTCTACCCTTATACAACCTAGATTACAAATCAATTAAATTACAGTTAAGCAAGGAATTCATTGTTATGGGGGTCTTCAAGCTTCATTTCTTCTTTCTTCTTTCTTCTTTTCTTCTTTCTCCTTCTTTTCTTCTTTTTTCTTTTGGTTCCTTTTTGGATGGTTGGAAGGTAGATGCTCCAAGGCTTCACATGGAGCATAAGATAGGATCTTATGACCAATGCTCATCCTAATCCTGATAACAATCATTCCAAAATCCTAATTGCATAAATTTATATGAAAAGGAAAAGAATGAAAATCTAACTAATGCCTGTAAAAATAAAGGTTAGCTAAAACAAACCACACAAATCCCAAGCATGCATATTGGACTTATCACCCCACACATGGGTGACTAAGTCTACTTGGCCTATTGGATTATGCTTAGGGGAATAAAGCACCTGCAAGAAAAAGTATTTATATTTTTATTTATGATAGCGCCCCATAAGCACAATCCTCTACAAAAAGAATGATTTGACTAAGAGCATCTGACCATTCATTGTACAAGCATACATCCTAACATCCAGTCTAAAATATATATCATAAAAGAAAACAAACATCAAACCATGCACCGACCTAACCTAAAGCTAGAAGTGGTGACTTAGGCTAATGTGTGTGCTTTGAAGGTTTGTGTGGTATGCTTAGCTATGGCTTTAGGTTCAAATTTTCTAAGTGTGGAAACATGTTCAACTTAGAGGAGGGTTTCATTTAAGTTATTTAATTATTTTTGGGTTGATTTTATTTCATGTTTAGATTTTGGTTCAAGTGAATCCTACAATTAATTACTAAGTTATGAAGAGAGGGAAAAAGAAGAGAAGATCTCTTTCCTTCCCTAACCTAAGTAATTTTTAAAGTAGATTCACATTTTAATTTTTTTAGGTTAATATTTTGATTAAGTATTTTAATTAATCCTAAGTTTAGATAAACTCTAAACAAACCTATTCAAAAAGAAAGGCATTTTAAGATTAAATAAAATGAATTAAATCCATACAACACACATCACTTCATTTATTTTCCAACATGTATAGCATGCATATGAATGGACCCTATGTATATCTATACATACAAATGAGAATATTTGACATACTTTTATGATATGTGCTAAGTAATCAATTTAAGGAAATTTAGAATATTAAGATGCATGATTTTCTTTAAGTAGAAAAGGGTTTCTTTATCCAATTTTTCACATACACACATGAAAGTAAGAAAGGCATAAGTGAGTACAGTGTCATTGTTAATTAGAGGTGTAAGGTAGAAGACCTACTTAGGGCTAGTTAAAGCTTTGCAACCTCTAGGTTGTCTAGACTAATATACCACTTTCCTTAGATACAAACATATGTATAAAAGAAATGAAATGGAAAAAGAGAAAGCAAAAGTTGTATTAATGGATCACCATTATGCTATTTATGTATGCAAGTATAGGTATCCCTTCTTAGGAGATAGAATAGGGATGAATAGGATATGAAATTAAGTAAGTGTTTGGTTTTTTTTAAATAAACCCTACATCTTACTAACTCCTATCAAAACTATGCTAGCATAATAGAGAAAGGAAACCTATGCTAAGCACACCCTTATATCCTTCACATGCAAGCTTATAATTAAAATATAAGTAGCATACCATTATATTTGATAATATATTTATATGTTTTGAAAATAATTTGAATTTAGTAGTGATAATAGACACTCATATTTCTACTTTAGCCAACACATGCAAATTTGATATAAAGTAAACAATTTCATTTTTAAACTTTGAATTTGAAAAATATGAATGCATGAAACCACATGACATACCAATTTAACATGTTGGGAAAAGACTCCAAGCAATGAAAGCATGTAAAAAATTCACTTTAATTAAATCCTAAAGACATTCTTATGGAATAAGAAAGTTTAAAATAAATCAAAGTGTTTTCAATATGATTTTTTGTTTAGTTTTAAGTTTGATTTAATTTTAAAGAGGTGAGTTGAGTTTGTTGTTCCTAACCCATTCCCACATATGTTTGATATTTTTTTTAACTTTTAGATGATTAGATTTATTTTTATGTATTAATTAGGTTATGGTATGAATTAAGTAACTTAATTAACCCTTACCTACACCACCTTAGCATAGTTAACCAAATAATTATGAGCCAATGAGATGACACAAAAAAACTTACAAGGAATTTAAACTCATTATTATAGGGTTGATTGAATCATGAAGGAAAATCAAGAGTTTGGCTTGATTTGAAGTTGATTTGGCTAGGTTCAAGATTTTGACTTGAAAGGCTAAGATTGGATTTTGAGTAGATTTGGGTTTGATTTCTGGAATTAGTTTTGAGTGTTCAAATTTATATTTCATTTATATATGTGAATGAGAATATAAATGAATCATGAGAAAATTTCAAGGATTTGAAGTGGTTTAATCATGATTTGGCCTAAGTCCATTAAGAAGGATTTAAAGGACTTAGGAAAATCTTAGAGTTTGGAGTTTGAATTTTTGAATTTTGTTTGATTGGTTTGTATTTATATTCATTTATATATGTGAATATAAATGAGGATATAAATGAATTATGAGAAAAGCCCATGACTTTGAGATGGTTTGATAGAGATTTAGGCTAAGTTCATTAACAGAAAATTAAGGACATAAGAAAGATTTTTAGATTTGAAATTTAATTTGAGGATTTGATTTGATTGATTTATATTTATATTTAATTTATATATGTGAATGCAAATGAGAATATAAATGAATTTTAATAAAATCCAATGAGTTTGAATTTAGTTGATCATGATTTAGGCTAAGTACATTAATGGAAAATTAAGGACTTAAGGAAATTTCATGAATTGAGTTGGAATTTTGAGTTTAGTTTGATTGGTTTGAATTTATATTTCATTTATACATGAAAATATAAATGAATTATGTGAAAATCTCAAATATTTGAATTGGTTTTGATCATGATTTTGGTTAAGTCCTTATGGGAAGATTAAGGACTTAGGAAAATAAGAGAGAGGGAAGAATCAACTAAGTAGAGCCATGGAATAGAAAGAATCCATAGCTTAGTGTAACGTGACTCTGCTTATGTCCAAGATATAAGAGAGAGGGAAGAATCAACTAAAGGATAAAGTGTGAACCTTCCACTAGGGAAGCTGGTTCAAGTCATCCACAAGGGGGTGAAGGGTTTGATTTGATTCTCACTAAGGAGAAAAAATATGATTTATTTTCCTGGGAAAGAGGGTTGAATTTGTTTTAATTTTTGTTAGGTTTGAAATTTTTAGATGAACCCTATTGGTTTGCAGTAGACTGCACTAAGTAGGAGCCATGGAGGCCAAGACCTAACTCAGATTTACCAATCCAAAGGGGTAGTCTACTAAACACATAGTAGGACTAGCCAACCAAAGGGATGCCTTTTTCTATGCAACAACTATATTAGGAAGAAAGCATAGTAGACTTACATCCTCTAAAGTAGAGATCAGTTGCTGGGATAATCTATTGGCAATGCAATAGATTGAACCCAACCTAGGGCTGACAATGGAGTGAATGCCACTAGGGGACATAGATCAGCTCCAAGATAGTCAAGATTGATTTCATTTTTAGGATTGTTTGTTTTGATTATGATGGATCCCATAGGTTTGCGATGAACTTGTACTGAATAGGGGCCATGGAGGCCTAGATCTAACTTAGATTCACTAATCCAAAGGGAGTAGTCTACCAACCACAAGGTAGGATTATCCAACAAAGGGGAAATGCCCTTTGGTATACAATGGTTAAGTTAGGAAGAAAGCACAGGGACTCACATCTTCCATAACAAGGAACCACTAGGGTGATTGGTTGCTTTAAGCAATAAATCGAACCCAACCTGAGGCTGACTATTGAGTGAATGCCACTGGGGGACATAGATCAACTCAAAGGTAGTCAAGGATTAATTTCATTTTTAGATTTTTTTTGGTGGGTCATTGGTTTTTGATGGATTATACTGAGAAGGAGCTTATAGAAGCCTAGTCCTATCTCAGATTTAATAAAATAAAGGGAGTAGCTTCCCAGCTGATGGGAGAACTTATTGACCAAAGGAGTGCCTTTCGGTTTGCAATGATCAATTGAAGGGAAGAAAGCTCGGGGACTCACATCTTCCACTAGAAAAGAATATTAGGGTGATCGGTCACTTTGGGCAACAAATCGAACCCGACCAAGGGCTACCTGTCAGTTTGCGACAATCATGCTAGAAAGAATGTGTCATAGTCTTAAATCTTCCAAAGTAAAATGACTGCTGGGGTAACCTGCTTGTGGCATAAATAGATTGAACCCAACCTAAGGGCGATTACAGACTAAGTGCCGACCCAGGGACTTATGTCAACTCAGGTTGTCAGGAAATTCTTATAGGGAGTTCTGCTGACACTGCCCTAAAGATAGGATGCCTGCTTGGGAAAAGGGGCCCTTTGGGATCTTGAATTCCTAATCCACAAGCGAATTAATTTTTATTTATTTATTTATTTTAGTTTATTTTGTCGTGGACCCTATTAGCTTGCGAGGGATCAAACTGAGAAGGATCTTATCAGCCTAGACCTATCTTAGGTTTACTAAGCTAAGGGAGAATCTATGCATCCGCTAAACAAATTCTCCAACCACAAGGGTGGTTACTGGGAAAGGGGAACTGTCCAATCCAAGAGTAACCCGAGTAGTGTCTAAATGGGGTCGCAAAGGACTTGATCTAAATAGAGTGCCTGCAGGGGATGGTGTCACTAAGGGCTTAATCCAACATCCTGGAGGAAATGACATGGCTAGTCATATATCTAATAGGTATTCAGTGTCTAACTCAAGGAGAAAGTGTGGGGACTCATGTATGCCAAGAGTGGTGTACTCATAGGGTGAGTCGCTGTTAGCATAGAGAACATCAACAAACCTAAGGTGCCCGTCGGTTTGCAACAATCAGTCTATGAAGAAAGCTCAGGGACTCACATCCTCCTATAGCGGAACTGACTGCTGGGATGGTCTATCTTCGGCTCGACAGGTGCTATCTGACCTAGGGTGACTATTGAGTGAATGCCACTGGGGGACTTATATCAACTCAAAAGTAGTCAAGAGGAAAGGAGCCTCTAGTGGACTTATCCTAAACCTCAATTATACTCGACCTAGTTTGAGCATGATGGCTAGTTCAAGAAGAAAGTATGGGGACTCACATCTTCTTAAGCAAAGTCAACACAAGATAGCTTATTGGCTAGGCAATGAAGGCTGCCATAACAACAAGGCACTCATTTGTTTGTGATGGTCATATTAGGAAGAAAGTGTGGGGACTCACATCCTCCACTAAGTGACCACTAGGGTGACATACTAGCGAGGTAGTATGTAAATCTAACCTAGAGCAGCTAATGAGTGAGTGCCACAGGGGGCTTGCTCCCACTTCAAAGTAGCTCAAGATAAAAGATTTGTGTTTATTGTTGTGCATGTGTTAAAAGGGAATAGGATACCTCTGAGGGACTCTTACACCTAACTTAAAAACATTAGGTGTTTGAGGAAATGATGCCATAGATGGCAAACAAGATTTCCCACTAACAAAGGATGCCACTTGGGTTCTCTCACACCTAACTTAGTTATGCTAATCGAAATAGAATACCTCTCGGGTTCTCTTATAGCTATTCTAAAAGCATCAGGAGATTGTGTTTGTGTTATGAAAGAGGGATAGGATACCACTAGGGGACTCTTACACCTACCCTAAACACATCATTGTGGATTCACAAGACAAGCAAATAACACTTTGAAAGAAGAGAAGATTTAATGAATGGAATCAGATTTTTATTCTTTTTATTAATGATTATTTTCAAACATGATTTATTTCTTGAGTAATATTTCTTTAGATAGAGCCCATTAATTGAAAGCATTGGGTGTTCCCCTTTACAATCATTAAGCTGATAAGATCCTCTTAGTAGGCCTTCTCTATAACATAGGGGCCTTTCCAAGTGGGTTCAAACTTGCCTCCCATCTTTCGACGAGCAACAATTGGTTTCCTTAGGACTAGCATAAGTTATCCTACTCGAAAAGACCTAGGGCGGACCAGGTTCATGTGAGCTTGAATCATTTTGGCCTTATACAACTTGAAGTTCTGGCATGTCTGAAGGTGACTCTCCTCCAAACCATCGAGCTCTTCTAACCGCAACTTTGCATTCTGCTCTGTAGTGATCTTGTTACCCGATGCTATCCTTAGAGATGGGAGTTGAACTTCTAATGGTATAACGACTTCAAACCCATACACTAAGGAAAATGGGGTAGACTGAGTTAGAGTTTGGTATGTGGTGTGGTAGGCCTAAAAGGCTTCAACAACCTGCTCATGCCATTATCGTTTGTTGTCATCAAGAGTCTTCTTGATTTTCGGATCGAGAATTTTGTGAATACTCTTTTAAATATCTCATTATTAGATATTGTTGTTGTACCAGATATAATTTGTCAGCGAACCTATATACGATATGGTTCTTGAAAAATTGAAGCACATGCTGAGCTGTGACCTCTCTGAGTTGGATGGCTTCTGGCCACTTGGAAAAGTAGTCGGTGGAAGCTAAGATGAACCAATGCCCCTTAGAAGAAGGAGGATCTATCAGACCCATAATGTCGGTACCCCAACACCCAAATGACCATGAGGCCAATGTAGGGTGTAGAAAGTTAGGTGGCTAGTGAAGGATCACACCTTATACCTGACACTGATGGCATTTCCTAGCTACATCCATGCAATCTGTGATCATCGAAGGCCAGTAGAATCCAAGTCTCTTTATCTTTATCTTCATCTTTAGACCAGATTGTTGAGCTCCACATAGACTTGAATGTACTTCGGTTACAACACCACGGGCATCATGTTTGTCTAAATAATGTAACCACATTTGGTCAAAGGATCGACAGTACAGGGTGCCATCAACAAGAGCATAGGAGAGAGCTCTCTATTTTACTTGATGGGCTTATGACTTTTCTTAGGGTAGTTTGCCGGTGTTCAAGTAATCTATGAATGGTTTCCTCCAATCCAACTCCTTGTCCATTTTGGCGACGGAAACCTCCCCTTTAAGAGAAAGTCTCTCGATGAGTTTAAAATCAATAAGGGATAAGACTTATCTATTTTGGACCTTTATTGAAATGGACTCATCTTCCAAATATGCCAACTCTTTGGCAAGTTTGGCCAAGGCATGTGCTACTGCGTTCTCTACTCATGAACCTTGTAGATTGTGACTTCGAGGATTTGGGCTAACAGCTTTATGATATACTCATAGTGATGATGAAGCTTGAGCTTGAGGACCTGGTAGGACCCAGCAATCTGGTTGATGAATGATTGAGGATCCCCAAAGATGTTGATGCTCTTGACACTGATAGTAATGGCTAACTCCAGACTGGCAATCAAAGCCTCATACTCAACTTCATTGTTGGTGCAAGGGTTAGAAAGATAGTATGAGAATCTCATCACATCTTCATTTGGAGTTAGAAGAACTATTCCTACCCTTTCCTGGGAGAGTAGATCGTGGTGCCTCACCTTTAAGAAAAGAAGTAGCACCATCAAAATACATCTCCCATCGGTGGTTTCCCGCCTCCCCTAAGTTCAATATTTGTTTATCAGGGAGATCATCACTAAGTGGAGAATCAACAGGAAGAGGGTGTGCTACTAAGAAATCCGCTAGTGCATATCCTCTTACTGCACAGAGGGGTACGAAGGTGATATCAAACTGTGAGAGAATCATGGACCAACAAGCCAAACATCCAAAAAGTGTTGGCCAGGTCATGAGATATTATAGTGGATTGGTTCTAGAGATCAAGTTCACCTTATTAGAAAGCATATAATTCCATAACTTTTGGGAAGAAAAGATTAGAGCTAGGCAATTTTTCTCAATAGGTGGATAATTTGCTTCAACAGGGATCAGACGGTAGCTAAGGTAGTAGAGAGCATTCTGTTTCCCTTCGTCATTGGCTTGGGCCAACAGAGTGCCAAGAGAGTCATCCAATGCAGTAGTGTAGAGGATTAATGGCCTGCCCAGGATAGGGAATGCTAGAACTAGCAGCTTCACCAAGTACTCTTTGATGTCTTCGAAAGCATGCTGACACATGTCATCCCACTTGAACTTGGCATCCTTTTTGACAAGTGCTAAGAATGGCTTGCATCTCCCCGATAGGTTTGAGATAAAGCGTCTTACATACCCTAACCATTCTTGAAAGGATCTGAGTTGAGTTAAACTCTAAGGTGGTGCCATTTCTATGATAGCTTTACTCTTTTCAGGATCTATTTCTATTCCCTGGTGTCGAACAAAAAACCCAAGGAATTTCCCTGAAGTGACTCTGAATGAACACTTCAGGAGATTCATTTTGATGTTATATTATCTTAACCTTTCAAAAACTACTCCCAAGTCAAAGAGGTGGTCTTCTTTTTCTCTATTCTTGACTACTAGATCATCAACGTAGCACTCAACCTGATAATGGGTGAATTCATTGAAGATTTGATTCAAGGCCCATTGGTATGCAGTACTAGCATTTTTAAGGCCGAAAGACATGACCTTATAATAGAAGGTTTTGATCAGGGTTCAAAAAGTAGTGTTTCTTTCATCTTCAAGAGACATCTTGATTTGGTTATAGCCAGATGACCCATCCATGAAAGAGAAAATTGCATGAGATGAGGTATTGTCCACCATTAACTCTGGTATAGGAAGAGGAAACTCATCTTTAGGACATGTCTTATTTAAGTCCATTAAATTGATGCAAATGTAAATTTGGCCATTCTTTTTTAACTAGGATGACACTAGCTAACCAGGTAGGATATTTTTCTTCCCTGATGAAACCAGCATCAATCAGTTTCTTGACTTAAGAAATGACTTGTTGTTCAATTTTTAATCACATGCCTCTAGGAGCTTGCTTAATAAGGGTAGCATTAGGATCTATTGCTAGCTTGTGGACTGCTACATCAGGAGATGAACCGAGCATCTCTTCATAACTATATGTGAAGCAGTCTTTAAACTCACTCAATATCTTAACTAAGTAATTGGTTTCTTCTTCATTCAACAACGAACTGATGTATGTAGGGCTTGAATTTTCTTCTATCCTGAGGTTGATTTCTTTAAGCTTATTTATTGTTAAATGAATCTCCTCTTCAAATTCTGGCAGTGCCTCTTTGACTTGGAGATCATCTGGATTATCTGATGTTTCTAAACACACATTCTCATAGGGGTTGGTGATGTGTGAGAAGAAACTATCAGAATCCAAAAGATTGGTAACTACTAGGAAATAATCATCATCATCGACTGGACCCACTGTACTGAATCCTAGTCCTACTCTTGATTATGATTCCCTTCCTGTATTATTCAATAACTTCTTGAAGTACTCTGACCTATTCCTGAACCATATGTGAGGAACTACCCTTTATGTATACAATTTTGAACACGAGGCGAGTAAAAGTCAAAAGGTAATTCCATTAATTATTTAAAAGTATCCTCCTCATGGTCTACATCAACTTCAAGGCTTGAGGATGATGATCCCAAAAAGGACTTCTTTGTTTCATGTCACTAGAAGACTTAGGGACTTGCTTAACTAATAAACTTTCAACTTTCTAAGATGTAAGTGAGGTAAGAGCTAAGGTTCCCAACTACTGCCTAATAGTTTCACATAAACCAGATTTGACTACTTTGCTTTGCTTGGAGGCCTGGTCTTCATCTCTGTCTAGATCGAAAGTCACCTCCAGTGAAACCCATTGAGAGGGGTTGGCTAGTATACTAATCACATTAGACTCATCCTTTGAGCTTGATTCCAAGTCTATGTGAATAGTAGGGGTACTCCTATGAACTGAAACATGATCTCTATTGGCTGATGGCCAACTAGGGGGTCTCCCACCTCTTGAACTGGCTTTATTTATGCATCTGCCTCTGCCTGGTGGAGGTTGAGCCATCCTACCCACATGTCCATGTGATGGTATGAACTATGGGTAGAATGTGATATGCGGATCTATTTCTTCTTCAATTCTACTTTCTTATTCACTTGGACTTTTATTTTTCTTTTCATTTTCTTTTATCTTTTCTTTTGCTTCATGTTATTTTTCTTTTGGTTTTTCATTTAAATTTTATCCAAGTTCATGAGAAAGGGTGTTTTAAGGAAGATAGTAGGTCGCATCCTCATAAATCTCAACCACTCTAACTGAAAATAGCTTTTCATCTCTGTTGACACGGTATTCAATCCCATCTTTTCTGAACTTGATGCACTGATGAAGGGAGGATGGAACGATCTTGTTCTGATGTATCCAAGGCCTACCAAGCAAATTAGTGAATGGAGTATTTGAATCAATGATGTAGAACTTGGCTTTAGTCTTCGAGTCACCTATCTCCAAAGGTAACACTATAGAATATCACCTTGGTCATTGAATCCTCTCAACATCATCCGATCTCCTCAGAGTGTAGAGATGTCGATCTTCAAGTAGGTATGAGTCTTTAGACTCATAATGTTTATCAATGAATTTGAATCCACGAGAACCATATTGAGTTTGAACCTGTCCATGTAGACTATGATGTAGAGGGGAGGTTGTGCTCCAAGTCCCCTAGAAGAAGGTCTTCATCTGTCAAGGTGATCCCTTGAGCTTCTTTTGCATAATGTGATTCCTCACCTATAGCAGTCAGTTGAGCTAAGCATATTTCAGGATCAAGGAGGGCCTTGATTAGTGAATCTCTTATCTCTTTGGATAAGACAAGGGCATCATATATGCTTATGTTATATGGAAACTTTCTTAGATGAGAAAGGACGTTGTAGTCCACCTTCGACTAGTCTTACAAAAGCATAGCCAAGGGTGGAGCATCTTGTGGAAGGGCTTCTCAATCTTCAATATCAATGACTTGTTTCCCTCTATCTAGAGGTGCTTCCCTAGGAGGTAGAACCTTGACACTACAAAGGTTGAATTCGATGATCTCTTGAGGCAAGGTGGTGAAAGTTTCTTCCTACACTTTAGGCTCACCTACAACTTCTCCTATGGGACCCTCAGAATCAGATGATTCTAAGTCTATCTCAAGAGGTGAACCCATAGTATTCATAGTTGGGAAGTCCAACTCTAAATCAGAAAGAGGAAGATCAAAATTATTATAATTATTTAGACTTTTAGAGTTATCATTAGGAATAGAAGAAGACAACCCATCAGAAGTGAAACAAATGTAATTCCAATTAACTTTATTCTTTAATTTCTTGGAATTATTTGGAGGTACAAAGTAGAAGTCAGGTAAAGTGAGTGGAGTTAGGAATTTGATGCTCTTATCCATTGATATAAGAGTTCTACTAGTAGATGAAACAAAAAAGCTAGTTGAAATGGAAGAAGTCATCGATGTGGAAGCTAAAACTGTAGGTTGGAGGTTGGACATGATCGATGGCTTTGCTAAAGACTATCCAGTGACACATGCTACTGAGTTCCCCTTTCTAGAGTTGGCGAGAACTTGCAAACCTTCCTTGGTGTTGGAGGTTTGAGTGACTCGAGGAACCTACAAGGAAAGGCTTCTTGATCTTACGGATAATCTTCTTAGAGGTTTGGATAGAGAAATATCCCACCTTCTTTTTTATTTTGGTAGGTTCACATGTATCCCCAAGGATTACCTAATGGAATTGGAAGGTTATTCCTGAGTATTCCTTTAGGATACTACAACCGATCTTGACTATGTTCAGCCAATCTTGAATGTGCAATCCTCCAAAATGTGGCCTAGCATACAATGGTAAAGGCAAAAGTTTGGATCATGACATTTGCCTACTTCCTCTAGTCTCCTATGCTCGGGTAGCTGAAAATCAAGTCTCTTTAAGAGATTCTTAAATATTTTCCTGCTTACCTCCCTCTTAAAAGAATAAAGTTTGTTTAAGTTATCTAAAAGAGTAGGTGGACCATAGCTATCTGGCGGTGGGTATGCATGCCACTACTGCTGGTGGCATGATTGAGACGGTGGTTGTGCTGGCCATGGAGGCTACAGTGGAGGCTAATAGGGCTTCCTCAATGGTGGCAAGGAGGTGGAGGCTGCTAAGGTTGTGATCTCTTGGACTGATCTCTTGTTGAATGCTTCCCCTTGTCAACCGCTGCTACTTCTCCTGGCTTCTTCTCATAGACCTTTTGTGGCTTCTTCTTAGACAACTGATCTTGAAAATGCAACTGTTTGGCCTCTCCTTGTAGACTAGCTACCTTGTTGATTAGCTTCTCAAATATCTTGATAGTGAAGCCCTTAAGCATGAAAGAGACCAGGCCATGGATATTCTTCAAAAGAATCTCAATGGCATCTTTGTTGACATTCTGATTTTATAATTCATACTGTTGTGCCATCAAAGAATATAATCAATAAGGGACTCACCGAGTGTTGTGCTAGCGAGATCACCTTTCTTTGAGCTCCAGCAAACCTCTTGATGAAGAGTTGCTCTAACTCAGCAAATATCTTTACTAAACTATTGGGCAGTTCAACATACCAATCGAAAGTAATATCCGCTAGGCTACTAACAAAAAGGTGGAAGTGTAAAGCATCGCTACCACCTGCATTGCAATAATTGGCCCTGAAATGTGCTATGTGCTACCTTGGGTTTCCACTTCCATCAAAGATTTTGAAGGAAGGAGGAACGAAACCCTTGGGATATTGGATAGCATCAAATTCTTTTGGGTAGGGTCTACCCTTTAGAATCGATGATCCTCCCCGGGCTTGAGCCAAAGCTTCCTTCACCTATTGCTCAACCATGGATTTTATATCTTTTTTTTGTATAGAGGTACTTTCCACTACCTTCCTATACAAGCTAGTGCTACCTTGCTCAATGAGAGGTAGAGTCTTGGATGGGTCCAAGACTTGCACTAACTCAGGTTGACTGATGTCGACTGTAGTAGGATGAACTAAAGGGGCTTCCTTCTGGAGCACTGAAACTACTACTAACAAGTCCTGTAACTGACATGCCATCCTATCAATCTGCTCATCCTTCTGCCTCAATTAATGTTAGAGGTGCTGGGCTAATTCTGTGGTGTCTTCTTGATCAACCTCATCACTTTCCATGGCTTGTCGAGCCCTAAGAAGAGATCCTCAAGTGTCTACTATGCAGACTATAGCTGAGTCTCCCAACAAGTCATCTTCATTGGGATTGAAGTTGACTTTCTCTTCATCTGACTAGTCATACCCCAATCTCCTTCTATTCTAGGAAATAATGTGCAACTATCTCATCTAAAGAATGATCCATCTGAGTAGGTACAAATAGTTTAGGCTGATCGGTGTGATCACTATTGTGCACTGTGAAGCAATATACCTCACCTATCATTGGAGAGTTAACCCTATGTGTACTGTACTAACTAGATGAATGAAACTTTTGGTTGCTATTGGATATGAGAGGGGTAACAATCCTAGGATGTTCCACTACCACTGGTGTGTAGCTGGATAGTCATCTGCCATATCTAAAATAGTTATCACCATCTCCACATCTTACTGTACAGGCAAAGTTGGTGAAGGGATGACCACGATGCTTCAGGGTTGCCACTCCTTTTGCACCACCACTAGGGCAGAAGGTTGAGCAGGAGAGCTTGACCCAACCATAATAGGTAGTGTAGAAGGGGTAAGATCTCTCAACCATAGTCAGATCACCAATGGGATGCACTTCTCCCCAGATATGGCCTTCAGGGCCTTCGATGGAACAGGAGATGTTGTAACCTGAACTGATGATGGCGACGAGAGGTAGAGTAGTGGGGTGGAGATACCACTGACTCTCTATGCACAAGAGCTATCCTCTTATGATGACTAGTCCCAGTGAGTAGGATCCGGTATGGTCACGGGTGGCGTCGAGCTAAAATCAATCAAAGAGAAGCTACGATGCTAAACCTCACCTCTCTGAGTAGTATGTGCTTTATGGGCCTCATAGGCCCTCTCCTAGCCATTCTGCTTCCCCATGCTATGGGGAATGATAGATCAGAGATCAAACTATGTTCCAAACTCAGCATCAGATGCTACCTACGGCAAGATAGATGGGAGGTTGGTGTATGACCTCTAGACACGGTGCAATGCACCACTAGAGGAGATGATGAGTGGATCCTCATAACATCCTCTTTGTCTAATCCAGAGAGAGGATGGAACTGGTTTTCTATAACCAGTGGTGAAGTAACAATGAGGAACTCATCCACGGCTGAATGGGTTGTTGCCTCTAGCTCCCTAGCGATCCTGGTGTGGTACCAGTTAATCATGTGGTTTGTATTCCTACACTATGTATGTGTATGATGGGAGGAGTGTGAGCTAGACCCATACTTAAATACAGGGGAGGCAAGCTGTAAGACTAGGGGAGCCTTACCCTTAGAGGGTACAAATGAGATGGTACTAGTCAGGGCACATGAGAAACCAGGACTGCAGTGGGTTTGATGCTTTCTTATACTAAAGCTTGTGGTACTGCCACCACTTTCCTCTTTAGTGAGGATACATCAGAGTCAGAGGGTAAGTCAATATTGATGACTGACTTCTGTCCAGTCACCTTCGTCCCTGATTGTAGTGAGGGGAGTGCCCTCATAAGTAATCTTGGCTCCTCATCCCGACCAAAGTGAATCGGATGTGATGGTCCGACGGAAGTTAGCTTGATCCAAATCAGACATACTATGGGGAAGGAAAAATGAACTTAGAACCGGCCATTTCAACAACTATAAGAGAAAGCGAGCACTCTTGTGTAAAATCTACAATGAGAAATGAATTTGTATCAAATTTTTGTCTCTATAGATTTTTGAATTTTGAATTTAAAAATTCAAACCCACATTCAACAACTTGGAAGTGTTAAGTGGGGTTCAAATTGATTTGAGAAGATTGATTGGAAGAGGAATTTGAATATGAATCCAACTTCAACAAATTTAGGTATGTTAAAATATGGATTCAAATTTTTTGATAAGGATGCTTCCATAGGTTCATGGTTTATTTGAATTTTAATTTTTTATTTGAGGACCATTTCCTTTAATAAGTTTGGGTATGCTAATGTAAGTGTCAAATTGATTTAGTTTTTGTTTGATTGTTTTGGAATTTTACTTACTTACCAAA
The DNA here is from genome assembly GCA_021442155.1 of Cymbidium sinense. Classification (NCBI taxonomy): domain Eukaryota; kingdom Viridiplantae; phylum Streptophyta; class Magnoliopsida; order Asparagales; family Orchidaceae; genus Cymbidium; species Cymbidium sinense. The sequence continues at coordinate 91,506,050 of CM038214.1, read as the reverse complement.
TTTAGGTATGCTAAGTGAAGTGTTTGAAGAAAGTGATTATTTCTTTTGTAATTTTTTTTTTGATTTTGGAAAATTTGGAATTCTCACTTAGCAAGTTTAGGTATGCTAAGTGAAGAACCCAAGTGTGTTTTGTTTGACTTTTGAAAATAGGATTCTTAGCAAATTTAAGTATGCTAAGAAAATCCTAAGTGTTTCATTTTGTTTTGATGTTTGATTTTTGAAAAGGTAGGATCCTTAGCAAATTTAGGTATGCTAAGAAAATCCTAAGTGTTTTATTTTTTTTGATTTGATTGAAAGTGGAGACTTTTCTTTGGCAAATTTGGTATGCTAAAGATGAAGCCCCACTCAATTTTGTGAAATAGAAATTTTACTTAGCAAATTTGAGTGTGCTAAATGGAATTTCAAATGGTGTGTCAAAATTTTTGATTTGTTTTGGTTTTGAAAATGGAAACTTCTCTTTAGCAAATTTGGTATGCTAAGGAAAGATGTTCCAAAGGTGTTTGAAAATTTTGATTTTGGATTTGGAGACTTCACTTAACAAATTTGGGTATGTTAATGAAGTTCCAAATGTGTTTTTAAAATTTTTGATTTTGATTTGGAAACTTCACTTAACAAATTTGTATGTTAAATGAAGTTCCATAATGTGTTTAGAATTTTGAATTTTGGACTTGGAGACTTCAACAAATTTGGGTATGTTAAATGAAGTTCCAAATGTGTTTTGAAAATTTTAAAATATGATTGTTGATTTTGATTTTGGATTTGGAAACTTCACTTAGTAAATTTGATGTGAAGTTCCAAATATGTATTTGAAAAATTTTTGGATTGTGGATTTGGAGACTTCACTTAACAAATTTGGGTATGTTAAATGGAGTTCCAAAGTTGTTTGAAAATTTTTGATTTTGGAATTGGAGACTTCACTTAACAAATTTGGGTATGTTAAGTGAAGTTCCAAATATATTTTGAAAATTTTAAAATATGATTGTTGATTTTTGATTTTGGATTTGGAAACTTCACTTAGAAATTTGAGTATGCTAAATGAAGTTCCAAACATGTATTTATAAAGTTTTTAGATTTTGGATTTGGAGACTTCACTTAACAAATTTGGGTATGTTAAATGGAGTTCCAAAAAGTTGTTTGAAAAATGTTGATTTTGGATTTGGAGACATCACTTAACAAATTTGGGTATGTTAAATGAAGTTGCAAGGTGTGTTTGAAATTTTAAAATATGATTGTTGATCTTTTATTTTGGATTTGGAAACTTCACATAGCAAATTTTAGCATGCTAAATGATGTTCCAAGTGTGCTTAAGTGGAATTTCCAGATGATATATGTTTAAGTGGAATTTCCAGATGATATTATTTTTCATTGGGAATGGAATCTTCATTTAATAGATTTGAGTATATTAACTGAAGGTGTTCATGTGTATTTTTGAAAAGTTTAATTTTGTTTGCAAATGAAACTTCCATTCAATAAGTGTGAGTGTTTTGAATAGAAAGATTCATGTGTGCTTTTTGAAAACTTTATGATTACGGAAAGATGATTGTTCAATTTATTTTGAAAATGAAATCTTTATCAAAGCGAATTGAAAGAAGATGTCCATTTGTGCTTTTGAAAAATTAAAATTTATTTGAAAATGAAACTTCCATTCAATAGGTGTGAACATATTGAATAGAAAGATTCATGCATGCTTTTGAAAACTTTCTAATTGGTTTTGATTTTGAAAAGATGATTGTTAATTTTGAAAATGAAATCTTCATCAAAGTATTTGAAAGAAGATATTTGTACTTTTGAAAAATATTATTATTTTTATTTTGAAAATCCTACATGTAATAATTATATGTTAAATGAGGATGACAAAATTTTGTGGAAAATATTTTATTAAGTGTCTTTTTGAAAAGGTGCTTTTTAAAAAATAGATTTCTTTATGAATGATTTATTTTATCCTTATTATTTTAGGATGAACCTTTCCTTATCATGAAAATGATAAGGAGGAACTCTTTAAAATGTTTTATTTTTATTTTTACCCATTGGAGAATCTAATGGGGATTTTAAGACCAACACGAAAAGTGATCCTAAAACCTAAAGATGTTGGCTAACTCAACTTAAGAATGAAATAAGCTAAGTGCCAATGGAAAGATGGATTGTCTTAGATTCATACCAAAGTACAAACCCATCGATACTCAAAGACAATGATCATTTACCAAAGATGGAGAGAGGAACCATCACCCAATTCAAAGAATTTGTGGTGAAAATTTCTATAAGATGGGTTGCCTTCAAATCGTGGGGAGAAATGAAGAGAGAAAGCATATAGAAATTCATCTTTTTAGGATGCCACGCAGATCCATAGATGTACTTATTCAGGTGATCGAGTACATCATCAAGGAAATAGTGTACTATCTCGAGAGATAGAAATCACTACCCTTTGATGGACCTAATCACCTCAATAAGAACTCCTAAGGATGATGGGTTTGCATTTATACTAGAGATTCATCCCCTACTTTACATTCAAAAGTAAAGTAGGGTTTATTTTAAGCTGGGTTCATTAAGTTCCCTACACGGGCAAGCCCCCATAGTTAATTACATCCTAAGGAATGGGGATTCATTAGAAAAACTCTTGCTTAAGGTAAATGATCGTTATCTTCAAAGATTTCAATAGAAAAGGACTATCAATTGATTGCTTCATTTTTGAAGATCAAAGAGGATTGATCAAAGGTAGGGAGTTATTATCAAAACCAAAAAGGGGAGATAAGTAGGAGATTCCCACGATGCTAGGAAACCTAGCAAGCATCTCAAACTATCCTATAATTGAGCTTTACATTTTTGAAATTGACTTAGTTTATTTCAGTTATATTTTTCCTAGAAATTTAGGACTTATGATTCCTTAACACAAGATTAACGAAATGCCTAAGAGGTGAGGAATTATGCTTATGGCACACAAAGGGGAGAAGCAACCTTAGAACCTAAATCTAGGGAGCTTTGGTGAGGGTCAAAAGCATAACCTAAATCTAAGGATAAAAATGGGTATTTGGTTTGCCTTCACAGGAGAGGAGAAACCACCCAATAGCTTGGACTTACAACTGCCTGGGGGTGGCTGCCAACTAACTATTCTTATGATTTTAAATACATGTAGGCAAGTCTTTATGCTTATGCAAGATAGTTGGGCTATTATTCATTTAGAAAGAGACTAAGTCCTTAAATTCACTCCCTAAAGAGACTAGATCATGTGAGGACATGTTTCAAATGAGCTAAATCAAATGCAATTCAAATTTCATTTTATTTTTATTTTTGGACAATTATTTTGAATCAAGCTATTAGGATTCATATGACTAATGCATGAGAGATAAAGTTATTGGCAAAAATCAACGAGAAGGGGGGAGGTGATTTTTCACCATGGCTCTCAAAGGTCAAGCAAAGTTTCTCTAGCAAAGGTGGAAGCTCTCTAATAGAGAGTGAAATAAGATGGTGTTATGCATGATATTGTAAAAGAAATGTTCATCCAGCTAAGTGGTTGCTAATTCTTTTATCTTGATTTTAAACCTAAGCTTTAGGTGAGGTTATGAGTTTTTTATTTTTAATTTGAGTTGTTAAGTTGGGTAAAAGATTTACTTTTCCCTAAAGAGCCTAATCCATAGCTAGGCCATACATAAAGTAAGGAAGAAACTAGGAAAAGCATGCCACTTAATGTACAAGCTAAACAAATCATTAATCAATTTATAAAGCTAATCACAAAAAGTATAAAAGGTTGTTGTGGTCGGGTACCACTGCACAAATCTAAAAATATCAAATGTTGGTAGCCTAGCTCATCCCTTATACAACTCAGATTACCAATGAATTACATTACAATTAGGCAAGAAATTCATTATTATGGGGGTCTTCAAGCTTCATTTCTTCATTCTTCTTTTCTTCTTTCTTCTTATTTTCTTCTTTCTTCTTTTGGTTCCTTCTTTTGGATGGTTGGAAGGTAGATGCTACAAGGCTTCACATGGAGCATATGATAGGATCTTATGACCAATGCTGATCCTAAATCTCATAATAATCAATCCAAAATCCCAATTGCACAAATTTACATGAAAAGGAAAAGAATGGAAATATAACTAACACCTACAAAATAAAGGTTAGCCAAAACAAACCACACAAATCCCAAGCATGTCTATTAGACTTATCACCCCACACATGGGTGACTAAGTCCACCTGGCCTATTGGATTATGCTTAGGGGTATAAAGCACTTGCAAGCAAAAGCATTTATATTTTTATTTATGATAATGCCCCTTAAGCACAATCCTTTGCAAAAAAGAATGATTAGACTAAGAGTATCCTACCATTCATTCTATGAGCATGCACCCTAACATCCGGTCTAAAACATATATCATAAAATAAAACAAACATCAAACCATGCACTGACCTAACCTAAATCTAGAAGTGGTGACTTAAGCTAATTTGTGTGCTTTGAAGGTTTGTGTGGTATGCTTAGCTATGGCTTTAGGTTCAAATTTTCTAAGTGTGAAAATATGTTCAACTTAGAGGAGGGTTTCATTTAAGTTGTTTAATTATTTTGGGTTGATTTTATTTCATGTTTTGATTAGGTTCAAGTGAATCCTACAATTAATTACTAAGTTATGAAGAGGGAAAAAAAAGAAGAACTTCTCTTTCCTTAACATAAGTAATTTCTAAAGTAGATTCACATTTTAATTTTATTTAGGTGAATGTTTTGATTAAGTCTTTTAATTAATCATAAGTTTAGATAAACTCTAAACAAACCTATTCAAAAAGAAAGACATTTTAAGATTAAATAAAATGAATTAAATCCACATAACACACATCACTTCATTTCTTTCCCAACATATATAACATGCATATGAATGGACCCTAAATATATCTATACATACAAATGAGAATATTTAACATACTTTGATGTATGCTAAGTAATCCATTTAAGGAAATTTAGAAGATTAAGATGCATGATTTTCTTTAAGTAGAAAAGGGTTTTTTATCCAATTTTTCACATACACAAGTAAGAAAGACATAAAGTACATAGTGCCATTGTTAACTAGAGGTGTACAAGACCTACTTAGAGCTACTTAAAATCCTCGACAACCTCGGGGTTGTCCAGACTAATATCACTTTTCTTAAATACAAACATATGTATAAAAGAAATGAAATGGAAAGAGAGAATGCAAAGTTGTATTAATGGATTCATTTTGTTTATGCAATTTATGTATGCAAGTATAGGTATCTTAGGTGATAGAATAGGGATGAATAGGATATGGAATTAAGTGTTAGGTTCTTTTCAAATGAACCTACATCTTACCAACTCTATTCAAAACTATGCTATAAGAGAGAAGGAAACTATGCTAAGCACATATATCCTTCACATGCAAGCCTATAATTAAAATATAAGTAGCATACTTTCAGATTTGATAATTGATTTATATGTTTTGAAAGTAATTTGAATTCAGTAGTGATAATAGCTACTCATATTTCTACTTAGCCAACACATGCAAATTTGACATAAAGTAAATAATTTAATTTTTAAACTTCGAATTCAAAAAATATGAAAGCATGAAACCACATGACATACAAATTTAACATGTTGGGGAAAGACTCAAAGTATGAAAGCATGTAAACAAATTCACTTTAATTAAATCCTAAAAACATTCTTATGGAATAAGAAAGTTTAAAATAAATCAAAGTATTTTCAATATGATTTTTGTTTGGTTTTAAGTTTGATTTAATTTTAAAAGGTGAGTTGAGTTTACTATTCCTAACCCATTTCCACGTGTGTTTGATATTTTTGTTTAGTTTTTAGATGACTAAATTAATCTTTTTGTATTAATTTTGTTAAGGTATGAATTAAGTAACTTAGTTAACCCTTACCTACACCACCTTAGCATAGTTAACCAAATAATTATGAGCCAATGAGATGACATAAAAAACTAACAAGGAATTTAAACTTGTAATGCTCCTAATAAGAAAAAGGCCTAATGCAATTTAGCTCATGATTAATGGTTAATTAAGTTAAGGGTTTTAGCTTAAGTAATTTCAAAACACCCTTTCACACATATGAATTGGGTTTTGATTTTCTTAATTGAACTTAGGTATTAAACACCTAAGCATCTACCCAAGTAGATTAATTAAGTTCGAAGTTTTTAAATTTTTTGAAAAATTAAGGGATAATTAATGAATTAACCCTTAATTAAGAAGATTAAGGAAAGAAAAGGGGTTTAGGAAATAGCTTGGGAAATGCCCCAAAATTATTCCCTAAACCTCTCTACTAGATTTTAATCAACTCTAATCATGGATTAAAACTACTAATCAAATCTTAGTTATCCTTAATTACATAAGGAGGGTAATAAGGAAACTCATATGCAATTCTCATAATTAAGCCTTCAATAAATCCCAAGAAAATTAGGGGAGGTAAAAGTCATCTCATAAAATATACCCAAGAAGTTTGAGATTAATCAAATCCTTAATCAAAAGGTAATTAGCAAAATGAAGTTTCCAATAAAACACAAAATCAAAGAAAAGCTTAATTTAAAATCCATTGAAATTAATTTTAAAATATTCTAGGTTAAATTATCTTTCTGTAAAAATTATTTCATATTTTTTTGAATTTTATTGAGAGAGATATGAATTATAGAAGATCCATAGATTAATTAGAATTAATTAAAGCATCCTAACTAATCCCCCAGCTCACAACGCGACGCATGGTGGCAGCGATCTAAGCGCTTTACATGCATCCTCAATGAACATCCTACTTAAATGTTACATCAGGTGGCAGTGTGGTGGTGGGATGTGCTTTGATCTCTATCGTCTGATCAAAGATCAAACATATAGAGATCACCCCACAATTTTAAAAAGGATAAATCAAATTTTAAATGTGGGAATAATCTCGACCGTTCATCCAAAATGCATCGATGGATGACCAAGATCTCCTAGTTCTTCCCCTTAGATCAACAGACACCATCCATAATCTAGGGGAAGATCTGAGCTCGATTGAGCTTGGATTGAAACCAAACATAACCCACACCATCTAAAGCCAATAAGCAGCACATCCAACGGTGGAATTTGCTTGAATTGAAAATTTCTTTCACAAAGGGCCAACACCTCCTATGCTAGATGGTTAAAAAATTCCATACCTTCCCGGAGGTGATCACCAGTGCTCGAGATCGATAAGGTAGCTTCGTCTAGTGGATATGAAGCTCTGTTGAAATTCCTAAGCCTTGGAGTTGAATGACTTGCTCTATGGACAAACACCACTTCAAGATCCTTGTGACATTGATCCAATTGCTCCTCTCCTTTCTATGGGAACTCCAATGGAAGCTTGGGTGTGCTCGGATTGGTCCTTAGAAGAAGTGTGAAAGAGGAATTGGAATGGTTTTCAGTGTGGAGAAAGTTGGGAGTTCAAGTGAGCTCCCCTATTTTCACACTATGCAAAACAGAGAAGATGAAGTATGATTTCACTCTAGGAAGCTTGGGGAGGCTGAGGAATTACTTTTGACTTCCTATATTCAATGAATTGAGAATGATGGATTTGAGTTATTAGGGGAGTATATCTCCCCTTGAAGGATCGAATGACTGAAGCTATCTTGCTATTTTGATCCAATTGATCATATTGGAGAGTTTGTTTGATCAATTTGATGTTCGCACATGGTCGGTTTGAGGCTTTGAGTGGATTGCCAACCTCCCATGTGCTTGAAATTGAGTGGAAGAGGGATTTGAAATGAGCTAATTTGACCCATGGGGTCGGGTTTTTCCTTGGGGCCAATTGGGCTGACCCAAACTCATTAGGTTGGGTGCACCACTCTTCATTAGTTACCCTTGAGCTTTTAAGAAAGCATCAAGTTGATATGAAGAGGGTATTACCAAATTACCCATAGATTAGGTCAAAGTTTGTTCTATGGCCTAAGTGTAGAATAATCATTTTGCTAAGTTTTTTAATTTGGATATGTTGGGTATGTGGAGAGACTAGGTTTTTCCTAGTTTCATGAGATTTGGAATTCATTTGATAAGGTTTGGCTCATGTTGACCCATTTAGGTCAAAATGGGTCAACTTGGGTCAAGTTGACCAATTGGTCAAATTGGGTCAAACCAAGGGTTGGGTCAAGTTCATATGACCATTTGAAATGTTTTGGTGGCTTTGGTTTGATTCAATTTTGGTTAGGTTTGAATTTGGCTCATATGACTTCATTTAGGTCAAATGGGTCAAGTTGACCTATTTGACCCCTTCGACCTATTTGGGCTAGGTCAAGGGTAGGTTTAGGTTTGGTTAGTCATATGGAGTTGATTGATATCTTTATTTCCAATCAATTTTGGTTAAGTTCAAATTTGGCTCAACATGACCCCTTTAGGTCAAGTTGGGTCTAAGGTCAATTGGGCTAGGTTTGGTCTAGTTGGCCAATTGAGGCTTTGGTCAAGTTCCACAAGTGATTTGGAATGAACTTGACCCATTGGTTTCAATCAATTTGGCTTAGATCAAGTTTTGACACATTTTAACCCTTTAGGTCAAGTTGGGTCAACTTGGGTCAAGTGGCCAATTGGGCTAGGTTAGGCTCAAATGTTGGCTTGGTCAAGTTCAAACATAGGTCATGAGTGAACTTATATCAATGGTTTCAATCAATTTGGCCTATGGTGGAATTTGGCTATGTTAGGTTTCATTTTGGGCTAAGTGTTGACTTGGTCAACTCTTAGGTTTGACTTAGTTTGACCCAATTTGGTTGATTGATCATCCCATGATGATTGTTGATCATGATGAGAGGTATAGATGAGTTTGGTTCAATCCAATTTGGATAGGATTAGAATTTGGCTCAAATGGGTACTTTAGGTCACTTTGGGTCAAGTGAGCCTAAGTGGGTCAAATGGCTTGGTCAAAGCTTGATTTGAGCTTGATTGATCTTGTATATGGACTCATGATTGAAATATAAATCCATTTATAGTTTGAAGTCAAATGAGTTTTGATTCATTTGACAATTTTAAATTCAAAGGGTGAACATGAAAGGATCTTGGCTTTGATTTTTTGACTTGGGTTTTGATTGGTGATTTGGTTTTATATGAGCTCATGATTGTAGGGTTTATTGAATCATGAAGGAAAATCATAAGTTTGCCTTGATTTCAAGTTGATTTGGCTAGGTTCAAGATTTTGACTTGAAAGGCTTAGATTGGATTTTGATTATCTCCTTAAGGGAAGATTAAGGACTTTGGAAAATTTGAGCTTATTGATTTTGATGGATTTTGATCATGGGTTTCAATCACAGATTTTGATCATAGATTTCAATCACAGAATTGATTTGAGTTTTGAGAAAATCAAATAGAATTGATTTGGAATTTGACTTGATGGAAGGAAAGTGAGGAATTGTTTGGGCCAAGGGGTTTTTTCCTAACACCCCTAAGGCATGAACTATTCATATGACTAACTCCTCTAAGTCTCTAAGGCTAGGTTAAGTGTCAACGTAATCACTAGATGTGTCTTAAGACTAAGGAACTCTTAAAATCTAAGAGAAGTCCTATGTCTAAGAAGGAGGGGTTGAGAGCTCATTCTAAAAATGAGGTCAACAAGCATTCCAATCTATCATATGATTGGGCTTTATAATTTTGAAGTTGAGGAGATTTATATGTTTTGAGTTGAAATTTAATTAGATTACTAGGGCTTATAATCCACCAACACAAGGTTATGAGAATGCCTAAGAGGTGAGGATTTATGCTTGTTGCCCAAAGGAAATAGCTACCTTAGGTCTTAAATCTAGGGAGATTTGGTACAAGCTAAAGCACGACCTAAATCTAAGTGACAGATGGACATAAGGGCTTCCCTCCTCAAGAGAGAATAAATTTTCTGACTTCTAGACTTGTAACCGCCTGGAGTGGCTGTTAGCTAACTCATCCTATGATTTTAAAACCATGTAGTCTAGTCTTATGAATTGTAAGATAGGTAGAGTAGTTATTTAATTTGAAAGAGACTAAAGTCCTAAGCACACTCCCTAAGAGATTAGAGCATAAGTGGTATGATCATATGACTTAATCTATTGATGCAAAATATTTTCAAATTTTATTTCATTTTAGACACATCATTTTGACAAAGGCTTTAGGATTTCTTATGACTAAATGCATGATGAAATAGGTTTTGGGTCAAGTTAGTTAGAAGAAGGTGTTCTCCACCACAAGGGATGCCCTCACAGGTCAAGTATTCCTTTATCGTGTAAGGATGGAGATCCTTCATGTTCAAGAGAGAAAGAATATGCATGCATGATGTGAAACATACAACCATATATATAAGGGGTTGCTAAATCTATTAATTATCTTATTTATGTTTTAGGATTTATGATGAGGTTATGAGTTGTTTAAAATTTAGTTATGAGTGATTAGTTGGGTGGAAAAGTTATTTTTATCCAAAGAGGCTAATCATATCCAAGCCACACATTAAAGCACCAATCATTTAATAAACTATAAAAAGTATGCCATCCTAATGCACAATGTAAACATAACACCAAATAATTATATAAACTATCATAAAATAATAAAAGGCCGATGTGGTTGGGTACCTCTATACAACCTGAAGATAGAACAAATGGGTAGCCAAGCTCTGGCGCTTGCTTCAAAGGCATCATAGGGTACCTCAGAACAAAGTCTTCTGGCCACTGCTCATCCTAAACCCCCATAACACTAATCTTAATTCCTATTGCAAAAATTATATTTTTATGGAAAAAGTAACTCTAACTACACCTGCAAAATAGAGATTAGCTAAATATACATATAATCCCAAGCATTTGTATTTATAATTTGGACTTAGCACCCTACACATGGATAACTAAGCCACCTGTCCTAACTTGGATTATACTTAAGCATTTAAGCAACTTGCAAAAAGAGCATTCACATTCATTTTTAAGCATCCCTTAACCATAATCCCTTGGAGAAAACTTTATTGGGCTAATATTGGCCTATCATCCAGTCTACGAAGCATACACCCTATCATCCAATCTAAAATAATACATCATAAAATAAAACATACATCATAGCATACATCATCCTAACTTAGAGCTAGAAGTGATGACTTAATTCATATGTGTGTATAAGGCATGTGTAGTAAGTCTTGTTAGGCATTAGTGTTGTATTTTCTAGGTGTAGAAAGATTCAATTTAATATCAAAGGTTGATTTCACTTAAAGTAGTTTAATTGATTTGAGAATTTTAATTTGTATTTTCTTTTGTTTCATTTGATAAAACTTAGCAACTAAGTATTATAAAGAGAGGAAAAGAGGATTTCCCTCTTTCATCCCTACCTTAAGTCACTTTCTAAAGTATATTAATTTGATTTAGTTCTCTTTAGTGAATGGCTTATTAATTGAATTAGTTAATCCTAAGTTTAGGTTCACTTTAAATAATCCTATTCAAAATGAAAGGCATCTTAAGATTAATTTAATTGAATTACTACCACAAGACAAATATTAAATCATTCCTTTCTATCACATGTAACATCAAAGAGGAAAATAAAATATAAGCATGTGATTCATTCAACCAAATTAGTTCTTAGGGATAGTCAAATCAAATAAGATTATCTAAATCAAACTAGAGCTTCTTTATTAATTAAGTTTTGGATTTGATTTGATTTAAAGAGGAGAAGAGAAATCATCACTTGTTGCTTTAAACCCATTCCCACATTAGTGATTTAATTTAATTTAAGGAAATGTAATTAAGTTGATTTTATTAGTTAATTAAATTGAACCCTTAATTAGATGAATTAATTACTCTTACTTATGTCACCTTAAAGTAATTAACTAAATAATTATGAGCCAACAACATGATATGCATGGAAAATAAAATTGCAATGATCATAAGAAATAAAAGGGGCCTAATGCAATTGGCTCATGATTAATAGTTAATTAGATTAACAAACTTAATTAATTACTCTTATGGTTTTCCCACAAATGTGGACTAACCATATTTTCATTAAACTCCTTTAGGTTATTAAACACCTAAAGATCTACCCTATGATTTAATTAATTAATTTTTGACGTGATTATGATTTCAGTTTGATTATGTGATTTAATTAATTAGTTAGATCTTAATTAATTTAATTTTAAAATAGGGTGAAATGAACTTAGGGAAGGGGGTCCCAATCCTATTCTTTAGTTCACCAACTATTTAACAATGATTAATAAACTTAATTAACCAATTAATTACTATTCATGGGATAAATTAATCATTAATTAACTTAAAAGCATAGTTAAGGTTTAAATAGTCAATTTTTCTAATTAAGTGAGCAATAAATCCTAAGAAAATCATGGGAGGCATAGGTCATTCCATTAAATTAACCCATAAAATTTGGGATTAATTTCTCAAGTGATTAAAGAGTAAACAAAATAATTAACTTTGTAATTAGACCCTAATTACTGTTCAAAATTAGTTAAGATCATTTTTACTTAATTCTCCTTTAAAATACCTTAAGAATGAGTATTTATTTGCATTTTTTTTATTTCTCTATGATTTTTTATGATTTTTGAAACTTTTTGCCATTAAAAATGATTGATTAAGCCTAATCCTATTGACCCCATGAGGCGCGCTCTCCATGTGGTGCTACGAAATTAGCTACTTAAAACTTATTCAAATCAACACCTATGTGGTGGTGGAGGTCGTGCTTTGTTTGCCATCCAATCTAAGATCGAATGGCAACGATTAATCCCATAGCTTAATAGGATTAAATTAGATTGATCTAGCGGATCTAATCATGAGTGTTCATTCGATCGCGAACATGGTGTGTGATCTAACGTCTGCAAGGTGAGAATGGAGTCCGTCTGCCATTCCTCACTTGATCTAAGCTTACCCAAGCTTGGATCAACTCCAAAAGGATCCCACACCTTCATGACATCGATCAGAGGGCATCCAACAGTCAAGATTAAATGAGATGCAAGTTTTCTTTAAAAAGCTCCAACCCATTTTTTTCTAAGGATCATTTTGCAAGCATACCACACCGGAGCTCAAGATGGCTCGAATGATTAAGAAAACTTCATCTAGTGGAGATGAAGTTATGTTGAGCATCATTTGGATCAATTCTTTGACATGCTTGGATGTCCATGAACTGATGATTTTGAGTTTAGCTTTGATTGACGTCCCACCTCCAGTGCTCAGGAAGCTTGGTAGATGATTTGTTCTTTCTCAATGAGGCATAGGGAAGGTGCGTGCAAAGTTCATTTGAGTTTAATGAAGAAATGTCAAAGTTAGGTCAGAAATGGGAGTGTCCTATTTTGGGAGGGAATGGCATTTTGATTGAGGAATGAGCTTGGAGCTTGGGAATGGCTCTAGACTCATCTTGGATAGGGCTCGAGAATGATTTTGTGTGTTTGAGTGAAAATGAGGGGTGTATCATCTTGATCGAATGATGGGATAGGGTTTGGCTTCAAGTGGCCATCTGGCCATCTCAGGGAGTCATGGCTGGCATGGAGGAGGTGAGTTGGCTTGGCTTGGTTGGTTGAAGGTGTGGAGGTTGCTTCCAAGGAGGAATCATGGGTGTCCTATGGGTTTCAAATGCTCTAATTGTTAGGGTGAGGTGATTTCACCTCCCATGGGTCATGGCCAACCCAACCCCCCCTTGGGTAAGGTTGGGCAATGTCTGAGGTGCCTAGGTGGACCATTGCAAGAGTACCAAGTGGCCAAGGAATAGAAATGACCACTTACATGGGTGATTTATCTCATGTGATGCCCTTGAACTAGGGGTAGAATGATCATTTAGCATTGGATTTTATTTGGGTAGATTTGAAATGAGCTAAAAGTGGGTTAGCCCAAATTTTAAGTCAATTGGAGTTGATTTGGTTAGGTTTGGCTCAATTTGACTCATTTAGGTCAAATTAGGTTAAGTTGACCAATTGGTCAAATTGGGTCAAAGAAATGGTTGGGTCAAGTTCATATGATCATTTGGGATGTTTTGGTTCAATTGGTTCAGTTTAGTTTGGCTTAGATTAGATTTTGGCTCATTTAAATTTATTTGGGTCAAATGGGTTAAGTTGATCAATTTGACCAAATTGGCCAAATTGGCTTGGGTTGGGTGTTGGTTTGGGTTTAGTTAGCCAATTGAAGATGATTGTAGGCTTTGATTTCAATTAATTTGGATTTGGTTTTGATTTAGGCCAACTTGAATGTTTAGGCCAATTTGGTCTAAGTTGGTCAATTGGGTTCAATTGGGTCCAATCATGTCTTTGATCAAGTTCAACAATCAATTTGGAATTAACTTTATTTGGTTTATATTTTAATTTGACCTAATTTGGTCTTTTAGGTCAATTTGGGTCAACTAGGGCCAAGTGGGCCAATTGGGTTTAGTTTGACTCAATTGAAGGTCAAGTCATATTCAAATATTAATTTTGATTTGGTATGAATTATTGGTTTCAAGGGATTTGACTTAGGTTGCAATTTGGCTAGTTTGGGTTCATATGGGTTAAAGGGTTGACTTGGTCAAATGACCAAGTGACTTGGTTTGACCCAATTTGTGAAAATTGATCAACATATGGTGATCAACAATCATGATGGGAGGTTTTGATGGGCTTGGTTCAATCAAATTTGGGTAGGATTAGAACTTGCTCAAATAGGTCAAATTGGCCACTTTGGGTCAAGTGGACCAATTGGGTTTAGTTGGCTTGATTTTCGGTTGAGTTTGATTTAGTTGAGTTTATACATGGATTTGGGATTGATATATAAATTCAATTACAATTGGCTTGGGTTCAAATGGGTTTTAGTTTATTTGAATATTTCAAGTCAAAGGGGTTAAGTTGGGTTTAACTTGGATTGATTTTGGTTTGGCTTGATGATTGTAGATTTCATTTATATTTGTGAATATGATTTATATTTGGTCAAGTCCATGGAGTTTAGTCATGTGGCTTAGGTTTGGATTTTGATTTGGTTTGATTTAGTTTTGATGATTTAAATGTATATTTTACTTAAATTTGTGAAGATGATTGAAAATATGATTGATTTGTGAGAAAATCAATTGAGTTTGCCTTGATTTGGATTAAGATTTGGCTAAGTCCATGGGATAGGTCATATGGCTTAGGAAGGGTTTTGATTTAATTTTATTTAGTTTGATTTAGTTTGATTTAGTTTTTATCATTTGAATGTAGATTTTATTTATGTTTAGGAAGATGATTGATGATATAAATTGATTATGAGAAAATCAATTGATTTTGGATTGATTTGGATTAAGATTTAGAAAGTCCATGTGATAGGTCATATGGTTTAGGAAGAGTACCAAGTTTGAATTTGATCATGGGAAATAATCATTTGGTTTTGGAATTTGGGTTTGGAATTGGATTTGAATTTGATGTTTGAATTGAACTTAAGGTTTGGTTTGAGAAGGTAAACATGGATTGGATTTGGGTTGTAGGATAGATGGATTATCCTAATCCCTAAGGCATAATCTAATCCTATGGTTAACCCTTCTAAGTCTTTAGACTTAGGTTAAGTGTTTACCTAATTATTATTAGTGTCTTATGACTAGGGAAGTCTTAGTGTTTAGAAGACTCCTAAGTTTAAGATGGGAAGATTGAATCTACACTCCAAAAGTGAGATCAATAGGCCTTAGGCCCCATAATGTTGCCTTTGAAGATAGACGATTGGAAGACTGAAGCCAAGTTTCACATTATAGACTTGGATACATCTTTGAACGCTTTGCTTGGGAGACCATGGATACATGAGAACAACATAGTTCCATCTTCTCTGCTTCAGTGTATGAAGTTTTTGAGAGGTGGGATCGTCTACCGTGTCAAAGGAGATCTCAAGCTATTTATAGATCATGAGGTCTACAAATATGAGGATGCGGCTTACAACCTCCCTTAAAATCAACAAGTCTTTTCTCGCGAACTTGGCCAAAGTTTAAAAATAAAAGAAAAATAAATAAGAAAATGAAAAAGAAAATAGAAGGGAGTGAAAATAAACTTGGAGGAGGAAGTGGATTCTTACATTAGATTCCACCCACGGTTCATTACGCCATTCGAACATATGGGTAGGATGACCTGGTCTCCACTAAGTAGAGGAAGAGACAGTTGAGGCGCCCCAAGGGTGGAAAACCTCCTTATTGGCCACCCAATAGAAAATATGTCCTAACTACTAGGAGTACACCTACTATCCATATAGACTTAGAATCTAGTTCATAAGATGAGTCTTATATGGTTAGCACACCAGCCAGCTCTTCTCAGAAGTAGATTCCATTGAGGTGACACTTGAGCAAGATAGCGATGAAGACCAGCTCCAAAGCAAAGCATAAGTGTATCCAAGTCTATATGTGAAACAATTAGGCATCAGTTGGGAACCTTAGCTCTAACCCCACTTTCCTCTAAACAAGCTGAGGGTTTGGTAGTTAAGGGAGTCCCTAAGTCATCCATAGGTGTGAAGATTCAGATCTTCTTTCTGGGAGCATCATCCTAAAGTCAAGAAGTTGATGTAGAACTTGAGGATGATTCATATAAATATTTAATAGAATTATTTTTTGATTGATACTTGCCTTGTGTTCATAATTTAGCAAAGAAAGGCTTTATCCCACATACTTGGTCAAAGTATAGGTCAGACTACTTCGAAAGAATATGGAAGAACAAATGCAAAAGCTCTCAATCAAGATCGAGACTAAGATTTAGTATAGTGGGTCCAATCGATGATGATAATTACTGCTTAGTCATCACCAATCATTTGGAATTTGATAAGTTCTTTTTAAATCACATTAACTCATACAAGAAGTTATTCTTAGAAACTTCAGATGATCCAGATGATTTTGAAGTCAAAGATGCACTGCCAGAGTTCAAAGAAGAGATCAAGTCAACCATCGACGAGCTCAAGAAAATCAACTTAGAAATTGAAGAAGATCCACACCCAACATACATCAGTTCTTTATTGAATAAAATTGAAACTAATGACTTAGTTAGGCTATTGATTGAGTTTACAGACTACTTTGCATGGAGTTATAAAGAGATGTCTGGATTGGCTCCTGACATAGCAGTCCATAAAGTAGCAATAGAGCCTACTGCTAACCCTATCAAGTAAGCTCCTAGACACATGAGATTAGACATAGAATAATAAGTCATTTATAAAGTCAAGAAACTGATCGATGCTAGCTTCATCTAGAAAGAAAATTACACTACCTGGTTAGCCAGCATCATCCCAGTTAAGAAAAAGAATGGCCAAATTCACATATGCGATGATTTTAGGGATTTAAATAAAACATGTCCAAAAGATGAATTTCCACTACCAATCTCAGAGTTGATGGTAGACATTGCCTCATCTCATGCTATTTTCTCTTTCATGGATGGTTCATCTAGATATATCCAAATAAAGATGGCCCTAGAAGATGAAAGAAATACTTCTTTTAGAACCCTGATCAAAATCTATTGGTATAAGGTCATGCCTTTCAGCCTTAAAAATGCCGATGCTACATACCAACGGGCTATGACTCGAATCTTTGAAAAACTCATTCATCATCAAGTCGAGCGCTATGTTGATGATCTCATAGTCAAAAGTAGAGAAATGGAAGACCATCTCTTTGACTTGAGAGTCATTTTTGAATAGTTAAGACAATTTAACCTCAAAAGGAACCCCTTGAAGTGTGCATTTAGAGTAGCTTTAGAGAAATTCCATGCCTTCAAAGACATCAAGCATTACCTGATGATGCCACCGGTTCTACCAGTCCATATCCCAGGCAAGCCATTCATACTTTACACTGCTACATTAGATGACTCCCTTGGTGCTTTGTTGCCCCAAGCCAATGACGAAGGGAAGAAAAATGCTCTATACTAGCTAAGCTGTCATCTAATCCCAACTGAGGCTAATTATCCACCCATTGAGAAGCATTGCCTAGTTTTAATCTTTACATCCCAAAAGCTACAACACTACATGTTTCCTCATAAGGTGAACTTAATCGCTAGGATCAATCCACTATAATATCTCATAACACAGCTGACAGTATCAAGATAGTTGACATGACGGTCCATGATCCTCTCGTAGTTTGACATTACCTTCATACCCCTTCGTGCGGTGAAAGGACAAGCGCTAGCAGATCTCTTAATAGCACACCCACTTCTTGTTAATGCTTGACTTAGTGTTGATATCCCCAATAGACAAATCATGAATATAGGGGTTACTAGCATTCACCACTGGAAGATGTTCTTTGATGGTGCAGCTTCCTCTTAAAGAGGAGAAGAACCACAATGTACTATTCCAGGAAAGGTAGGGGTAGGAATAGTTCTCTTAATTCTAGACCACTATGTGATGAGATTCTCATATCATCTGTCCAATCCTTACACCAATAATGAAGATGAATATGAATCTCTCATTGTCAGTCTAGAGTTAGCCATTACTCTAAACATTCAGAACATCAACATCTTCGAGGATTCTCAACTAGTTATCAACCAAATCGTTGGGTCCAATAAAGTTATAAAGCCCAAGCTCCATCACTACCACAAGTACACCATGGAGTTGTTGGCCCAAATCTCAAAGGTTACCATTTATAAGATTCCTTGAGGAGAGAACACCATAGCGTATGCTTTAACTAAGCTTGCCAAAGAGTTTGCATGTCTAGAGGATGAGTCCATATCAATAAAGGTCCAAAATAGACAAGTCTTATATCTTATTAATATTGAACTCATCAAAAAGTACTCTCCTTATGGGGAGGTTGCCATTGCCAAGAAGGACGAGGAGTAAGATTGGAGGCAACCATTCATGGATTACTTAAATAAAGGCAAACTACCTTAAGAGAAGTCTCAAGCCCATCAGATGAACCAGAGGGCACTTTCCTTGCTCTTGTGGATGGTGTATTATAAACGGTCTTTTGATCATATGTGGTTACATTGTTTAGAAAAGAACAAAGACCATAAGATCATGACCGAGGTACACTCAGGATTATGTGGAGCCAACCAATCCAATCTGAAGATGAAAGCCAAGATCAAGAGACTGGGATACTATTGGTCATCGATGATCAAAGATTACATGGATACGACTACGCGATGCCACCAATGTCAAATACACAGTGTGGTCCTACACTAACCACCCAACATTCTACATCCTACATTAGCAACATGGTCATTCAAGTGTTGGGGTATCAAAATAGTAGGTCCGATTGATCCTCCTTCTTCCAAGGGTCATCGGTTCATCTTAGCTTATACTGACTACTTTTCCAAATGGGTGAAGGTGATTCTACGTAGAGAGGTTCCAATGTTTTAGGAACCATATCATATATAGGTTCGGAGTGCCTCGATGAATTATATTTGATAATGGTACTGCATTCAAGAGCACCGAGATCAACAACTTTGCCCGGAGACACAACATAGATTGGAGATATTCTACCATCAACTACCCCAGGGCAAACAACTTAGCAATAGCCTTCAACAAAACTCTCATCTAAATACTAATAATGACACTCGACAATAATAAGCTATTGTGGCATAAGCAGTTAGTGGAAGCCTTGTGGGCCTATCGCACCACATATAGAACTCCAACTCAATCTACTCATTTCTCCTTAGTGTAGTCGTTCTACCATTAGAAGTCCAACTCCCATCACTAAGGATAGCAATAGGTAGCAAGATCACAATAGAGCAGAACACCAAGTTGTGGTTAGAAGAGCTCGAAGGTTTGGAGGAGAGAGGCTAGTGAGCATGCTAAAGTCTTGAGTTGTACAATGCTAAAATGATTCAAGCTCATAATAAGTTGGTCTGTCCTAGAGCTTTTCAAGTAAGAGAGTTTATTTTAGTTCTAAGAAGACAGATTGTTGCCCTTCATAAGATGAGAGGCAAGTTTGAACCAACTTGGGAAGGCTCTTTTGCCATAGAGAAGGCCTACTAAGGAGGATCTTATCAACTTATTAATCATAAGGGAGAGTGCCCAATGCTTCCAATCAATGGGCTCTACTTAAAAAAATATTATAAAACATATTTTAAAATAATTATCATCAATGAAAATTCCATTTCAAATTCAATCTCTTCCATGTTGAAAGTATTCTTATTTACAAATCTGTTACGATGTGTTTAGGGTAGGTGTAAGGAACCCGAGCGACATCCTATCCTTCATTGAAACAACACAAACACAAACTACACACAAGCATATAAAACAAACACATATCTTTTATCTCGGGTTACTCTGAGTTGAGATAAGTCCCCCAGTGGTACTCACTCAATAGCTGCTCTAGGTCGGGTTGATGAGCTACCCTGCTAGTGTGTCACCCTAGAGGTCTTCTTGCTTTGGAGGATGTAAGTCTACTATGCTTTCCTTCCATACTTGGCCACTGCACATCGAATAGTGCCTTGTTAGTTTGGTAGGCCTTAATGCATGGCCGGTAAGCTACCTCATGTTGGCTTCATTTAAGAGGATGTGAGTCTACTATGCTTTCTTCTTGGATTAGCTTTCGTGCACTGACTGGGTTGAGTATATTTAAAGTTTAGGATAAGTCTCGTACTGGCTCCTTCCCTACAGACTGCTTCAAGTTTGGGTCTAGTTATTTCTCGGGGCTCCCTGCTTAGTAGTCGCTCTAGGTTAGATAGCATCTGTCCCACCGATGATAGACTATCTCGATGATCAGTTCCACTTGGAAAGTTGTAAGCCTACATGCTTTCTTTCCAAATTGATTATTGCACACCAATGGGCACCTTAGGTTTGTTCGTTCTCACTATACTGATGGATACACCACTCATGCTGATGGATACACCTTAGGTTGGTTGGTTCTTGCACCTTAGGATACACCACTCATGGCAGATGTAAGTCTGCTTCACTTTCTCCTTGACTTGACCACCATACATCAATAGGCTTTCTTTTGAGGCATCAAGATAACGCCTCTAGCAGCACCTCCCCTATGGGCACTATATTTGGATCATGTCCTTTGTGACCCCATTTAGACACTACCTAGGTTACTATCGGATTGGACAGTTCCCTTTTCCTAGTAACCACCCCTATAGTTGGAGAATCCATCCTGTGGATATGCAGATTCTCTCTTGGTCTAGTAAATCTGAGGTAGGTCAAAGCCTACATAGCCCCTTCTCAGTGTGGTCTCTTGCACAGGGTCTACAAACATATAAATAAAATATATATTCACTTGTGATTAGGAGGACACCCATAGCGGTACATTTTCCCAAGAAGGCATCTTATCTTTAGGGCGTTAACAAAACTCTCTATTGGAATCGCCTGACTACTCTTGAGTTGATATAAGTCCCTAGCGATATTCACTCAGTAGTCTCCCCTAAGTCAGGTTCAATTTGTTGTGCTACCAATAAGTCACCCAGAGGTTCTTCCCTGCTTTAGAAGATGTAAATTTGCTATGCCTTCTTCCTAGCACAGTCGTTGCACATCAAAAGGCAACCCCTTAGGTTGGCTAGCTGCAGCCCCAGTAGACTATCCCTTTGGATTTGTATATCTGAGATAGGACAAGTTTGATATAGCCCCTTCTCAGTGGGTCCATCGTACACCTACATGGTCCATAAATTAAGTCTATTAAATTTGATCGAGCTCACATCCCCAGTGGATATGCCCTCAATTTGAAATCAAATGAAACCAAATAAACCATATCAAATCACATGAAATTAAGATCAAATTAATCTTGACTACTTTTGAGTTGACATAAGTCCCCAACAGGATTCACTCAATAGTCACCCTAAGTCAAGTTTGATTTGTTGTGTATCCAATAGGTCACTCTAGCAGTTTTTCCTCACTTTAGAAGATGTAAGTCTGCTACACCTTCTTCTTATCACATCCATTGCATGCCAAAAGGCAACCCCTTAAGTTGGCTAGCTCTACCTAGTCGGTAGATTTTCTTTTGGATTTGTAAACCTGAGGTAGGTTAAGGCTAATATAGGCCCTTCTCAATGGGTCCATCGTACTCCGATAGGGTCCATACATTAACTCAGATTAAATTAAACCCAATCTAATTTTCTCTAGTAGAGTTAAATTACACCCTTCTCCCTAGTGGAGCCCCAAATCATATATAAACAAGTCAAGCAAATAAATCAAATTCAAAACCAACCTCCTTAGTGGAGAAAAATTAAACCAACTCCCTAGTAGATTCTAAATCAAAGAAATCCTACCAAACTCTTATTCCCAATGGATACATCCCTAAATAAATCTATGAAATCAAACTCAAATCCTGATCCCTAGCAGATAGCTCAAACCTACTTCCCTAGTGAAAGGTTCATATACCCAATACCGAGTGGACTCGAGCCCATATCTTTAGCAGATATGCCTCCACATCAATTAAAACAAATCAAATTAAAGTTGATTCGATCATAATCCCCAGTGGATTATAGATTCTTATCCCAAACTGATCTTTTTTCCATAAATCATATAATCAAATCAAATTTAAACATTATCCCAAGTAGATTTTCTTCTTCTATGCCCTCGACATAGACCCCTCACTTATCATGTCCAATGCATGTGTGATCCCTTAGCGGATCTCCCTCCATGTCCTTGACATGGAATTCTCATCAAATCTTATTTCTTCTCTTATGCACACCTTTAATACTTCAACCAAAAGCCTAACAATCTATTCGTTCAAATTACATCATCTTAACATTATAATCAACATTTTATGATTTGTGATGGTGCAAGATCAAACTAACTATACAATATCATGCTAAACATATTATAGTGAGAATTAACACACTATATTATATTATAATATATGATGTCATATTATTATTTTTTATAATATAATATATTGTCTAACATTACACCTCATTAAAATCACTTAAAAGGAACAAATAACTAAATTTTCTCAAACTAACATTAGATGTAAAATTGTTATTTTTCTATTAGAAATGGTACAAAATAGCATAATTTTGGTGTTGCTTCTTAGTGTGTACTATGAAGTTGGCCAAATTCTTCCATCTTAACCTTCAAACTAACATTTTTGTGAGTTTTGACCCAATGTAATATAACAAAAGTAAAAACATACTAAATTGTACAATAACATTTAGTAACACACACCACATTCATATATATGTGAAGTTATTTTGTTATGTACATTATATTTTAATATGCTTTCATATAATATATTATCTTACATTACACCTTAAAATGAATCACTTTAAGCAAAAAAAATTTATAAAATTTGGTTTGAAAAATGAACATTTATTTTGGATGCAAAATTCCATTCTTTTGATTAAATGACACACCATAGCACACCCCCAATGATGTTCCCTAAAGCTTACTTAAATTTGGCCAAATCCATCATCTCACCTATAAATCAGTATTTTTATGAATTATACCGTACAAACTCTACTACATCATACTATAACAAACTAAAATATGCTAAACAACAAGTAGTAATACACAATAGTATGCTATAATGCATGATGCTATGCTATGTTATGGCATCCTATATTATAATACACTATAACATATTATATTATATTATATTGCATATCACATCACAAGGGATTGCTTAAGATAAAAATCATAAAATTAGTCTAACCAATAAAAAAATTATATATTTAGTCGTATCACATACATATTTTAAATTGAAACAATATGTTATGATGCCATGCTCTACCTATAGTGAATTTGGCCAAATTCCACCATTTAAAAGTCTAAATCAAGATTTTTATAAATAATGCTAGTGTAGGCTCGACTGAATGATTATAAAATACTAAAAGAATTTAAAATGCACATAACAATATATAATGATATATGATGTTATACTATGTGACAACATATAATATTTATTTAGAACATAAAATCTTACTTTTCAGACTACAAGTGGTGTAGCACACCATTGGTACTACAACTCAATTCCCACTTCAAATTTAACAAATTTCATCATCTGATTTATTAAATCAATATTTTTATGATTTATATTAATATAGACTATTGGGCACAATACCATTATAGACTAAAACATTTCAGAACATCTTATAACATCCAAAAACACATCACTACATGCTCAAATATATGATGTTACATTATACTATAATATAAGGTAATATAATATGATTTAAGGTGAAGGTTTATGGTATTCAAATCTCTAATAGTCAAGGGAAAGTCACTTGAAGACATTTTCTTTAGCTACCATAACTATGTTAGGATTAGGTCATTCTTTAGATCTACTCCTATTGACATCTTTATTCAATGTTTAGGGTTTAGGGTTAGTTTAGGGTTTATGATTAAGAATAAGTTTAGGGTTTAAGGTTTAAGATTAATTTAGGGTTTTGGGTTTATGGTTTAAGGTTTGGGGTTTAGGGTTTAGAGTTTATGGTTACAGGTTTTAGGGTTTAGGGTTTATGGTTTTAAGGTTTAGGGTTTAGGGTTTAGGTTTTAGGGTTTAGGGTTTAGGGTTTTGGATTTTTGGTTTAAGGTTTAGGGTTTTTAGGGTTTAAGGTTTAGGATTTAGGGTTAAGGGTTTAGGGTTTAGGGTTTAGAGTTTAGGGTTTAGGTTTTCAGTTAAAGGTTTAAGTTTTAGTTTAGGATTTAGGATTTAGGGTTTAGGGTTTAAGGTTTTTTTTAATAGAGTAGAAATTCATATTCAACATTTCTTCTTTTTGATTTCATCAAGCAAGTGGCACCCTAAGTTTTCTAAGACACAAACGATGACATAGATAAAAAATGAGAACCCATAGAGCAACTCAAAAACCCTAGATAAGTAGAACCGTCTCTACTATAAAGACATAGTTCCATAAGAAATAGATTAGATCGACCGTTCTTCTATTTCTCTAGTTCCCATCAGAACCACCCCCACCTCTCGAGTAGCGGGATCCACCATCATATCCCTGATCTCTCCCTCTTCCACCACGATGGCTGTAACCTCCATTGCTCCTCCCACCTCCGTAACCACCACTGCTCTGACCGCCACCTCCATATCCACCATCACATCTAGATCCCCCACCACCACTGAGATAACCGCCACCTTAGCCTTCGCCTCCACCATCAGATCTAGACTGAGCCTAGTTGACAATGATGTTCCTGCCATGGTTACCCATTCTAGGGTTTAGGTTTTGGGTTTAGGGTTTGTGGTTTAGTTTAGGTTTAGGGTTTTAGGGTTTTTAGTTTGGGTTTTAGGTTTAGGGTTTAGGATTTAGGGTTTAGGGGTTTTTTTTTAAAAATAAATAAAATTAAGTAAATTGGTAGGTTTTGATTTATTTAGTTTATGATTTATTTATTTTAGTTTATTTTATTTTTTATCTTTATTTAGGTTAATTTTTTATTTTTATTTAGTTTACTTTATTTATTTTAGTTTATTTTTTTAGGTTTAGGTTCATTTTTAGTTGAGTTTTATTTTTCTTTTTTAGGTTTAGGTTTTATATTTTATTTTTAGGTTTAAGTTTAGGTATTTATTTTATTTTTTTAGGATTAGCTTTTAGGTTTTTATTTTAGGTATATTCTTAAGTTTTATTATTTAGTTTATGTTTAGGTTTATTTTTAGTTAATTTTTTTTATTTAGTTTTGGTATAGGTTTATGTTTATATATATATTTTTAGTTTAGTTTATTTTAGTTTATATTTAGGTTTATTTTATTTTTATTTTAGGTTTAGGTTTTTTTAGTTTAGGGTTTAGGCTTTATTTTTTATTTATTTTTAGGTATTATTTTTAGTTTTATTTTTTAGGTTTAGGTTTTGATTTAGTTTTTATTTTAAGTATATTTTATTTGTATTTTAGGTTTACTTTTTATTTTATTTAGGTTTTTATTAATTTATTTTAGTTTAGTTTTTATTTTTATATTTATTTTTATTTTTGTAGGTTGAGGTTTAAGATTTAGTTTATGGTTTTATTTTATTTTATTTTATTTATTTTATTTTGGTTTAGATTTTTTTATTTATTTTATTTTTATGTCTAATTTAGTTTTGGTTTAAGTTTTTAGGTTTTTAGATTTTTAAGGTTTAGGATTTCAGGTTTCGGGTTTATGGTTAGTTTAGGGTTTAGGGTTTTGGGTTTAAGGTTCAGGGTTCAGGGTTTAGGTTTTAGATTTAGGGTTTAATTTTTAGTTTAGGGTTTAGGGTTTAAGGTTTTCCATAAGAGAGAACAAATTCATAATCAACATTTCTTCTTTTCGATTTCATCAATCAAGTAGCACCCCAAGTTTTCTAAGACCCAAGCGACGATAGAGATAAAAAATGAGCACCCATAAAGCAAATCAAAAACCCTAGATAAGTTGAACCATTTCTACTGTAAAGACACAGATAAATAATAGCAAATTGAATTGACCAATTTTCAGTTTCTCTAGTTCCCATCATAACCACCCCTGCCTCTCGAGTGGTGAGATCACCCATCATATCCCTGATCTCTCTCTCCGCCACCACCATGGCTGTAACCTTCATCGCTCCTCCCACCTCCATAAACACCATTTCTCTAATGACCACCTCCATATCCATAAGCACCTCCAGATCCCCCTCTACCACTATGATAACTGCCACCTTCGCCTTCGCCTCCATTGCAGATCTGGATAGAGGCTAGTTGACGGTGATGTTTCTACCATCAAGGTTCTTCCCATTCTTAGGGTTTAGGGTTAGTTTAGGGTTTATGGATTAGGGTTTAGGGTTTAGGGTTTGGCATTTATGATTTAGGATTGGCGGTTTTAAGGTTTAGGGTTTGGGGTTCAAGGATTAGGGTTTTAGTGTTTAGCATTTAGGGATTGGGGTTTAGGGTTTTAGGGTTTAGGTTTTAGGGTTTAGAGTTTAGGGTTTAGGGTTTAGGATTTAGGGTTTTACGGTTTAGGGTTTAAGGTTTAGGATTGTAGGTTTAGGGTTATAGGTTTAGGGTTTAGGGTTTAGATTTAGGGTTCTAAGTTTTTTTTTAAATTAAGTAAATCTGTAGGTTTAGGCTTATTTAGTTTATTTATTATTTATTTCAGTTTATTTTATTTTTATTTTTATTTAGGTTTATTTTTTATTTTTTATAGTTTAGTTTATTTATTTTAGTTTAGGTTCTTTATTTTAGTTTATTTTTTTAGGTTTAAGTTTATTTAGTTGAGTTTTATTTTTATTTTATTTTTAAGGTTTAGGTTTTATTTTTTATTTTTAAGTTTAGGTTTAGGTTTTTATTTTATTTTTTTAGGTTTAAGTTTTAGGTTTTTATTTTATGTTTATTTTTAGGTTTTATTTTTTAGTTTAGGTTTAAGTTTATTTTTATTTTTTATTTATTTATTTAGTTTAGGTTTAGGTTTAGGTTGAGTTTAATTTAAGTTTAGGTTTAGGTTTTATTTATTTTAGTTTAGTTTATTTTAGTTTAGGTTTAGGTTTAGTTTATTTAGTGTATTTTATTTTTATTTTAGTTTAAGTTTTATTTAGTTTATGTTTCATTTTTTATTTATTTTTAGGTTTATTTTTTGGTTTAGGTTTTTATTTAGTTTTTATTTTATTTTATTTTAGATTTATTTTATTTTTATTTTATGTTTAGTTATTATTTTCTTTTAGTTTTTAATTCTTAGGTTTATTTATTTTTTTATTCTAGTTTAGGCTTTAATTTATTTTATTTTATTTTCAGGTTTAAGTTTTAGTTTTAGTTTAGGTTTTAAATTTTTAAATTTATTTTAGTTTATGTTTATTTATTTTATTATTTGGTTTATTTAGTTTATGTTTAGGTTTTTAAGTTTTTAGTGTTTTGGGTTTAAGGTTTAGGGTTTAGTATTTAGGGTTTAGGATTTAGGCTTTTAGGGTTTAGGGTTTTAAGGTTTTAGGGTTTAGGGCTTAGGGTTAGGGTTTAGGGTTTAGGGTTTAAGGTTAGATTTGGATTTAGGATTAGTTTACAGTTTAGAGTTTAAGTTTTTTTGTGTTTAGGGTTAGTTTTGGTTTAAGTTTTTTTATTTATTTTATTTTTAGGTTTAACTTTTTAATATTTTAGGGTTTAGGGTTTAGGGTTTAGGGTTTAAGGTTTAGGGTGTAGGGTTTAGAGTTTAGGGTTTAGGTTTTAGGTTTAGGGTTTAAGATTTAGTTTAGCATTTATGGTTTATGGTTGAAGTTTTTTTTATTTAGAGAGAACAAATTCAGATTCAACATTTCTTCTTTTTGATTTCATCAACATTGTAGCACCCCAGGTATTCTAAGACATAAGTGATGACATAGATAGAAAATGAGCACCCATAATGCAAATAAAAAACCCTAGATAAGTTGAACCATCTCTATAAAGATACAGTTCCATAAGCAGCAGATTGGATCGATCATTCTTTACCTTCTCTAGTTCCCATCAGAACCACCCCTACCTCTCGAGTTGCATGATCTGCCATCATATCCTTGATTTCTCCCTCCGCCTCCCCATAATTGTAACCTCCATTGCTCCTCCCGTCTCTATAACCACCACTGCTCTGACCACCACCTCCATATCCACTAGCACCTGCAGTCCTCCACCACATAATCACGCCTTTGCCTCCACCACTAGATCTAGCTTTGATGTGATGTTCCTGCCATCAAGTTTCTTCCCATTGTTAGGGTTTAGGGTTAGTTTAAAGTTTAGGGCTTAGGGTTAGTTTAGGGTTTAGGGTTTAGGGTTTGGGGTTTAAGGTTTAGGATGTAGTTTTGGGATGAGGTTTATGGTTTAGCTTTAGGATTTTGGTTTAGGGTTTGGATTTAGGGTTTTAGTTTAGGGTTTAGGTTCTTTAGGGATTAGGGTTTAGGGTTTAGGTTTAGGGTTTAGGGTTGTAGGTTTAGGGTTGTAAGTTGGGTTGTAGGTTTAGGGTTAGTTTAGGGTTTAGGGTTTAGGAGTTGGGTTTAGGTTTTTTTTTAAATTAAGTAAATTGGTAGGTTTAGGATTATTTAGTTTATTTAGTTTATTTTTTATTTATTTGAGTTTATTTTATTTTTTCTTTTTATTTATTTTATGTTTATTTATTTTAGTTTATGTTTTTTATTTTAGTTTTTTTAGGTTTAGGATTATTTTTTAGTTGAGTTTTATTTTTATTTTATTTTTAAGGTTTAGGTTTTGTTTTATTTTTTTAGGTTTCAGTTTTAGGTTTTCATTTTAGGTTTATTTTTTACTTTAGGTTTAGGCTTATTTTTAATTTATTTTATTTTATTTAGTTTAGGTTAAGGTTTAAGTTTAGTTTATTTTAGGTTTAGGTTTAGGTTTTATATATTTTAGTTTAATTTATTTTATTTTAGGTTTAGATTTATTTTATTTTTATTTTAGGTTTATGTTTTTTTAGTTTAGGGTTTAGGTTTTATTTTAAATTTATTTTTAGGTTTATTTTTTAGGTTTAAGTTTTTATTTAGTTATTTTTTTTATTTTATATTATTTTATTTTATTTTTATTTAGGTTTTCTTCTTAGGTTTATTTTATTTTATTTAATTTTGTTTAGGTTTTATTTATTTTATTTTAGTTTAATTTTATTTTATTTTATTTTACTTTTAAGTTTAGGTTTAGTTTATTTAGTTATTTTTATTTTATTTTAAGTGCAAGTTATTTATTTTAGTATTAGGTTTTATTTATTTTTTTTTTTAGGGTTTAGGGTTTTTAGTTTATGGAGGGTTTAAGAGTTTAGGTAGGGTTTAGGGAGGTGGAGGTTTAGGGAGGTTGTATTGGGTTTAGAGTTTAGGAGTAGTAGTAAGGGTTAGAGTTTAAGGGAGTTTAGGGTTTTAGGGTCAGGTGATAGGGTTGATATTTGGGGTTTGGTTTGGAGTTAGTGGAGGAGTTCAGTGGGTTTAGGAGTTTAGGGTTTAGTAGGGTTTAGGGTCAGGTTTAGGATTTAGGTTTAGTGTTTAGGGGTTTTAGGGTTTATGGTTTAGGATTTAGGGGTTTTTAAATTTATGTAAACTGAAGGTTTAGGTTATTTAGTTTATTTTTATTTATTTATTTATTTTATTTTATTTTTTTAGTTTATATTTTAGCTTTATTTATTTTAGTTTAGGTTTATTTTAGTTTATTTTAGTTTAGTTTAGGTCATATTTTAGTATTTTTTATTTTATTTTATTTTAGGTTTAGGTTTGGTTTTATTTTAGGTTTAGGTTTAGGTTTTATTTTATTTTCAGTTTAGGTTTTAGGTTTTATTTTAGGTTTTTTTTTTAGGTTTTAGTTTTTTAGTTTAGGTTTAGGTTTATTTTAGTTTATTTTATTTTATTTAGTTTTTAGGTTTAGGTTTAGGTTTGGTTTATTTTATTTTAGTTTGCTTATTTTATTTTACTTTTATTTTAGGTTTAGGTTTTTTTATAGTTTAGGGTTATTTATTTTTAGGTTTTATTATTAGGTTTAGTTTTTATGTTTAGATTTTTTTTAATTTTTATTTTATTTTATTTTTGGTTATTTTTTCGTTTAGTTTTTATTTTATTTAGGTTTTTATTCTTAGGTTTATTTTATTTTTTTAGTTTAGTTTAGGTTTTCAGTTTATTTTAGCTTAGTTTTTACTTTTTATTTTATTTTATTTTTATGTTAAGGTTTAGGTTTAGGTTTTTATTTTATTTTATTTTATTTAGGTTTAGGTTTTTTTTATTTAATTTATTTTTCAATTTTATTTAGTTTAAGTTTAGATTTTTAGGTTTTTAGGGTTTAGGGTTTAAGTTTTTTTTTTTTTTTTTTGGGAAAAGAGGAAATTTTATTACCAAAAGAAAAGGAAATAATGACCTTAAAGGGGATAAAACTCAAAGGCTACTGCTCAAAGAGCTACAGAAGTACCTATAGTAAAAAACCCCCTAACTAATACAAAAGATAGCAAAAAGCAAAAGGAAAAACTAAGAATAACACAATTCTGAGCAAAATCCATCAGAGACACAAGAACAAGTGAAGGAAACCTGTAAGAAAAAAACTAAAGTAGAGATAAGCACAAATAAAAGAAAATAAACAAAGATAAAGAGAAAGGAAAGAAAAGCCAAAGAAAAGGCTCAGGCTTAGTCACAAAAATTAGAAGTGGCAACAAAAATTTATTAGCAGCCAAACTTCAAAAGGAGAATTACAATCACAAATAATGCTACCAACCAATAAAAAAGATTTAAATTCCTAGCCATCATAGCCAACAAACCTCATAAAGGTACCCAAGCACACACCAAGAGCCAGCAAAGATCTAGAAGCAGCCACTAGAAAGGCAAGAATAGCAACAAAGCCTCCAGCCAAAGTGGGACAATAATAGAAAATAAATGAGCCAACAAAAAAAAATCCAAGCCAACACAACCATCCAACCACCCAAGAGCAACAAGAATAATAAACAAAGACACCAACCAAAGAGGATGTACCACAAACAGAAGCAAGGGGGGAAGAAGGGAAGCAAACAATAAGCTCACCAACTCCAACCAGATGAAAGCAACCATAATTTGCCACAGCTGCCTAAAAACAAAATAAGAAACAATAAGTCCACCAAAGCCACAAAGGAAAGTAGTAGCCATAGCCAAAACCAAATCAGCCCAACCAACATCTCATCAAGAGAAGGCACCCAAAAACCAGAAAGCTCAAGGATACCAACCACAAAGCCACCATAGAAAAATAAACCAACCAACCAAAAACCAAAGAATAATCCTACAAGAGATACCACATTAAAAGTAGGAGCAGCAAATGACAATAGCTAGACAACCAAAATAGCTAGAAGCTAGCATTCCAACCTATAAAGTACAAGAAAAATACAAGAATAGAAAGCCCCCAAGAAAGACAGAAGCCAACAGCAACCGAACAAACTAAAACCACCAGAAGCTCCCAATTAGAAGCCCCAAACAAACCAATAATCGAAAAGAAAAAAAGATAAGAAATGAAGAAAAATTAAGAAAATATAACATAAGGTAAACAAGATATATCTAAATTAGACAACCCTCTTAATTGATTAGGAATATTTGCATTGGTAAACAAAGTAAAATTTGAGAAATTACACCCCAAACTAGCTAAGAAATCCACACAAGAATTACCTTCTCTTAAAATATGAGTAATATTAAAAGAAAGTTTAGGGATAATAGCTTTAATATTTCTAATTAAATAAAAAATCTCAGCATTACCTTTATAGTTAGAATTGATCATAGCAACAACCATCTCAGCATCAGATTCCAATCAAATAGTATGAAATTTTTATCCAAACAAATCTTAAGAGCATGATAAAGAACCATCAATTTAGTAAAATATAACAGAATTAGTAGAGAGAGGAGTGGAAAAAGCCAAGATAATATTCCCAAGATTATTCCTAAAATACCACGACAACCCGACTTGTTATGTGCAACAGAGCCATCAGTATTAATTTTAATACAATAATTAAGAGGCTTAATCCAATAAATAATTTTATAATATGGAGATTAGTCACAATAAAGAAATTGGATACTCAATTTAGAGGCAACAAACTTGCAACCTCTATAATTAGTACCACTAAGAAGAGCAGCCTTATGTAAGAAAAAAAAATCTTTTCTTTAGTGCTAGCAATAATCCTCTTATAATTCATAGGCACATTACAATTTTTAGGGTTTATGGTTGTAGGTTTAGGATTGTAGGTTTAGGGTTTAGGGTTTAGGGTTTAAGGTTAGTTTTAGGGTTTAGGGGGTCTTTTCTTAAATAAAGTAAACCAGTAGGTATAGGTTTATTTTGCTTATTTAGTTTATTTTATTTTTTATTTTTATTCATGTTTATTTTTTATATTTATTTAGTTTAGTTTATTTATTTTAGTTTAGGTTTTTTACTTCAGTTTATTTTTTAGGCTAGGTTTAGGTTTATGCATATTTTCTAGTTTTGTTTTCTTTTTATTTTATTTTTTAGGTTTAAGTTTTATTTTTTATTTTCAAGTTTAGGTTTAAGTTTTTATTTTATTTTTTTAGGTTTAGGTTTTAGGTTTATTTTTAGTTTATCTTAGTTTAGGTTAGTTTGGTTTGTTTTGTTTATTTATTTGTGTTTGTTTAGGTTGATTTTGTGTTTAGGGTTTGAAGTTTTAGGTTTAGGTTTAGGTTTTATTTATTTTAGTTTAGTTTATTTTTGTTTAGGTTTAGGTTTATTTTACATTGTTTATTATATTTTTATTTTAACTTTAGGATTTTTGTTTATTTATGGATTAGGTTTTATTTTTTATTTATTTTTAGATTTAAGTTTTTATTCAATATTTATTTTATTTTATTTTAGGTTTATTTAGTTCATTTTATATTTATTTTAGTTAATTTTACTTTTAATTTTAATTTAAGTTTATTTTTTAATTTTATTTTATTTTATTTATTTATTTTAGTTTTATTTATTTTTGTTTATGTTTTTTATTTTAGTTTATTTTTTAGGTTTAGGTTTAGGTTTATGCATATTTTTTAGTTTAGTTTTATTTTTATTATATTTTTTAGGTTTAGGTTTTATTTTTCATTTTTAGGTTTAGGTTTAGGTTTATATTTTTTTTTTTTTTAGGTTTAGGTTTTAGGTTCTTATTTTAAGTTTATTTTCAAGTTCTATTTTTTTAGTTTTGGTTTAAGTTTATTTTAGTTTATTTTATGTTTTTTAGTTTAGGTTTAGGATTAGTTTATTTTAGGTTTAGGTTTAGGTTTTATTTATTTTAGTTTATTTTATTTTAATTTAGGTTTAGGTTTATATTATTTTGTTAATTTTATTTTGATTTTAGGTATAAGTTTTTTATTTAGTTTAAGGACTAGGTTTTATTTTTGATTTATTTTTAGGTTTATTTTTTATTTAGTTTTTATTTTTATTTTTAATTTTAGGTTTATTTAATTTTTATTTTACCTTTAGTTTTTATTTTATTTAGGTTTTATTCTTAAGTTTATTATATTTTTTAATTTATTTTAGGTTTTTATTTATTTTATTATAATTTATTTTTATTTTTTATTTTACTTTAGTTTTAGGTTTAGGTTTATGTTTTAGATTAGGTTTTTATTTTATTTTATTTTATTTAGGTTTAGATTTATTTATTTATTTTATTATTAGGTTTAATTTTGTTTAGGTTTAGGTTTTAGGTTTTTAGGACTTAGGGTTTAAGGTTTAGGGTTAACTTAGGGTTTAGGGTTAGTTTAAGGCTTAGGGTTTAGTCATTAGGGTTTAGGGTTTAGTAAGTTTAGGGTTTACAATTTATGATTTTAGGGTTTAGGGTTTAGGGTTAGTTAGGGTTGGAGTTTAGGGTTGTAGGTTTAGGGTTTAGAGTTTAGGGTCAGTTTTAGGTTTAGGGTTTAGGGTTTAGGGTTTAGGATTTAGGGTTTAGGTATAGGGTTTAAGGTTTTTGTTTTTTTTAAAAAAATTAAATAAATCGGTAGGCTTAAGTTTATCTGGATTATTTAGTTTTTTTTTTATTTTAGTTTATTTTAAATTTTTCATTTAGGGTTATTTTTTATTTTTATTTAGTTTAGTTTATTTATTTTAGGTTTATTTATTTTAGTTTAGGTTTTTTATTTTATTTTATTTTTTAGGTTTAGGTTTATGCTTATTTTTTTAGTTTAGTTTTATTTTTATTTTGTTTTTTAGGTTTAAGTTTTATTTTTTTATTTTTAGGTTTAGGTTTATGTTTTTATTTTATTTTTTTAGGTTTAGGTTTTAGGTTTTTTTAGGTTTTATTTTTTAGTTTAGGTTTAGGTTTTAGTTTATTTTATTTTATTTAGTTTAAGGTTTAGGTTTAGTTTATTTTAGGTTTAGGTTTAGGTTTCATTTATTTTAGTTTAGTTTATGTTAGTTTATTTTTAGGTTTAGGTTTAGGTTTATTTTATTTTGTTTATTTTAGGTTAAGGTTATTTTTTACTATAGGGTTTAGGTTTTATTTTTTATTTGTTTTTAGGTTTTATTTTTAGTTTATTTTTTATGTATTTATTTTTATTTAGTTATAATTTTATTTTATTTTTGGTTTATTTTATTTTTATTTTATGTTTAGTTTTAATTTTATTTAGATTTTTTATTTTTAGGTTTATCTTATTTTTTAGTTTAATTTAGGATTTTATTATTTTATTTTAATTTAGTTTTTATTTTTATTTTATTCTATTTTTACATTTAGGTTTAGGTTTAGGTTTAGGTTTAGGTTTTACTTTAGGTTTTAATTTAATTTAATTTTTTTATTTTATTTAGGTTTTGGTTTTTTTATTTATTTTATTTATTTTATTTTATTTAGTTTCAATCTAGGCTTTTAGGGTTTAGGGTTGGGGTTTATGGTTTGGGGTTTTTTAAAAAAAATTAAGTAAACCGATAGGTTTAAGTTTACTTAGTTTATTTTTTATTTATTTCAATTTTTTTAGTTTATTTTTTATTTTTATTTAGTTTAGTTTATGTAATTTTGGTTTATTTATTTTAAGTATATTTATTTTAGTTTATGTTTACTTATTTTAGTTTATCTTTTTTAGCACCATGTTTAGTTTTATGCTTATTTTTTATTGTAGTTTTATTTTTATTTAATTTTTTAAGTTTTGGTTTTATTTTTTATTTTTAGGTTTACATTTTGGTTTTTATTTTATTTTTTAGGTTTAGGTTTTAGGTTTTCATTTTTGGTTTATATTTAGGTTTTATTTTTTTAGTTCAGGTTTAGGTTAATTTTATTTATTTTATTTAGTTTAGGCTTTATGTTTACTTTATTTTGGGTTTAGGTTTAGGTTTAATTTATTTTAGTTTAGGTTTAGGTTTATTTTAGGTTTAGTTTTTTTTTTGGGTTAAGGTTTTATTTTTTATTTTTTTAGGTATAATTTTTAGGTTTATTTTTAGGTTTAGGTTTTTATTTTATTTTTATTTTAGGTTTCGTTTTTATTTCATTTAGGTTTTTATTTTCTAGTTTAGTTTAGGTTTTTATTTATATTATTTTAGTTTAGTTTTATTTTTATTTAAATTTTTTTTGTTTAGGTTTTAGTTCATTTTTTGTTTTTTTATTTTATTTTTTTTTAGATTTTTTTATTTATTTTATTTTTAGGTTTTATTTGGTCTAGGTTTAGGTTTTTAGCTTTTAGGGTTTAGTGTTTTCTTTGGGGATGGGGGGTTGATTTAGGATTTAGGTTTTAGGGTTTACAGGTTTAGGGTTTAAGGTTTATGTTTAGAGTTTAAGGCTTTTGGGGTTTAGGGTTTAGGGTTTAGGGTTTAGGGTTAAGGGTTTAGGTTTATGGTTCAAGTTTTAGTTTATGATTTAGGGTTTTTGGTTTTTATTTAATATTGGACAAATTTAGATTCAACATTTCTTCTTTTCAATGTCATCAACCAAGTAACACAACAAGTTTTCTAAGACATAAGCAATGACATAGATAAAAAAGGAGCATGCATAGAGCAATTCAAAAAATAGATAACTAGAACCATCTCTACAGTAATGACATAATTCCATAGCGATCAAATTCTTATTCTCGGTTCCCATTAACCAGGCCTCTCAGTAATGGGATCCACCATCATTTCCCGATCTCTCCTCGCACCACTATAATCTCATGCTCCTCCCTCCACCAACCACCACTACTCCGACCACCACATCCATATCCACTAGCACCTCCAGACAATCCCACCACCATTGAGATAACTACCACCTCTTTCTTTGCCGCCACTGCTAGATCTAGACTGAGCCTAGTTAACGATGATGTTCCTACTGTCAAGGTTCTGCCCATTCTTAGGGTTTAAGTTTTGGTTTATTTTTATTAGGTTTTAGGGTTTAGGTTTATTTTTTAATTTATTTAGTTACTTTAGCTTTAGGTTTAGGGTTTGGGGTCAAGGGTTCAGGGTTTATGGTTAGGGTTTAGGGTTTAGGGTTTAGGGTTTAGGGTTTAGGGTTTAGGGTTTTAGAGTTTATGCATTTATGGTTTAGGGTTTTGGTGTTAGGGATTTTTAGGGTTTAGGGTTTATCATTTAGGGTATAGGTTTAAGGTTTATGATTTAGGGTTTATGTTTATTTTTTAAATGAAGTAAATAGGTAGGTTTAAGTTTATTTAGTTTTGTTATTTATTTATTATTTATTTTAGTTTATTTTTAATGTTTAACTTTGTTTTTTAGTTGAGTTTTATTTTTATTTTCTTTTTTAGGTTTTGGTTTTATTTTTTATTTTTAGGTTTAGGTTTAGGTTTTTAATTTATTATTTTAGGTTTAGGTTTTAGGTTTTTATGTTAGGTTTATTTTCAATTTTATTTTTTAGTTCAGGTTTAGGTTTATGTTTAGGTTTAGGTTTTATTTATTTTAGTTTAGTTTATTTTAGTTTAGGTTTATTTTATTTTGTTTATTTTATTATTATTTTAGGTTTAGGTTATTTTTTAGTTTAGGCTTTAAGTTTTATTTTTTATTTATGTTTAGGTTTATTTTTAAGGTTTATGTTTTTATTTTGTTTTTATTTTATTTTATTTTAAGTTTATTTTATTTTTATTTTACATTTAGTTTTTATTAGATAAGTTTTCTTATTCTTAAGTTTTTTTTTAGTTTTTTTATTAGTTTATTTTTTTTTAGGTTTACATTTTAGTTTTAGTTTTTATTTTATTTTATTATTTTATTTTATTTAGGTTTAGGTTTTAATATATTTTTTAATTTTTAGGTTTTACTTAGTTTAGGTTTAGGTTTTAAGATTTTAGGTTTAGGGTTTAGGGTTTAGGGTTTAGGATTTAGGGTTTTAGGGTTTACGATTTTAGGATTTAGGGTTTAGGGTTAGGGTTTAGGGTTTAAGCTTTAGGGTTTAGGGTTTTTAGGGTTTATGGATTAGGGTTAGCCTAGGGTTTTTTTTAATTAAGTAAACCATAAAGTTTAGGTTTATTTAGTTTATTTTTGATTCATTTTGGTTTATTTTAATTTTTATTTTTATTTATGTTTATTTTTTATATTTAGTTTAGTTTATTTATATTAGGTTTAGGTTTATTTTTCAGTTTTAGGTTTTTTTTAAAATTTTTAGGATTAGGTTTTTATTTTAATTTTTTTTGTTTAAGTTTTAAGTTTTTATTTTAGGTTTATTTTTAGGTTTTATTTTTTACTTTAGATTTAGGTTTATTGGTAGTTTATTTTATTTTATTTATTTTAGGTTAAGGTTCATGTTTAGTTTAGTTTGGTTTAGGTTTAGTTTATTTTAGGTTTTATTTATTTTTGTTTAGTTTATTTTGAATTAGGTTTAGGTTTATTTTATTTTGATTATTTACTTTAATTTTTGGTTTAGTTTTTTTTTTAGTTTAGGGTTTAGGTTTTATTTTTATTTGTTTTAGGTTTAATTTTTAGGTTTAGGTTTTTATTTTGTCTTTATTTTATTTTAGTTTTATTTTAGGTTTATTTTATTTTTATTTAAGTTTAGTATTTATTTTGTTTATATTTTTTATTCTCAGGTTTATTATATTTTATTTTGTTTAGTTTAGGTTTTTATTTATTTTATTTTAGTTTATTTTTATTAGTTTATTTTATTTTGTTTTTTAGGTTTAGGTTTAGTTTTTAGTTTAGGTCTTTATTTTCTTTTTTATTTTATTTTTATTTAAGTTTAGGTTTTTTAATTTATTTTACTTTTAGGTTTTATTTTGTTTAGGTTTAGGTTTTTAAGTTTTTATGGTTTATGGTTTATGGTTTAGGGTTTAGGGATTTAGGGTTTAGGGTTTAGGGTTTTAGTGTTTAGGTTTAGGTTAGCTTAGGTTTAGTGTTTATTTTAGTTTAGTTTTTTTAGGTTTAGTTTAAGTTTAAAGTTTAGGTTTAAGGTTTAAAAAGTTTAGTTTAAGATTTAGGTTTTAGGTTTAGTTAGGGTTTAGGTTTGATTAGTTAGATTTAGCTTAGAATTTGAGTTTAGGGTTTACGGTTTATGGTTTAGGTTAGTTTAGG
Source organism: Cymbidium sinense (assembly GCA_021442155.1). Classification (NCBI taxonomy): domain Eukaryota; kingdom Viridiplantae; phylum Streptophyta; class Magnoliopsida; order Asparagales; family Orchidaceae; genus Cymbidium; species Cymbidium sinense. Next base: position 91,467,533 of record CM038214.1, on the reverse strand, counting down.
GTTTAAGGTTTAGGGTTTAGGGTTTAGGGTTTCGGGTTTAGTGTTTTGGGGTTTAGGGTTTAGGGATTAGGGTTTTGGGTTTAGGGTTTTAGCATTTTAGGGTTTAGAGTTTTGGGTTTAGGGTTAGTTTTAGGGTTTAGGGTTAGGGTTTTTTGTTATTATTTTAATTATTTTTATTACTTTATTTTTTTAAATTAAGTAAACTAGTAGGTTTTGGTTTATTTAGTTTATTTATTATTTATTTTAGTTTATTTTAATTTTTATTTTGATTTAGGTTTCTTTGTTTAGTTTATTTATTTTAGTTTTGGGTTTTTATTTTAGTTTATTTTTTAGGTTTAGGTTTAGGTTAGTTTTTTAGTTTAGTTTTATTTTTATTTTATTTTGTATGTTTAGGTTTTATTTTTTATTTTTAGGTTCAAGTTTAGGTTTTTATTTTATTTTTTTTAGGGTTAGGTTTTAGGTTTTTTGTTTAGGTTTATTTTTAGGTTTTATTTTTTAGTTTAGGTTTAGGTTTATTTTTAGTTTATTTTATTTTATTTAGTTTAGGTTTGAGTTTTGGTTTAGGCTTAGGTTTATTTTATTTTATTTAAGGTTTAGATTTTGTTTTAGTTTAGGGTTTATGTTTTATTTTTTATTTACTTTTAGGTTTTATTTTTAGGTTTATTATTTAGGTTTAGGTTTTTATTTAGTTTTTATTTTATTTTATTTTTGGTTTATTTTATTTTTATTTTAGTTTTAGTGTTTATTTTATTTAAATTATTTTATTTTTTTAGTTTAGTTTAGGTTTTTATTTATTTTATTTTATTTTCTTTTTAGGTTTAGGTTTATGTTTATGTTTAGGTTTAGGTTTTAGTTTATGTTTTTAATTTTTTTTATATTTTTTATTTGTTTTATTTTTAAGTTTTATTTAGTTTAGGTTTAGGTTTTTTGCTTTTTAGGGTTTAGGGTTTAGGTTAAGGATTTGGTTTTTTTTTTTTTGGAATTATGGTTTAGGGTTTAGGTTTTAGGTTTTGGTTTTAGGGTTTAGGGTTTAGGGTTTAGCATTTTAGGGTTTAGGGTTTAGGGTTTAAGGTTTAGGATTTAGGGTTTAGTGTTTAGGATTTAGTGTTTAGGATTTAGGGTTTTTAGGGTTTAAGGTTTAGGTTTTAGATTTAGGGTTCATATTTTAATTTTGGGTTTAGATTTTTTGGTTTTTTTTAACAAAGAATGAATTCAGATTAAACATTTCTTCTTTTCGATTTCATCAACCAAGTAAAACACCAAGTTTTCTAAGACACAAGTGGCGACATAGATAAAAAATGAGCATTCATAGAGGAAATCAAAAACCCTAGATAACTAGAACTGCCTTTAGTGTAAAGACACAATTCCATAAGCAATTGATCAGATCGGCCATTCTATAGTTTCTTCAGTTCCCATCAAATCCACCCAAGCCTCTTGAGTCGAGGGATCCACCATCATATCCCGATCTCTCACTCTGCCACCACCACGGCTGTAGCTTCCATCACTCCTCCAGCCTCCATAACCACTACTGCTCGGACCACCACCTCCATATCCACCAACACCTCCCCCACCACCACCTGCTGAGCCTTTCCCTCGCCTCCACTACTGCAGATCAGGCACGGTTGGTGATGTTCTGCGTCAGGTTCACATTCTTAGAGTTTAGGTTTAGGTTTAGGTTTATTAGGTTTTATGGTTTAGGTTTATTTTTTTAATTTATTTAGTTACTTTAGGTTTAGGTCTAGGGTTTGGGGTTTAGGGTCTAGAATTTAGGGTTAGGGTTTAAGGTTTAGCGTTTAGGGTTTAGGATTTTAGGGTTTATACTTTTAGGGTTTAACAGTTAGGGTTAGGGTTCAGGGTTTTTAAATGTTTAGGGTTTAGGGTTTAGGGTTTAGGTTTTAGGGTTTAGGGTTTAGGGTTTAGGGTTAGATTTTAGGGTTTAGGGTTTTTTCTGAAAAAAATTAAGTATACCGTTAGGTTTAGGCTTATTTAGATTATTATTTTTATTCATTTTAGGTTTTTATTTTTTATTTTTTATTTAGGTTTATTTTTTATTTAATTTAGTTTATTTATTTTAGTTTTTGTTTTTATTTTAACTTATTTTTTATTTTATTTTGGTTAGTTTTTTATTTATTTTATTTTTAAGTTTTATTTAGTTTAGGTTTAGGTTTTTGGTTTTTATCATTTAGGGTTTATGTTAGCATAGATTTAGGGTTTAGGGTTTAGGGTTTAGGGTTTAGGGTTTGGGGTTTACATTTTAATGTTTAGGGTTTTTTATTGATTTAGGGTTTAGGGTTTAGGGTTTAGGGTTTAGGTTTTAGGGTTTTAGGGTTTAGGGTTTAGGGTTTAGGGTTTAGGGTTTAGGGTTTTAGGGTTTTAGGGTTTAGGGTTTAGGGTTTAGTGTTTAAGGTTTATGGTTTTAGGGTTTAGGGTGTTGGGTTTAGGGTTTAGGTTTAGGGTTCAGGATTTAGTTTATTGTTTAGGTTTTTTGTTTTTTATTTAACAGAGAATAAATTCAGATTCAACATTTCTTTTTTTTATTTGATCAACCAAGTAACACACCAAATTTTCTAAGACACGAGCGATGACATAGATTAAAAATGAGCAAGCTTAGAACAAATCAAAAAACCCCAGATAACTAGAACCGTGTCTACTATAAAGACAGTTCCATAGCGATGGATGTGATTTCTCTAGTTCCCATCACCAGCCTCTCGGTAGTGGGATCCACCATCATATCCATAAACTCTTCCTCGCCCACCATGTTTGTAACCTCTGCTCTCTCATAACCACCCGCTTGCTCACCACTCCATGTCCACCAACACCTCCAGATCCCCCATGTCTACTGGGATAACCACCGCCTCCGCTTTTGCCTCCATAGCTAGACCTAGAATGATCCTATTTGACAGTGATGTTCTTGTCATCAAGGTTCTGCCCATAATTAGGGTTTAGGTTATAGGGTTTAGGTTTATTTTTTAATTTATTTAGTTACTTTAGGTTTAGGTTTAGGGTTTGGGGTGTAGGGTTTAGGGTTTAGGTTTATTTAGTTTATTTTTTTATTTATTTTTGTTTATTTTATTTTTTATTTTTATTTAGGTTTATTTTTTTTATTTAGTTTAGTTTATTTATTTTAGTTTAGGTTTTGTATTTTAGTTTATTTTTTTAAGTTTAGGTTTAGGTTTAAGTTTAATTTTTAGTTGAGTTTTATTTTTAATTTATTTTTTAGGTGTAGGTTTTATTTTTTATTTTTAAGTTTAGGTTTAGGTTTTAAGTTTTTATTTTAGGTTTATTTTTTACTTTTTATATTTAGGAAGGTTTAGGTTTATTTTTAATTTATTTTATTTAGTTTAGGTTAGGATTAGCTTTAGGTTTTATTTATTTTAGTTTAGTTTATTTTAGTTTAGGTTTAGGTTTATTTTCTTTTGTTTATTTTATTTTTATTTTAGGTTTTGGTTTTTTTTGTTTTAGTTTAGTGTTTGGGTTTTATTTTGTATTTATTTTTAGGTTTTAATTTAAGGTTTATTTTTTTGGTTTAGGTTTTTATTTAGTTTTTATTTTATCTTAATTTACGTTTATTTTATTTTTATTTTACAATTAGTTTTTATTTTATTTAGGTTTTTTACTTTTAGGTTTATTTTATTTTGTAGTTTAGTTTAGGTTTTTATTTATTTTCTTTGTTTTCTATTCATTTTATTTTATTTTAGGTTTAGGTTTAGGTTTTAGTTTAGGTTTTATTTTATTTTTATTTTATTTTATTTAGGTTTAGGTTTTTTTACTTATTTTAATTTTAAGAGTTTTCTTTAGTTTAGTTTTAAGCTTTTAGGTTTCTAGGCTTTTGGCTTTAGGGTTTAGGTTTAGGGTTTTAGGGTTTAGGGTTTAGGGATTAGGGTTTGGGTTTAGGGTTTTTTTGTTTAAGGTTTAGTGTTTAGGGTTTAGGGTTTAGGGTTTTTAAGGTTTATGATTTAGAGTTTAGGGATTAGGGTTTAGAGTTAGCTTAGGGTTTAGGGTTAGTTTTGGGTTTAGGGTTTAGGCTTTAGAGTTTATTGTTTAGTGTTTAGGGTTAGTTTAGGGTTTAGGGTTTATGGTTTTAGGGTTAAGGGTTTAGGGTTTAGGGTTAGGGTTAAGGTTTAGGATTTAGAGTTTAGGGTTTAGCATTTAGGGTTTAGGTTAGTTTATGCTTTATGGTTTTTTAGGGTTTAGGGTTTAGGATTTTTTAGGGTTTTTTAGGGTTTTTAAGGTTTAGGGTTTTTTTCTAAATTAAGTAAAGTCATAGGTTTAGGTTTATTTAGTTTATTTTATTTATTTTAGTTTATTTTATTTTTTATTTTTCCTTATTTTAGTTTGTTTAGTTTAGGTTTATTTATTTTAGTTTAGGTTTATGTTTATTTTTAATTTAGTTTTATTTTTCTTTTATTTTTTAGGTTTAGGTTTTATTTTTTATTTTTAGGTTTAGGTTTAGGTTTTTATATTATTTTTTTAGGTTTAGATTTTAGGTTTTTTTTTAGGTTTATTTCTAGGTTTTTTTGTTAGTTTAGGTTTAGGGTTATTTTTAGCTTATTTTATTTTATTTAGTTTAGCCTTTAGGTATAGTTTATTTTAAGTTTGGGTATAGGTTTTATTTATTTTAGTTTAGTTTATTTTAGTTTAAGTTTATGTTTATTTTATTTTGTTTATTTTTGGTTTAGGTTTTTTTTTGGTTTTTAGTTTAGGGCTTAGGTTTTATTTTTTATTTCTTTTTATGTATTTTTTAGGTTTAGGTTTTATTTAGTTTTTAATTTATTTAGGGTTTTGTGCCACCATCCTTCAAGATCTTTGATGGTAGTGTGAACCCACGATAACACATTACACACTTTAGAGCCGGTTGTTGCAACACTGGTGGTAGTAATGCACTCCTCTTCCGCCTTTTCATTAGACTATAAGGTGTTGCATTTGATTGGTACGCCAAACTGCCTAATAGTTTGGTGAAGACTTTTGCTGAGTTCGAGCACCTCTTCATCAAGAGGTTCTTTGGGGCTGAGCAGGAGGTTAGGCGACCTAATTGTAGAGAAATAGAAACTCAACAAGTCCTATATGGATTACATTCTCAAGTGGTGCAACCTGAGCACAAAATGTGAACCATAGTTGTCCGAACAGCATGCCATTGAGATTCTTCTCAAGAATATCCATGGCCCGGTCGCCTTCATGCTTAACGGCTTTACCATCAAAGCATTTGAGAAATTAATCAACAAGTCGGCTAGCCTACTCGAGGAAGCCAAATAGTTTCCCTTTACCGACCAATCATCTAGGCTCAAGCCGTTGAAGGTGTTTGAGAATAAGCTAGGGACAGTTATGTCAGTGGACAAAGGGAAGCAGCCAGCCAGAGTTCAGTATGAGAGACCAAGCTCAGCATCCTCCTTTGCCACCTCCTCTTCCACCACCATCATAGTCCGCACCACAGACCATTTCCACCACATCGGTGAGCTACCCAAATGGTATTCATATATCCGGGTAGCTACTTTCCACCTACTCTTAATGAATAAGCCATATTCATTCAAGAGAGGTAGTTAGGAAAAATCTTTAAGAATCTCTTAAAAAAACTTGACTTTCAGTTACCTAAACCTAAGAGGCTAGAGGAAGTGGGCAAGAGCAATGATCCTAGCTATTACCTCTACCACTGCATGTTAGGCCATGTCTTAGAGGATTGTATCACTTTTAAGGACTAGCTTTAGCACATCTACAAGTTGGGAGCCATAGTTATCCCTAAGGAATACTTATTAGAATAACCTTCCAGTTCTATTAGAGTAATCCTTGGGGATACTTGCAATCCTCTTAAGACCAAAGAAGGTTAGGATATCTCCCTATCTCGAGCCTCTAAGAAGATCATTTCTAAGATCAAGAAGATTTCCTTATAGGTGCCTGAAGTAGCTCAAACCTCCAACACCAAAGAAGGTTTACAAGTTACAAAGGATAACTCAGGGTGGGTGATAGCCCATCAGCAGCAGCAGCTCACCATACTTGCCCGCGATAGTCTAGTAGTGCAGCTACCATCCGAGTCTAGTAATCCCTCCACTGTTGGCGCTACCACATCTTTTGCTAGCTCCTCTTCTAATGGTAGGAGCATTATTTTTATAGATAATGGAACTAAATCCTTTACTCTGCTTAATTTGCTTGATTTCTATCATGTACCTTCACCCAAAAAGAAATTAATGAAGAAAGCTGATTCTACTTATATATTATGTACCTCTGATGCTCTTGATTCTATTCATATTGAAAGCTCTCTGAGTCTAAATAAAAATAGTAGCTCTAATAATTTTGATACTTTCCTTTCTAACTCATAGTAGGACTATCCTTCTCTAAATCAATCTGGGTCAGCTCTTGAGATTAACTTGGAGTCAACTGACTCTAAGGATCCCATAGGAGAAGCAATAGGTATCCCCGATGAGAAGGTAGAACTTTTCACAAGCTCATAATTCAAAGAAGTCACTGAAGACAACCTATGTAGTGGAAAAGTTCTACCTCATTGGGTAGCAACTAAGGATAAGGGTAAGCAAGTCATTGGTTATATTGAGTAGACAGCCCCTCCTTAGGATGCTCCACCCATGGATATGCTTGTGGAGGACCAAGTCAGAGTTGATTACAATGTCCTAGCTCACCTTAGAAAGTTTCTAGCTAAGTCAAGCATATATGATGCCCTTGTCTTATCCAAAGAGATGAGGGAATCTCTAATCAATGCCTTAGTTGATCTATGATAATAGCAGCATTCTTGGAGGCATGAGGGGTTTGGGATCTGGGATTTATGGGGTTACATGGTTGGGACAAGTTCTAGTTGACAAAGCCTTCTTGCCATTTCTCCCATAGAACAATCCTAATTCCTTGTAAAATACATTTATGTGGAAAAGTAAATCTAACTACACCTGTAAAATAGAGGTTAGCAAAATATACATATTATCCCAAGTAGTTGTATATATAATTTTGGATTAACACCCTACACATGGTTAACTAAGCCCACCTATATTAGCTTGGATTATGCTTAAGGATATAAGCAACCTACAAAAAGAACATTCACATTTATTTTTAAGCATCCCTTAAACATAATCCCCTACAGAAAATATGATTAGGCTAATATTGGCATATCATCTAGTCTACGAAGCATGCACCCTAACATCCAATCTAAAATAATAAATCATAAAACAAAACATGCATCACATCATACACTATCCTAATGTAGAGCTAGAAGTGGTGACTTAACTCTACTATATGTATTAAGGCTTGTGTGGTAAGTTTTTTTAGGCTTTAGTGTTATATTTTATGTATAGAAGGATACAATTTAACATGAAAGGTTGATTTCACTTGAAGTAGTTTAATTGATTTGAGAATTTTAATTTGTGTTTTCTTTTGTTTCATTTTATTACACTTAGAAACTAAGTGTTATAAAGAGAGGAAAAGAGGATTTCCCTCTTTTATCCATACCTTAAGTCACTTTCTAAAGTATATTAATTTAATTTAGTTCTCTTTTGTGAATGGCTTATTAAATGATTTAATTAATCCGAAGTTTAAGTTCACTTTAAATAATCCTATTCAAAATGAAAGGCATCTTAAGATTAATTTAATTCAATTACTACCACATGACATATATTAAATCATTCTTTTCCATCACATGTAACATGCATATGATTTAATCCTAAGTGTATCTATACATGCAACATATTTTAGTACACTTAAATGATGAAGGTATGTGTATGTTTAGAATTTATATTTTATTTGATTGAATTATTTAAACACATTAATTTAAAACTTTATGTAAATTCTTATACAAAAAGGAGATAAAAATGAAAATAAATAGGCATGTGTCGTTGTTAAACCAAGGAAGTGAGATAATCAAATGACCTCTTTGGAGCTAGCTAAAGCTCGTATTCTTGGGAAGTCCATACTATATACCCAATTGCATTCAAAAATATGTAAATTTGTAAAGATGAACATAGGAAGTAAGCTCCAAATCATATGGCTAATTAATTCAACCACTTAGTAAATTATGAATGCATGCAATTTTAATGTAAAATGGGATTTCATTCACTAATCACATATACATATACATGTGCAAAGATATAAGCAAGTACGTGACATTGTTAAAACAAGGAAGTGAGGTAATCAAATGATCTTCTTGGGGCTAACTAAAGCCTCATATTCCCGAGATGTCTAGACTATATACTTGCTTTTCTTGGACAGACATGGATGTATATATAAATGAGGGAAAAAAATCAATGTGAAGATTATATATTCTTTTTGATTGAATCATTTATATTTATGAATTAAAGCTCTATCCAAATTCAAATGTTGAAATACATAAGAATGAAATCAAATGAGTATGTGTCATTGTTAAACCAGGAAAGTGAGGTAATCAATTGGCCCCATTGGGGCTAGCTAAAGCCTAGTGTTCTTGGGATGTCTAGAATACATACCTATTACCATTCAATCTTATATAAATCTACACTTTAATAGAGGAAAGAGAACTCAACATTCATACACTTAAGCTATATGCACATGCATTTCTTATGTATTTATAACTAGCATCATAACACATATTATTATTCATTTATAAGCTTTTGAAAAATACATTTGGATTTAATAGTGATAATAGCCATGCATATATTAAATTAAATCAACACATGCAAGCTTACATAAAGGAAATCCATTTTATTTTACTTGATTTTGAAATGATGGATGCATGAATTCAAATTACATACCAAATTTAACATGATTAGAAAGAGGAAAATCAAATATAAGCATGTGATTCATTCAACCAAACTAGTTCTTAAGGACAATCAAATCAAATAATTTTATTTAAAGCAAACCAAAGCTTCTTTATTAATTAAGTTTTGGATTTGATATGATTTAAAGAGGAGAAGAGAAATCATCACTCGATGTTTTAAACCCATTCCCACATTAGTGATTTGATTTAATTTAAGGAAATGTAATTAAGTTGATTATATGGGTTAACTAAGTTGAACCATTAATTAGATGAATTAATTACTCTTACTTATGTCATCTTAAAGTAATTAACTAAATAATTATGAGCAAACATGATATGCATGGAAAATAAACTTGCAATGATCTTAGGAAATAAAAGGAGTTGGCTCATGATGAATAGTTAATAAGATTAAGGGACTTAATTAATTACTCTTATGGTTTTCCCATACATATGGACTAACCATAATTTCATTAAACTTCTTTAGGTTATTAAACACCTAAAGATCTACCCCATGATTTAATTAATTAAGGTCTGATGTGATTATGATTTCAATTTGAATAAATGATTTAATTAATTAGTTAAATCATAATTTAATTTTATTTAAAAAGGGTGGAATGAACTTAGGGAAAGTAGTCCCAACCCTATTCCTTAGTTCACTTATTGTTGAACAATGATTAATAAACTTAATTAACTAATTTATTACTATTCATTAGATTAGTTAAACATTAATTAACCTAAAAGTGTAGTTAAGGTTTAATTAGTCAAATTTTCAAATTAAGTGAGCAATAAATCTTAAAAAAAATCATAGGAGGTAGAGGTCATCCCATTAAATGTACAAAGTTTGGGATTGCGTAATTAAAGAGTAATTAAGCTAATTAATTTTGCAATTAAACTTTAATTATTATTCAAAATTAGTTAAGATCATTTTTAATTAATTCTCCTCTAAAATTCCTTTAAATATAGTATTTAGTTGCATTTCTTTTTTCTCTATGATTTTTAGAAGTTTCACCAATTAAAAATGATTAATTAAGCTTAATTAAAGCTTAATTTTGTTGGCCATGCGCACTAATCACATGTGCTTTCCATGGCGTTGGGATTGGCTACTTAAAACTTATCTCGATTGCCATGGTGGCGAGACGCTTTCTCATCTACCATCCCATATAAGATCGGATGACTATGATTAATCCCACACCTTAATTGGATTAAATCATATCGATCTAGTAGATCTAATCACGACCATCCATTCCGATCACACAGAATGGATGGTGTGTGATCTAATGTCATGTGAGTGAGGGAGAATGGAGTATGTCCACCATTTCTCTCTTGATCTGAGCTTTCCTGAGCTTGGATCAACTCCAAAAAAATCCCATACCTTCACGACATCGATCAGAGGGGATCCAACGATCAAGATCACATGAGATGCATGTTTTCTTCAAAAAGCTCCAACCCATTTTTTTCTATGGATCAGTTTTGAAAGCATACCTTGCCAAAGCTCAAGACCGATTGCTCGAACAATTGAAGGAGCTTCATCTAGTGGAGATGAACCCTTGTTGAGTAGAAATTGGATCAATTCCTCGATGTTCACTCAGAAAGCCACTAACTGAAGATTTGGAGCTTGACTTTGATCGAAGTCCCACCTCGGTGTTGAGGAAGCTAGGGAGATGATATGTTCTTACTTGATGAGGCCTAGGAAAGGGGCGTGTAAAGTTAATTTGTGTTTGATGGAGAAATGGGAAGTTAGGTCGAAAATGGGTGTGTCATGTTTCGAGATGGATGAGAATGGCATTTTTTGATCGAGGAATGAGCTTGGGAGCTTAGGAAATGGCTCCAATCGCTTGTCTTTGGTAGTTAGGGCACTAAAAATGATTTTGTGTGTGTTTGAGTGGAAATGAGGGATTGTATGACCCCCCCCCCCCCCACCCTTCATCTTGATCTAAAAGTGGGATTGGATTTGGATTCTAGTGGCTATCCGACAATCTCAGGGAGTCGTGGGTGGCAGGAGGAGGTGAGTTGGTCAGCTTGGTTGGTGGCTGCTAATGATGAATCATGGGTGTTCTATGAGTTTCAAATGCTCCAATGGGGAGGGTTAGATAATTTCACCTCCCATGGGTTATGGCCGACCCAACCACCCCTTGGCTCAAGTTAAGCAGTGTCCTAGGTACCTAGGTGGACCATTGCGAGAGTACCAAGTGGCGAGGAATGAAAATGACCACTTACATGGATTATTTATCTCATGTGATTCCCTTGACCAAAGGTAGAATGATCATTTGGCATTGGATTTGATTTGGGCAGATTTGAAATGATCCAAAAGTGAGTTAGCCTAAATTTCAAGTCAATTGGAGTTCATTTGGTTGGTTTGTCTCAATTTGACTCATTTAGATCAAATTGAGTTAGGTTGGGTCAGGTTGACCAATTGGTCAAATTGGATCAAACCAAGGGTTGGGTCAAGTTCATATGATAATTTGGGATGTTGTGGTTCAATTGGTTTCATTTAGTTTGGCTTAGATTTGATTTTGGCTCATTAGAATTCATTTGAGTCAAATGGGTTAAGTTGACAAATTTGACCAAAGGGTTGGTGTTGGTTTGGGTTTAGTTGACCAATTGAAAGATGATAGTATTTGGTATCAATTATATAATTTTGATATAACTTGAACCTTTAGGTCAATTGGGTCCAATGAAGGCTTTGGTCAAGTTCAACAATCAATTTATAATGAACTTGAGCCATTAGTTGTAATCAGTTTATTTATATTTTGATTTGAGCCAATTTGGTCTTTTAGGTCAATGTGGGACAACTTGGGTTAGGAGGGCCAATTGGGTTTGGTTTGACTCAATTGAAGGTCAAGTCATATTCAAATATTGATTTTGATTTGGTATGAATCATTGGTTTCAAGGGATTTGGCTTAGGTTGTAATTTGACTATCTTGGGTTCATTTGGGTTAAGGAGTTGACTTGGTCAAATGACCAAAATGACTTGGTTTGACCCAATTTGTGATAATTGATCAACCTAAGGTGATCAACAATCATGATGGGAGGTTTTGATGGGCTTGGTTCAATCTAATTTGTGTAGGATTAGAACTTGGCTCAAATAGGTCAAATTAGCCACTTTGGGTCAAGTGGACCAATTGGGTTTAGTTTTGGGTTGAGTTTTGATTTAGTTGAGTTTATATGTGATTTGGGATTGATATATAAATTCAATTGCAATTAGCTTGGGTTCAAATGGGTTTTGGTTCATTTGAACATTTCAAGTCAAAAGGGTTAGACTTGGGTTGATTTTGGTTTAGCTTGATAGATTTCATTTATATATGTAACTATGATTGAAGGTATGATTGATTCATGAGAAAATCAATTGAATTTAGGTTTTGGAATGAAGGAATTTGGCTAAGTCCATGGAGTTGGGTCATGTGGCTTAGGCTTGGAATTTTGATTTGGTTTGATTTAGTTTTGATGATTTAAATGTATTTTTCATTTAAATTTGTGAAGATGATTGAAAATATGATTGATTTGTTAGAAAATCAATTGAGTTTTACTTGATTTGGATTAAGATTTAGCTAAGTCCATGGGTTAGGTCATAAGGCTTAAGAAGGGTTTTGATTTAATTTGATTTAGTTTAGATCATTTGAATGTAGATTTGATTTATATTTAGAAAGATGATTGAAGATATGAATTGATTATGAAAAAATCAATTAATTTTGTATTCATTTGGATTTAGGATTGGCTAAGTTCATGGGATAGGTCATATTGTATAAAAAGGTTTTCAAGTTTGGATTTGATCATGGCTTCAATCATTTGGTTTTGAAATTTGGGTTTGGATTTGGATTTGAATTTGATGTCTGAATTAAACTTGAGGTTTTGTTTGAGAAGGTGAACATGGATTAGATTTGGGTTGTAAGGTAGGTGGATTATCCTAATCCCTAAGGCATAACCTAATCCTATGGTCAACCCTTCTAAGTCTTTAGTCTTTGGTTAAGTGTTTACCTAATTGTTAGAAGTGTCTTATGACAAGGGAAGTCTTAGTGTCAAGACTCCTAAGTCTAAGTGGGAAGATTGAATGCACAAAAAAGTGAGATCAACAAGCTCCACCCATGTTGCCCTTGGAGATAGATGATTGAAGATCCCAAGCCATTATAGATTCGGATACATCTTTCAATGCTTTGCTTGGGAGACCATGGATACATGAGAACAACATAGTTCCATCCTCTCTACATTAGTGTATGAAGTTCATGAGTGGTGGGATCATCTACTGTGTCAAATGAGATCTCAAGCCATTTACAGTTCATGAGGTTGGCATATATGAGGATGCGGCTTACTACCTCCCTAAAAATCAACAAGTCTATTCTCATGAACTTGGTGAAAGTTTAAAAATAAAAAAAATAAAAAGAAAAAGAAAATGAATGAGAAAAAGAAAAAAATGAGAAAATGTAAAAGAAAATAAAAGGGAGTGAAAATAGATTTGGAGGAGGAAGTGGAGCTCGACATTAGAATCCACCCACAGGTCATTATTCCATTCAAACATATGGGTTGGATGACCTGACCTCCACTAGGTAGAGGAAGAGGCCGTCAGAGGCACCCTAGGGGTGGAAAACCTATTGTCCACCAGAAGATATGTCCCACTACTAGAGTACACCGCTATCCATATATACTTAGAATATAGTTCATAGGATGAGTCTTATATGGTTAGCACACTAGCCAGCTCTTCTCAGTAGTAGAATGCCTTGGAGGTGACACTTGTAGATAGCGATAAAGACCAGGCTCCAAAGCAAAGCATAAGTGTATCCAAGTCTATAGATTAAATAGTTAAGCATCAGTTGGAAACCTTAGCTCTAAACCACTTTTCTCTCAAAAGGTTGAGGGTTTGGTAGTTAAGGAATTCCTAAGTCATCCAGAAGTGTAAAGACTTTGAGGTTCTTTTTGGGAGCATCATCCTTAAGTCAAGAAGTTGATGTAGAACTTGAGGATGATTAATATATAGATTTAATAGAATTACATTTTGATTGGTGCTTTCCTTGTGTTCATAATTTAGAAAAGAAAGGGATAATCCCACATGCTTGGTTAAAGTGCAAGTTAGATTGCCTTGAAAGAATATGGAAGAATAAATTCAAAACCTCACAATCAAGACCAGACTAGATTTAGACAAGGGTCTAATCGATGATGATCACTAGTCATAGTCACCAATCATTTGGAATTTGATAGGTTCTTTTCAAATCACATTAACTCATATGAGGAGCTGTGCTTAGAAACTTCAGATGATCTAGATGATTTTAAAGTTAAAGATGCACTGCCAGAGTTTGAAGAGCTCAAGGAAATCAACTTAGAACTAAAGAAGATCCACGCTTGACATACATCAGTTCTTTGTTGAATGAAATTGGAACCAATGACTTAGTTAATATATTGATTAAGTTTAAGGACTTTTTTGCATGGAGTTATGAAGAGATGCCTAGATTAGCTCCTAACATAGCGGTCCATAAACTAGCAATAGAGCCTACTGTTAACCCTATCAAGCAAGCTCCTAGGCGCATGCAATTAGACATAGAACAAGTGGTCATTTATGAAGTCAAGAAATTGATTGATGCTAACTTCATCCGGAAAGAAAAATACCCTACCTGGTTAGCCAGCGTCATCCTAGTTAAGAAAAATAATGATAAATTCATATATGCATTGATTTAAGGGATTTAAATAAGGCATGTCCAAAAGATGAATTTCCACCAATCCCGATGGTGGAAATTGCTTCATCTCATGCAGTCTTCTCTTTCATGGTTGGCTCATCTAGATATAACCAAATAAAGATGGCCCCTGAATATCAAAGAAATAATGCTTTTAGAACCCCAATCAAAATCTATTGCTATATGGTCATACCTTTCAGCCTTAAAAATTCCAGTGCTACATTCCAATGGGCTATGACTCGAATCTTTGATGAACTCATTCATCATCACGACGAGTGCTATGTCGAAGATCTCGTGGTCAAAAGTAGAGAAAAGAAGACCATCTCTTTTACTTGAGAGCAATTTTTGAATATTTAAGACAATTTAACCTCAAAATGAACCTCCTAAGTGCATTCATTTCAAGGAATTTACTTTGGTTTATTGTCCGACACCATGAAATCGAAATCGATCCGTAGAAGATCAAGGTGATATTAGAAATGCCACCTCGTAAAAGTTTAACTCAACTCAGATCATTCCAAGGGTGGTTGGAGTATCTAAGAGGCTTTATATCCAACCTATATAGAAGATGTTAGCCATTCTCAGAACTTGTCAAAAATGATGCCAAGTTTAAGTGGGATGATAAGTTTGAGCATGCCTTCAAAGACATCAAGTATTACTTGATGATGCTGCTGGTTCAAGCAGCCCCTATCCTAAGCATGCCGCTCAGACTTTATACTGCTGTATTAGATGACTCCCTTTGTGCTTTTTTGGCCCAAGCCAATGATCAAGGGAAGGAAAACACACTCTACTACCTCAACCATTGTCTAATCCCAACTGAGGCTAATTATCCACCCATTGAGATGCAAAGCCTAGCTTTAATCTTTGCATCCCAAAAGCTACAACACTACATGCTTCCTCATAAGGTGAACTTAATCTCTAACAACAATCCACTATAGTATCTCATGACATAGATGATGCTATCCGGATGGTTGGCATGATGGTCCATGATCCTCTCGCAATTTGACATTACCTTCATACCCCTTCGTGTAGTGAAAGGACAAGCGCTAGCAGATTTCTTGGCATCACACCCACTTCCTGTTGACTCCCCGCTTAGTGATGATCTCCCTGATGAACAAGTCATGAACTTAGGGGATACTAGCATTCACCACTGGGAGATGTACTTTGATGGTGTGGCTTCCTCTCAAAGCGGAGAAGAACCACAATCTACTATTCTAGATCATGATGTGATTAGATTCATATATCATCTTTCCAATCCTTGCACCAACAACAAGGCTGAATATGAGTGTCTGAATGCTAGTTTAGAGATAGGTATTACTATAAGCATCTAGAACATCATCATCTTCAGGGATTCTCAGCTAGTTATCAACAAAATTGTTGGGTCCTATAAAGTTATAAAGCCCAAGCTCCATCACTACCATAAGAACACCATGGAGTTGTTGTCCCAAATCCTAGAGGTTAACATTTATAAGATTCCTTGAGGAGAGAATTTCATAGCGTATGCTTTAGCCAAGCTTGCCATGGAGTTGCCATGTCTGGAGGATGAGTCTATTTCAATAAAGGACCAAAATAAACAAGTCTTATCCCTTAATGATATTGAACTCATCAAAAAAGTACACTTTTGAAGGGGAGGTTTCCATTGCCAAGAAGGATGAGGAGTTCGATTGGAGGCAACCATTCATATATTACCTAAATAAAGGAAAATTACCTCAAGAGAAGTCCCATGCCTAGTAGATGAAGCAAAGAGCACTTTCCTACACTCTTATGGATGGTGTCTTGTACCAGTAATCTTTCGATCATATGTGATTACATTATTTAGACAAGCACAAAGATCATAAGATCTTGGCCGAGTACACTCAAAATTATGTGGAGCAAACCAATCTGGTCTGAAGATGAAATCCAAGTTCAAGAGACTAGGATACTACTAGCCATCGATGATCAAAAAGTGCATGGATACAGCTTCGCGATGCCACCAATGTGAAATACACGGTGTGGTCCTCCACCAACCACCCAACATTCTACATCCTACATTGACCTCATGGCCATTCGAGTGTTGGGATACTAACATAGTGGGTCCGATTGATCCTCCTTCTTCTAAGGGCCTTCGTTCATCTTAGCTGCTACTAAATACTTTTCAAAATGGCAAAGGTGATTTTTCTCAGAGAGGTCACAACTCAGCATGTGCTCCAATTTTTTAGGAATCATATCGTATATAGGTTCGGAGTGCCTTGAAGAATTATATTTGATAATGGTACTATATTTAAAAGCATCGAGATCAAGAACTTTGCCTGGAGACACATCATTGATTGGAGATATTCTACCATCAACTACCCAATGGAAAATGTCTTAGTAGAAGCCTTCAATAAAACTCTCATCCAAATACTGAAGAAGACACTCGACAACAACAAGTGATAGTGGCATGAGCAGTTAGTTGAAGCCTTATGGGTCTACCGCATCACATATAGATCTCCAACTCAGTCTATTCCTTTCTCCTTATTGTATAGGTCCAAATCCATTCTATCATTAGAAGTCCAACTCCCATCACTAAGGACAGCTATGGGTAGCAAGATCACAACAGAGCTAAATGCCAAGTTGAGGTTAGAAGAGCTCGAAGGTTTGGAAGGGAGATGCCTACGAGCATGACAAAACCTCAAGTTATACAAAGCTAAAATGATTCAAGCTCACAACAAGTTGGTCCATTCTAGAGCTTTTCAAGTATGAGAGCTTATTTTAGTTCTAAGGAGAACGATTGTTGCCTGTCGCAAGATAGGAGGTAAGTTTGAACCCGCCTGGGAAAGTGCTTTTGCCTTTGAGAAGGCCTACCAAGGAGGATCTTATCAGCTTATTATTCATAAGAGTGAGCACTCAATGCTTCTAATCAATGGGCTCTGCTTAAAGAAATATTATAAATCATGTTTAAAATTAATTATCATTAATGAAAATTCCATTTCAAATTTAATCTCTTCTATGTTGAAAATATTATTGTTTGTGAATCTGCCATAATGTGTTTAGGGTAGGTGTAAGGAACCCAAGTAGCATTTTATCCTTCATCAACATAACACAAACACAAAACACATATCTTTTGTCTTGGGCTACTCTAAGTTGAGATAATGCCCACAGTGGCACTCACTCAGTAGCTGCTCTAGGTCAAGATGATGTGCTACCTTTCTAGTGTGTCACCTAGTGGTCTTCTTGCTTTGGAGGATGTAAGTTTGCTATAGCTTCTTTCCTTACTTGGCCACTGCTCACTAACGAGCGCCTTGTTAGTTTGGTAGGCCTTATTGCATGGTCGGTAAGCTACCTCATGTTGGTTTCATTTAAGAGGATATGAGTTTGCTACACTTTCTTCTTAGATTAGCCTTCGTGCATTGACTAGGTCGAGTATATTTAAGATTTAGGATAAGTCCCCTAGCGGCTCCTTCCCTCCTAACTGCTTCAAGTATGGGTCCAGTCGTTCACCGGGGCTCCCCACTTATTAGTCGCTCTAGGATAGATAACATCTATCTTATCGACAACAGACTATCTTGATGATTAGTTCCACTTGGAAAGTTGTAAACCTACACACTTTCTTAGATTGATGCACACCGGGCACCTTGGGTTCTCACTATACTGATGGATACACCACTCATGCTGACGAATACACCTTAGGTTGGTTGGTTTTCGCAACTTAGGATATTCCACTCATGGAAGATGTAAGTCTGCTATGCTTTATCCTTGAGTTGGCCACCATACACCTATAGCCTTTCTTTTCCAGGGCTCAGCATAACGACCCTAGAAGCATCTCCCTTGTGGGAACTATATTTGGATCTTTTGTGAACCCATTTATACACTACACAGGTTACTATCAAATTAGATAGTTCCCCTTTCCTAGTAACCACCCCTGTGATTGGAGAATCCATCTTGTGGATGTGCATATTCTCCCTTGGTCTAGTAAATTTGAAATAGGTAAAGGCTGATATAGCCCCTTCTCAGTGTGGTCCCTCACACACCAATAGGGTCTACACAAACATATAAATAGAAATATATATTGACTTATAGATTAGGAGGACACCCCTAGCGGTACATTTTCCTAAAAAATATCCTATCTTTAGGGCACTATCAGCAAAACTCTTTATAAGAATCACCTGACTTCTCTTTAGTTGATATAAGTTCCCAACAACATTAACTCAGTAGTGACCCATAAGTCAAATTCTACTTGTTGTGCTACCAACAAGTCACCTTCACAGCTGTTCTCTACTTTAGAAGATGTAAGTCCCTCTAGCAGTCATCAACATCGAAAGGCAAACCCCAGTTAGCTAGCTCTACCCCTACCCACTAGTAGACTATCAATTGATTTGTAAATCCGAGGGACAAGTTTGATATCCCTTCTCAATGGGTCCATTATACATCGATATGGTCCATAAATTAAATATATCAAATTTGATCGAGCTCACATCCCCGCGGATATGCCTCAATTAAATCAAATAAACCAAATAAACCATATAAAATCACATGAAATTAATATGAAATTAATCTTGACTACTTTTGAGTTGACATAAGTCCCCAATGATATTCACTCAGTAGTCTTCCTAGGTCAGATTTGATTTGTTGTGCATCCAACAGGTCACTCTAGCGGTTGTTCCTCGCTTAGGAAGATGTAAGTCTACTATGGCTTCTTCCTAGCATAGTCATTGCACACTGAATGGCATCCCTTTAGGTTGGCTAGCTCTACCCCACAGCCAGTAGACTATCCCTTTGGATTTGTAAACTTGAGGTAGGTAAAGGCTGATATAGCCCCTTCTTAGTGGGTCCATCGGACATGAACATGGTCCATACATTAACTTAGATTAAATTAAACCTAATATGATTTTCCCTAGTGGAGTTAATTCATACCCTTCTCCCTAGTGGAGCCCCAAATCATATATAAATAAGTCAAGCAAACAAATCAAACCAACCTCCCAAGGAGCCAAATTAAACTAACTCCCCCAGTAGAGTTTAAGGCAAAGAAATCCAACCAAAATATTATTCCCATTGGATACATCCCCAAACAAATCTATGAAATCAAACTCAAATCTCAATCCCCAATGGATAGCCCAAACCCGCTTCCCTAGTGGAAGGTTCATATACCCAATCCCTAGTGGACTCGAGCCAAATCTCTAAAATATGTGCCTCCACATTAATTATAATAAAACAAATTAAAGTTGATTTGATCTTAATCCCTGGTGGATTATAGATTCTTATTCCTAATGGATGTTTTTTCCACAAATCATATAATCAAATCAAATTCAAACCTTATCCCAAGCAAACTTTCTTCTTCTATGCTCTCGACATAGACCCCTCACATGTCATGTCCAACGCATGTGTGATCCCCTAGAGGATCTCCCTCCATGTCCTTGACATGGTATTCTCATCAAATCTTATTTCTTCTCTTATGTACAACTTTAATACTTCAACCAAAAGCTTAATAATCTATTCATTCAAATTACATCATCTTAACATAGTAATCAACATTTTATGATTTATGATGGTGCAAGCTCAAACTAACTATGCAATATCATGCTAAACATATTATAATGTGAATTAACACACAATATTATATTATAATATATGATGTTATATTATAATTTTCTATAATATAATATATTGTCTAACATTACACCTCATTAGAATCACATAAAAGGAAAAAATAACCAAATTTTCTCAAAATATGAATAATGTTCATGTCTGAGGTAAAATTATTAATTTTCTATTAGAAATGATACAAAATAGCATAATTTTGGTGTTGCTTCTTGGTGTGTGCTATGAATTTGGCCAAATTCTTCCATCTCAACCTTTAAATTAATATTTTGGTTAATTTTGACCCAATGTATTATAAAAAAAGTAAAATATACTAAAATGCACAATAACATTTAGTAACACACCACCACATTCATATATATGTGAAGCTATATTGTTATGTACATTATATTTTAATATGCTTTCATATAATATATTATCTTACATTACACCTTAAAAGGAATCACTTTAAGCAAAAAATTAATAAAATTTGGTTGAAAAATGAACATTTATTTTGGATGCAAAATTCCATTCTTATGATTAAATGACACACCATAGCACACCGCCAATGATGTTCCCTAAAGCTTTCCTAAAATTTGACCAAATCCCATCATCTCAGCCTATAAATCAGTATTTTTATGAATTATACCAGTACAAACTCTACTACATCATACTATAACAAAATAAAATATGTTAAACAACTAGTAATAATACACAATAGTATGATATAATGCATGATGCTACTATGTTATGGCATCCTATATTATAATACACTTAACATATAATATAATATAATATTATATTATATTATATTATATTGCATATCATATCACAAGGGATTGCTTAAGATAAAAAATCATAAAATTAGTCTAAATAATAAAAAAACTATATATTTTTGTTGTATCACTTACATATTTTAAATTAAAACAATATATTATGATGTCATGCTCAACCTATTATGAATT
The DNA here is from genome assembly GCA_021442155.1 of Cymbidium sinense. Taxonomy (NCBI): domain Eukaryota; kingdom Viridiplantae; phylum Streptophyta; class Magnoliopsida; order Asparagales; family Orchidaceae; genus Cymbidium; species Cymbidium sinense. The sequence goes on along the minus strand of CM038214.1, from coordinate 91,446,654 downwards.
TGGCCAAATTCCACCATTTTAAAGTGTAAATCAACATTTTTATAAATAATGCTAGTGTAAGCTCGACTGCATGATTGTAAAATACTAAAATACTTTAAAATGCCTGGAACAAAATATTATGATATGTGATGCTATACTATGCTACAACATATAATATTTATTTTTAACATAAAATCTTACTTTTTAGACTATAAATGGCGTAGCACACCTTTAGTACTACAACCTAATTCCCATGTCAAATTTAACAAATTTCATCATCTGATTTATTAAATCAATATTTTATGATTTATATTAATATAGACTATAGGGAACAATACCATAATCTAATAAAACATTTTAGAACAACTTATAACATCTGAAAACACATCTCTGCATGCTCAAATATATGATGCTACATTATATTATAATATGTGGTATTATAATATGATTTAGGTTTAGGGTTTATGGTATTCAAATCTCTAATAGTCAAGGGAAAGTCTCTTGAAAACACTTTCTTTAGCTAAGATTAAGTCATTCTTTAGATCTACTCCTAATGACATCTTTATTCAAGGTTTAGGGTTTAGGGTTTAGGGTTTATTTGGGGTTCAAGGTTTAGGGTTAGGGTTTATGTTTAGTTTAATGTTAGTTTAAGGTTTAAGGTTTAGGTAGTTTAGGGTTAGTTTAGGGTTTAGGTTTGTGGTTTGTTTAGGGTTTATGGTAGGTCAGGTTTGGTGGTTATGGTTTAGTTTAGGTGTTTTAGGGTTTTGGTTGTGATCAAGGTAGTTTTAGGTTTAAGGTTTTGGTTTAGGTTTAGGGTTGTGTTTGTGGTTTAGGTTTTAGGGTTTAGGTTTAGGTTTTGGTTTAAGTTTTAGTTTAAGATTTGAGGTTTTTTTAATAGAGAATAGATTCAAATTCAACATTTCTTCTTTTTGATTTCATCAACCAAGCAGCACCCCAAGTTTTCTAAGACATAAGCGATAAGATTAATAAAAAATGAGCACCCATAGAGAAAATCAAAAACCCTAGATAAGTAGAACCTCCTCAGAAGAAACAGTTCCATAAGTGTGATCGACTATTCTTCAATTTCTCCAGTTCCCATCAGAACCACCCCTTCCTCTCAAGTTGCGGAACTTCCATCATATCTCCTCATCTCTCCCTCTACCACCACCACGGCTGTCCTCCATCGCTCCTCTCACCTCCATAACCACCACTGCTCTGACCACCACCTCCATATCCACCAACAAGTCCAGATCCCCCACCACCACAATGATAATTGCCACCTATACCTTCGCCGCAACTGCCTGATCTAGATTAAGCCTAGTTGATGGTGATGTTCCTGTTGCCCATTCTTATTTTAGGGTTTAGGTTAGTTAGGTTTTTAAGGGTTTAGTTTAGGGTTTGGAGTTAGACATTGTAGGTTTAGTTGGGTTGGGGTTTATTTTAGAGTTTAGGGTTTAGTTTAGCATTTAGGTTTAGGGTTTAGGGTTTGGGTTTTGTTTAGTTTTAGGGTTTGGGGTTTAAGTTGGGTTTTAGTTTAGGGTTTGTGGTTTTATTTTAAGGTTATAGTTTAGGTTATAAGTTAGGGTTAGTTTAAGGTTTGTGGTTTAGGATTTTTTTTAAGGTTCACTTTTAGGTTTAAGTTTTTATTTAGTTTTTATTTTAATTTATTTTAAGATTATTTAATTTTATCTTTTAGTTATTCAAGTTTTATTTATTTTTTATTTTATTTTTTATTTTATTTATTTTAGAGTATTTTATCTTATCTTATATTTAAGCCTAGATATTTAGGTTTAGCCCAAGGCCCATTTAGAGCCCAGGGCCCAGGACAGGCTCAGGGCCTGGAAGTTGAAGTGCTCAGGTATCAGTATAGTGGCCTGGGTTAGTGGCTCAGCCTGGTTTTTTAGGATTGATAGGTTAAATAGTAGTGGTTGGCCTGGCCTGGGTTTTGGATCAGGGCTCAGTGGCCCAGTGTCATCAGTTAGGTCAGTGTCAAGGGCTCATGGCCCAGGGTAGGGTTTGGGGGTTTAAGTCCAGTGGTTGGGTTTAGGGCCAAGGTCAGGCCTGTGGCTCAGTTTCCTGGGTTTAGGGTTTGTGGCCTTAGCCATGGCTCAGTGGCTCAGTGGCCCAGCTCATAGGCCTGGGTTTTAGGTTTAGGGCCTGGGCCTTAGGTTTAGGGTTTAGGGCTCAGATTTAGAGAGATTTGAGTAGGTAGGGGAGGTGTGGGTTTAGAGTTTTAATTAAGCAAACCACCATGTTAGATATTTAGCATTTTTATTTATTTGAGTTTAATTTTATTTTTATTAGGTTTATTTTTATTTTTATTTAGTTTAGTTTATTTATTTTAAGATTATTTACTTTAGTTTAGGTTTTATTTTAGTTTATTTTGGTTTAGGTTTATTTTTAGTGAGTTTATTTATTTTATTATTGTTTCTTTATTTTTTGGGATTAGATTTTAGGTTTTTATTTTAGTTTTATTTTTTAGTTCAGGTTTAGGTTTATTTTTAGTTTATTTTATTTTTTTTAGTTTAGGTTTTGTTTATGTTTAGTTTATTTTAGGTTTAGGTTTTATTTATTTTAGTTTAGTTTATTTTAGTTTATGTTTAGGTTAATTTTTTTTATTTTAGGTTTTTATTTTATTTTTATATTTTTTCATTTTAGGTTTATTATATTTTTATGTTAGGTTTAGTTTTTATTTTATTTTATTATTTTGATTTACATTTTAATTTATTTTATTTTAGTTTAATTTTTATTTTTTATTTTATTTTCTTTTTAGGTTTAGGTTTAGGTTTAGGTTTAGGTTTTAGTTTAAGTTTTTATTTTATTTTATTTTTTATTTTAATTATGTTTTGGCTTTTTATTTATTTTTTTTTCAGGTTTAATTTAGTTTAGGTTTAAGATTTTAGCTTTTCAGGGTTTAGTGTTTAGGGCTCACAGTTTGGGGTTTATGATTTTGATTTTAGGTTTAGGGTTTGAGTTTTAATTTAGGGTTTAGGGTTTAAGGGTTTTTTTAACAAAGGATAAATTTAGATTCAATATTTCTTCGTTTCAATTTCATCAACCAAGTAGCACCTGAAGTTTTCTAAGACACAGGCGATGACATAAATTAAAAATGAGCACCCATAGAGCAAATAAAAAATGCTAGATAAGTAGAACCTCTCTCTACTGTAAAGTCATAATTCCATAAGTAGTGATCAATTGCACGCTCTATAGCTCCGCCCATCAAAACCACCTCAGCCTCTCGAGTAGCGGGATCCACCATCATATCCCCGATCTCTTCTTTTTTCACCACCACGACTGTAACCTCCGTCGCTCCTCCCACCTCCATAACCACCATTGCTCTGACAACCACCTCCATATCCACCAACACCTCCAGATCCTCAACCACCACTATGATAACCGCCACCTTTGCCTTCACCTCCACTACCTGATCTAGATTGGGCCTAGTTGATGGTGATGTTCTTCTATCAAGGTTTTGCCAATTTTTAGGGTTTAGGGTTTAGGGTTGTAGGTTTATTTAGTTTATTTTTTATTTATTTGAGTTTATTTTATTTTTTATTTTTATTTAGGTTTATTTTTTTAATTTAGTTTATGTTTATTTATTTTAGTATAGGTTTTTTATATTAGTTTATTTTTTAGGTTTAGGTTTAGGTTTATTTTTTAGTTGAGTTTTATTTTTATTTTATTTTTTAAGTTTAGGTTTTATTTTTTATTTTTAGGTTTAGACTTAGGTTTTTATTTGATTTTTTTTTTTTAGGTTTAGGTTTTAGGTTTATTTTTAGGTTTTATTTTTTAGTTTAGGTTTAGGTTTATTTTTAGTTTATTTTGTTTTATTTAGTTTAGGTTTAGGTTTAGGTTTAGTTTATTTTAGGTTTAGGTTTAGATTTTATTTATTTTAGTTTAGTTTATTTTAGTTTAGGTTTAGGTTTATTTTATTTTTATTTTAGGCTTAGGTTTTTCTTTTAGTTTAGGGTTTAGGATTTATTTTTTATTTAGTTTTAGGTTTTATTTTAAGGTTTATTTTTTAGGTTTAGGTTTTTATTTAATCTTTATTTTACTCTGTTTTAGGTTTATTTTATTTTTATTTTACATTTAGTTTTTATTTTATTTTGGTCTTTTCTCTTAAGTTTATTTAATTTTTTAGTTTAGTTTTGGTTTTTATTTATTTTATTTTAGTTTATTTTTATTTTTTTATTTTATTTTATTTTTTAGGTTTAGGTTTAGGTTTTAGTTTAGGTTTTTATTTTTTTATTTTATTTGATTTATTTAAGTTTATGTTTATTTATTTATTTTATTATTAGGTTTTATTTAGCTTAGGTTTAGGTTTTTAGGTTTTTAGGGTTTATGGTTTAGGGTTTAGTGTTTTGGGTTTGGGTTAGGGTTTAGGGTTTAGGGTTTTGGGGTTTAGGGTTTAGGGTTATGGTTTATGGTTTATGATTTAGGCTCTAGTGTTTAGGCTTTAGGATTTACAGTTTTAAGGGTTTAAGGTTTAGGGTTTAGGGCTTAGGGTTTAAGGTTTAGTGTTAGCTTAGGGTTTAGGGTTAGTTTAAGTTTAGGTTTTAGGCATTAGGGTTCAAGGTTTTTAAGGTTTATGATTTAGGGTTTAGGGTTTAGGTTTATGGTTTTAGGGTTTAGGGTTTAGGGATTAGGGTTTAGGGTTTATAGTTTAGGGTTTAAGGTTTATAATTTAGGGTTGTAGGTTTAGGGTTGTTGGTTTAGGGTTAGTTTTAAGATTTAGGGTTTTGGGCTTGGGTTTAGGATTTAGGGTGTAGGGTTTTAAGGTTTAGGGCTTTTTATAATTTTTAAATTAAGTAAACTCGTAGGTTTAGGTTTATTTAGTTTATTTTTTTATTAATTTAATATAATTTAATTTATTTTTTTATTTAACTTTATTTTTTATTTTTATTTAATTTGGTTAATTTATTTTAGGTTAATTTATTTTAGTTTAGGAATTTTTTTTAGTTTATTTTTTAGGATTAGGTTTAGGTTTATGCTTATTTTTTAGTTTAGTTTTATTTTTATTTTATTTTTTTAGGTTTAGGTTTTATTTTTTTATTTTTGGTTTAGGTTTAGGTTTTTTTATTTGGTTTAGGTTTTAGATTTTTATTATATGTTTATTTTTAGGTTTCAATTTTTAGTTTAGGTTTTATTTTATTTTTAGTTTATTTTATTTTATTTAGTTTTGGGTTTAGGTTTTGTTTATTTTAGGTTTAGGTTTTATTTATTTTAGTTTAGTTTCTTTTAGGGGTTGTTTGGTTGGGTGAAAAAGACTGCAGTGTAAAAAGAATAATAAGTGTAAAAGGATTACTTTATAGTTTGGTTGACAGTTTTACGAATTCATGACTTTGCTTTTTCTGTTTGGTAAAAAAATATAATGAAAAGTATTTTGAAGGTTTTGACAATGACCATTGTGATGCGCGACAATGTGACGATGGTGGTGTGATGGCTGCGGCTGACATTTTATTTGGCGGTGTATTTGCAATTCACTCAAATTAGGCGAATTCCAAATACACCAAAAAAGACCTATGTAATGTATTCTAAATACATTACATTAGCTTGAAAATTTACTTTGCACTGTGCCAAACACAAGAAAAGTAAAAAATCCCTGCATTTACTTTACTTTACACCCCAAATTTAGGCAACTAAATAACCCCTTAGTTTAGGTTTATGTTTTGGTTTATTTTGTATATTTTAGGTTTAGGTTTTATTTTTTATTTATTTTTAGGTTTTATTTTTAGGTTTATTTTCTATGTTTAGGTTTTTATTAGTTTTTATTTTATTTTATTTTAGTTTATTTGATTTGATTTTATTTTATGTTTAGTTTTTATTTTATTTAGGTTTTTTATTTTATGTTTATTTTATTTTTTAGTTTAGTTTAGGTTTTAATTTATTTTATTTTAGTTTAGTTTTTATTTTTGATTTTATTATATTTTTAAGTTTAGGTTTAGGTTTTAGTTTAGGTTTTTAATTTATTTTATTTTATTTTATTTTATTTAGGTTAGGTTTATTTATTTATTTTATTTTTAGGTTTTATTTAGTTTAGGTTTAGGTTTTTAGGTTTTTAGGGTTTAGGGTTTAGGGTTTAGGGTTTGGGGTTTTCGATTTAGGATTTTAGGTTGAGGGTTTGAGGTTTAGGATTTAGGGTTCAGGGTTGTAGGTTTTAGGGTTTAGGGTTTGGTTTTAGGGTTTAGGGTTTAGGGTTTTAGGGTTTTAGGGTTTAGGGTTTAGGGTTTAGGGTTTGTGGTTGTAGGTTTAGGGTTTAGAATCTAGGGTTTAAGGTTAGGTTTTAGGGTTAGTTTTAGCATTTAGGGTTTAGGGTTAGGGTTTTTTTTCTTCTTTTATTTTTTTAAATCAAGTAAACTCATAGGTTTAGGTTTATTTAGTTTGTTTAATTTATTTTTTATTTATTTTAGTTTATTTTTTTAAGGTTTATTTATATTTATATTTAGTTTAGTTTATTTATTTTAGTTTAGGTTTTTTATTTTTATTTATTTTTTAGGTTTAGGTTTAGGTTTATGCTTATTTTTTAGTTTAGTTTTTTATTTTAAGTTTAGGTTTTATTTTTTATTTTTAGATTTAGGTTTTGGTTTTTATTGTATTTTTTAGGTTTAGGTGTTAGGTATTTATTTTAGTTTTACTTTAGATTTTATTTTTAGTTTAGGTTTTGGTTTATTTTTAGTTTATTTTATTTTATTTAGGGTTTATGTTTAGGTTTAGGTTTTAGTTTATTTTAGTTTTGGTTTAGGTTTATCATATTTTTATTTTAGGTTTAATTTTTTTTTAGTTTAGGGTTTAGGTTTTATTTTTAATTTTTTGTACATTTCATTTTTAGGTTTATTTTTTAGGTTTATGTTTTTATTTAGTTTTAATTTTATTTTATTTTATTTTAGGTTTATTATATTTTTATTTTAGGTTTAGTTTTTATTTTTTAATTTAGTTTAGGTTTTTATTTTTTTAATTTTAGCCTATAAATGACACAACATAGCAAACCCCCAAAGCATACCTTAAATTTGGCCAAATCCCATCATCTCAGCCTATAAATTAGTATTTTTATGAATTATACCAGTATAAACTCTTCTGCATCATACTATAACAAATTAAAATATGATAAACAATAAGTAGTAATACACAATTATATGCTATAATGCATGATGTTACACTATGTTATGTCATCCTATATTATAATAAACTTTCACATATTAGATTATATTATATTATATTTCATATCACATCACAAGGGATTGCTTAAGATAAAAAATCATAAAATTAGTCTAAACAATAAAAAACTATATATTTTAGTCATATCATTTACATATTTTAAATTGAAATAATATATTATTATGCCATGCTCAACCTATTATGAATTTGGCCAAATTCCACCATTTTAATGTCTAAATCAACATTTTTATAAATATTGCAACTGTAGGCTTGACTATATTTTTTTAAATATTATGATATATGATGTTATACCCTGCTACAACATATACTACTTATTTTGAACATAAAATCTTACCTTTTAGACTACAAGTATGCATGCCTTCTACTACAACCTAATTCCCACTTCAAATTTTACAAATTTTATCATTTGATTTATTAAATTAATATTTTATGATTTATATTAATATAGACTATGGGCACAATACCATAATATACTAAAACATTTCAAAACATCTTATAACATCCAAAAACACATCACTACATGCTCAAATATATGTTGCTACATTATACTATAATATTTGATATTTTAATATGATTTAGGGTTATGGTTTAGTGTTTAGGGTTTAGGTTTTAGGGTTTAGTGTTTAAGGTCTATGGTTTTTAAGGTTTAGGGTTTAGGGCTTAAGGTTTGGGGTTTAGGTTATATGTATAGGTTTAAGTTTTAGTTTAGGGTTTAGGGTTTAGTGTTTAAGGGTCTTTTTTTTAATAGAGAACACATTCATATTCAACATTTCTCCTTTTTGATTTCAACAACTAATTAGCACCCATGTTTTCTAAGACACAAGCAATGACATAGATAAAAAATGAGCTCCATAGAGTAAATCAAAAACCCTAGATAAATAGAGTTATCTTTACTATAAAAACATAGTTTTATAAGCAGATCGATCATTCTTCTTCGCTTAGTCCCATCAACCACCGACTCTCAAGTAGCAGAATCTTCCATCATATCACCGATCTCTCCCTCTGCCACCACTACGACTGTAACCTCCGTCACTCCTCCCGCCTCCACAACCACCACTGCACTCACCACCACCTCCATATCCACGAGCACCTCGAGATCCCCCACCACCACTGTAATAATCGTCGCCTCCACCTTCGCCTCCATCGCTAGATCTAGACTGAGCTTAGTTGATGGTGATGTTCCTACTATTATGATTCTGCAAATTCTTAGAGTTTAAGGTTTAGGGTTAATTTATGGTTTAGGGTTTTTTAGATTGTGGTTTGGGTTTAGGGTTTAGGGTTATAGGTTTTAGAGTTTAGGGTTTAGGGTTTAGGGTTTAGAGTTTAGGGTTTTAGGGTTTAGGGCTGTAGGTTTATGGTTTAGAATTTAGGGTTTATTATTTTTAGGGTTTAGGGTTTAGGGTTTAGTTGAGGTTTTTTTTTTAACAGAGAACAAATTTAGATTGAACATTTCTTCTTTTTGATTTCATCAACCAAGTAGCACCTCAAGTTTTCTAAGACATAAGTGATGTCATAGATAAAAAATGAGCACCTATACAGTAAATCAAAATCTTAGATAACTTGAACCATCTATACTATAAAGACACAATTCCATAAGAAGCAGATCGGGTTGGACATCTTCAATTTCTCTCCCCATCAACCACTGGTCTCTCGAGTAGTAGATCCGCCATCATATCGATGTCCCTCGCCACCACCACAACTATATAACCCACGCCGTCCTCCGCTCCATAACCACCACTGCTCTAACCACCACCTCCATATCCACCAGCACCTCCAGATCCCCGACCACCACTGAGATAATCGTTGCCTCCACCTTCTCCTCCACTGCCAAATCTAGATTGAGCCTAGCCGAGGGTGATATTCCTATCATCAAGGTTCTGCCCATTCTTAGCAATTAGGGCTTAGGGATAGTTTGGTTTTGGGTTTGGGGTTTAGGTTTAGGTATGGTTTGGGGTTGGGGGTTGGTTTAGGTTTTGGGTTTAGGTGTGGGGTTTAGGGTTTAGGGTTTAGGGAGAGTTTAGGATTAGAGTTTAGGGTTTAGGGTTGTGGTAGTTAGGGATTAGGGTTTAGGGTTTAGGATTTATGGTTTTGGTTTTATATTAAGCAAACCTAGTTTAGTTTATTTAGTTTATCTTTTATTTATTAGAGTTTATTTTATTTTTACTTTTATTTAGGTTTAGTTTTATATTTTAGTTTAGTTTTTATTTTAGTTTACTCAGTGTAGTTTATTTTTAGTTGTGTTTTAATTGTTTATTTTTTAGTTTTATTTTTATTTATTTAGTTTTATTTTTATTTTATTTAGGTTTAGGTTTAGGTTTTATTTTAGACATTTTAGTTTATCTTTAGTCCAGGTTATATTTTATTTTATTTTTATTTTATTTAGTTTAAGTTTTTTGGTTTAGTTTAGGTTTATTTATTTTATTTAATTTATTTTAGTTTAGGTTTTATATTTAGTTTATTTTTAGGTTTAGGTTTATTTTAATTGAGTTATTTTTCTTTATTTTTTTAGGTTTAGGTTTTATTTTATTTTAGGTTTAGGTTTAGGTTTTATTTTATTTTTAGGTTAGTTAAGGTTTCATTTAGGTTTATTTTTTTTTTATTATTTTTAGTTTTTAGGTTTATTTTTTAGCTTTATTTTATTTAGTTTTAGTTTAGTTTTATTTTGTTTATTTTAGGTTTAGGTTTAGTTTATTTATTTATTTTATTAATTTTATTTTTTTTAGGTTTAGTTTTAGTTTGGTTTAGGTTTTATTTTATTTATTTTAGGTTTTATTTTTGGGTATTTTTTTAGGTTTTTATTTTATTTATTTTATTTTATTTTTAGGTATTTTATTTTATTTTAGGTTTAATTTTATTTTATAGTTTATTTTTTGTTTAGTTTAAGTTTATTTTATTTTATTATTTTTATTTATTTATTTTTATTTATATTTTATGTTTAAGTTTAGTGGGTTTAGGTTTATTTATTTTATTTAGGTTTAGGTTTATTTATCTTATAGATTTTATTTAGTTTATGGTTAGTGGTTAGGTTTAGGTTAAGGGTTGTGGTATTTAGGTTTAGGTTAGGGTTTATGGTTAGTGTGGCTCAGGAGGGTTTTGAGGGTAGGGTCTTAGCATGGGTTAGCCAGAGTGTGGATTAGCTCAGGTTTAGTGGTATTTGGCTCAGGCTTAGTGGTTAGGGCATGGTTTAGGGCAGTGGAGGATTAGGTTTAGGGTTTAGGGTCATTTTAGGGTTTAGGGTTTAAGTCAGTATAGTAGAGACAGGATTTAGTGTTTAGGTTTTAGGCTTTTAAAAAGAAAATTAAGTGCATTATTTTATTTATTTATTTTATTTATTTATTTTTTTTTTTTATTTTATTTAGGTTTATTTTTATATTTATTTAGTTTATTTTCTTTATTTTTTAGTTTATTTATATTTTTTAGGTTTTCTTTAGTTTATTTAGTTCAGTTTTTTTTTTAGTTGAGTTTTATTTTAATTTTATTTTTTTACATTTAAGTATTATTTTTATTTAAGGTTTAGGTTTAGGTTTTATTTTATTTTTTGGTTTAGGTTTAGGTTTATTTTAGGTTTTATTTTTTTTAGTTTAGGTTTAGGTTTAGGTTTATTTTATTTTTAGTTTAGTTTTATTTATTTTAGTTTAATTATTTAGTTTAGGTTTAGGTTTATTTTATTTTATTTTAAGTTTAAGTTTCTCTTTTAGTTTAGATTTCAGTTTTATTTTTATTTATTTTAGGTTTTATTTTAAGTTTATTTTTAGGTTTAGTTTTATTTAGTTTTATTTTATTTTATTTTATTTATTTTATTATTATTTTAAGTTTAGTTTTTTATTTTTTAGTTTATTATTTCTGTTTATTTATTTTAGTTTAGTTTAGGTTTTTTATTTATTTATAGTTTTGTTTATATTTTTATTTTATTTTATTTTGCATTTTTTATAGGTTTGGGTTAGATTTATTTTAGGTTTTTTATTTTGTTTTATTTTATTTAGTTTAGGTTTTATTTATTTATTTTATTTTTAGGTTTATTTAGTTTATTTTGTTTTAGGGTTTAAGATTTAGGGTTTAAGGTGTAGTTTGGCTTAGGGTAGGTTTGGTTGTTAGTTTGTGGTTATGGTTTATTTTGGGGTTTTAGGGTTTTAGGATTTAGGGTTTTTTTAGGGTTTAGGTAGGGTTAGAGTTTTATTTTAATTATTTTAATTTTTAAATTAAGCAAACCCATTTAGTTTATTTAGTTTTATTTTTATTTATTTATTTTATTTTATTTTGGTTTATTTTTTATTTTTATTTATTTTATTTCTTAGTTCAATTGTTTTAGCTGAGGTTTTATGTTTTTTAGGTTTAGGATTAGATTTTTTATCTTTAATTTAGTTTATTTTTATTTTATTTTTTACATTTTGGTTTTATTTTATTTATTTTAGTTTAGGTTTAGGTTTTTATTTTAGGTTTATTTTTTTGGTTTTATTTTTAGTTTAGTTTAGGTTTTAGTTTATTTATTTTATTTAGTTTATTTATTTATTTTAGGTTTATGTTTATTTATTTTAGTTTTGTTTATTTTATTTTTTGGTTTATTTTATTTTAAGTTTTTTTTTAGTTTATTTAGGATTTATTTTATTTTATTTTATTTTCTTTATTTATTTTAGGTTTAGATTTTTATTTATTTTATTTTAGTATTTTATATTTTATTTTATTTTTAGTTTATTTTTTATTTTATTTTATTTTTATTTTTTCTTTTAGTTTATTTATTTTATTTATTTTATTTTAGTTTGGGTTTTATTTTAGGAGGTTTTTATTGTTTAGATTTAGGAGTTTGAGGGTTGATTTAGAGGTTTAGGGTGGTAGGGAGGGTTTTTTAGTTTTAGGAGGGAAGTAGGGTTTAGGGTTTAGGGTTTAGGGTTTAGGGAGGGTTTAGGGTGGAGGTTCAAGTTTAGTTTAGGGTTTAGCATTTTTGGTTTTCTTTTTTTAATTGAGAACAAATTCATATTAAACATTTCTTCTTTTCAATTTAATCAATGAATTAACACACCAAGTTTTCTATGACACAAACGATGTCATAGATCAAAAATGAGCATGGATAGAGCAAATCAAAAGTCATTCTTCTTTCTCCAATTATCTTAGTGCCTCTCAACTAAAGGGATCCACCATCATATTTGATCTCTCCTCCGCCACCACCATGACTAACCTCCATCATTGCTTCATCCTCGATAGCCACCATTGACCACCACCTCCATATCCACCAGACTTAGATCCACCACCAGGAATGCCATTTTTCCAGCAAGATCTACTGAGCCTGCTTTTTTAGGGTTTACCCATTCATGGTTTAAGTTAATTTTTAATTTATTTAGTTACTTTAGGTTTAGGTTGTGGTTTGGGGTTTAGGTTTAAGGTTTTTTTTATGGAGTGGTTTGGGTTTATGTTTTAGGAGTTTTTAATGAGGTTAGGGTGTGGTAGGGTTTAGTATAGTGTAGCTAGGTTTATTTAGGTTTGGGGAGGGAGGGAGGTTTAGAGGTTAGTAGTCAGTTATGATTTAGTGGGAGGTCATTAATTTATATGGCCCAAGATTAGTGGTTTATGGTTTATTAGGTCAGAGGGCCCATCAGATTCAGTGGTTTAGTATCAGAGTTTTTTTAGGTTTAGAGGGTCACAGGTTTAGGATCTAGTTTAGGATTTAGAGAGTCAGTTTAGGATTTAGGGTTAGTTTAGGGTTTAGGTTTGGTTTAAATTAAGCAAACCAAGTTTATGTTTATTTAGTTTATTTTTTATTGTTTTTTTTTATTTTTATTTTTTATTTATGTTTATTTTATTTTTATTTAGTTTAGTTTTATTTATTTTAGGTTTATTTTTTTTTTATAAGTTTTGGTTTAGTTTATCTTATTAGGTTTATTTTAGTATGTTTTATATCATTTTATTTTTAGGTTTAGATTTTATTATTTATTTTAGTTTAATTTTAGGTTTTCATTTTGATTTTTTTTTATTTAGGTTTATTTAAAGTTTATTTTATTTACTTAGTTTGTGGTATATGTTTAGTTTAGTTTATTTTATTAGTTTAGGTTTTCTTTATTTTAGTTTAGGTTTTTTATTTATTTTTAGGTTTTAGTTTAGGTTTATTTTTAGGTTTAGGTTTTTATTTAGTTTTTTTTATTTTATTTTATTTTAGGTTTATTTTTATTTTATTTATTTTTTACTTTATGCTATTTTATTATATTTAGGTTTTTTATTTTAGGTTTATTTTATTTTATTTTATTTTAGTTTATTATTATTTTATTTTATTTTAGTTTATTTTATTTGTTTTTATTTGGTTTAGGTTTTTTATTATATTTTAGGTTTAGTTTTATTTATTTTAGTTTAGTTTTATTTTATTTTATTTTTCTTTTAATTTTCATTTTAGGTTTAGGTTTAGGTTTTTTTTTATTATTTAGGTTTAGGTGAGGTTTTTTATTGGTTTATTTTAAGTTTATTTTAAGTTTAGGTTTATTTATCAATTTATTTATTTATGTTAGTTTATTTATTTTTATTTAGTTTATTTTATTTATTTAGTTTGTTTAGGTTTATTTTATTTTTATTTAAGTTTAGGTTTTAGTTTATTTTTATATTTTATTTATTTTTATTTTAGGTTTAGGTTTTTTATTTAGTTTTTATTTTATTTTATTTTATTTATTTTATTTAGGTTTTAGTTTTATTTTATTTAGGTTTTTTGTTATTTTTTTAATTTAGTTTTTTTATTTATTTTCTTTTGTATATTTTTTTATTTTATATTTCCTTGGTTTAGGTTTATTTAGGTTTTAGTTTTAGTTTTATTTTATTTTATTTTATTTATTTTGGTTGAAGTTTTTTTTATTTATTTATTTTAGGTTTATTTAGTTTAGGTTTAGGTTTAGGGTTTAGGGTTTAGGTCAGGTTTGGGGTTTGTGGTTTAGGGTTTAGGGTTTTTTAGGGTTTAGGGTTAGGGTTTGGGTTTGGGTTTCTTTTATTTTTATTTATTTTATTATATTTTTAAATCATGAAATGGTATGTTTACTTACTTTATTATTTTATTTTAGTTTATTTTATTTTTTTTTTTTATTTAGGTTTATTTTTATTTTTATTTAGCTTAGTTTCTTTATTTTGGGTTTGTTTATTTTAGTTGATGCTTTAGGTTTAGGTTTAGGTTTAGGTTTATTTTTTAGGTTAGTTTTATTTTTATTTTATTTTTTAGGTTTAGGTTTATTCTAATTTTAGGTTTAGGTTTTATTTTATTTTATGTTTAGGTTTATTTTTATTTTAGGTTTATTTAGGTATATTATTTTAGTTTAAGTTTAGGTTTATTTTAGTTTATTTTCTTTTATTTAGTTTAGGTTTAGGTTTAGTTTATTTAGTTTTTAGGTTTTATTTATTTTAGTTTAGTTTATTTTAGTTTAGTTTATTTTAGTTTAGTTTATTTTAGTTTAGGTTTAGGTTTATTTTATTTCATTTATTTTAGGTTTAGATTTTTTTTTTTAAGTTTAGGGTTTAGGTTTTATTTTTTATTTATTTTTAGGTTTATTTTTTTGGTTTATGTTTTTATTTAGTTTTTATTTTATTTTATTTTAAGTTTATTTTATTCTTATTTTTACATTTAGTTTTTATTTTATTTAGGTTTTTATTTTAGGTTTATTTTTTTTTAGTTTTGTTTAGGTTTTTTTATTTATTTTATTTATTTTTTTTTATTTTTTTATTTTTTTTTTAGGTTTGGGTTTATTTAGTTTTTTAGGTTTTATTTTATTTTATTTTATTTTTTTCTTCTATTTAGGTGTAGGTTTTTTATTTATTTATTTTAGGTTTTATTTAGTTTAGGTTTTTTTAGGGAAATAAGAAAATTTTATTGCCACAAGAAAAGGTACAAAGTCCTCAGAGGGGGCAAATCTTTAAGCTAAAGCTCAAAGAGCTACAAAAGTCCTAAGGAGGTAAGCCCCTTAGCTAATATAATTGATAATAACAAAAAGCTAATAAAAAGGAAACAAAAAGCCACAAAACCATTTCCTTGAAATCATCAAAAATCTTCCTCTGCACTTTTTGTAAGCAGCATACCCTTGCAACAAAAGTCTCCCAACCTGTACTAGAGATCTTATGAAACCCCAATCAAGCAGCCAAAGTCTCCCAACCTAGACCAGAGATCTGCAAGAAGCTAGAAAAGGGATTAGTATTGATTTCGAGACAGTTAAATAAGCACAGAAAATAAGAGTAGATAGAAGACAAAGAATGAAGAAAAGGCTTTAGCTCAATTATAAATGTCTTAAGGAGTAGCACCATATGTAACATCCAGACTTCGAGTGAATCGTTATAATTACATATAACATTACCAACCAAAAGAGGAAGTGAGACACATCATGGCCATCATCCCACACATTGTGAACCCATTTTAGTTTAGTTTTAGGTTTTGGGTTTAGCTAGGGTTTGGGTTTAGGGTTTAGGTTTGGGTTTAGGGTTGAGCTTATGGTTTAAGTTTAGGGTTTAGTAGAGTGTGGTAGAGTTTGTGGGTTTAGGTAGTAGGGTTTAGGTTTTAGGGTGGATCAGGGTTTGTTTAAGTTTGGTAGTTATGGTAGGGTTTAGGTCAGGCAAGGGTTTAGGGTCAGGTTTGGTAGGGTTGGGTAGTAGGATAAGGTTTAGGTTCATTTATGGTTTAGGGTTGGTAAACTTTAGGATTTAGGGTTTGAGTGGTTATTTTTTAAATTAAGCAAAAATAGTAGTTTATTTAGTTTATTTTGGTTTAGTTTAGTTTTATTTTATATTATTTAGGTTTATTTTTATTTTATTTGTTTAGTATTTATTTTAATTTAGTTTTTTTATTTTAGTTTTTTTTTTGTTTAGTTTAGGTTTATGTATTTTAGTTTAGTTTGATTTTTATTTTATTTTTAGTTTAGGTTTTATTTTATTTTTTTAGTTTAGGTTTAAGTTTTATTTTATTATTTAGGTTTAGGTTTAGTTTTATTTTATTTAGGTTTAGTTTAGGTTTATTTTTAAGTTTATTTTAGGTTTTCATTTAGGTTTAGTTTATTTTATTTTATTTTATTTTATTTAGTTTAGGGTTTAGGTTTAGTTTATTTTAGGTTTAGGTTTAGGTTTTATTTATTTTAGTTTAGTTTATTTTAGTTTTGGTATATGTTTATTTTTATTTTTTCTATTTTAGGTTTAAGTTTTTTTTAGTTTAGGGTTTAGGTTTTATTATTTATTTATTTATTGGCTATATTTTTAGGTTTTGGTTTTTATTTAGTTCTTATTTTATTTAGGGTTCTGTGCTACCATCCTGCAAGATCTTTGATGGTAGTGGGAACCCACGATAACATATTGGACACTTTAGAGCTGGCTATTGCAACACCGGTGGCAACAATGCACTCCTCTTCCGCCTTTTGTTAGTGTCAGTGTTGCATTTGATATGCAACGGTTTGGTGAAGACTTTTGCTATTGGAGCACCTCTTCATCAAGAGGTTTGTTGGAGCTCAGCAGAGAGTGATTGTAGGCGACCTCAATGAAGTTAAATAGAAACTCAACGAGTCCCTTATTGATTACATTCTCAGGTGGCACAATCTGAGCATTAAATGTGAACCACATCTATCTAAATAGCATGCCATTGAGATTTTCTCAAGAATATCCATGGCCCAGTAGCCTTCATGCTTTTACCATCAAAACATTCAAGAAATTAATCAACAAGGCATAGCCTACAAGAGGAAGCCAAATAGTTGCCCTTTCCCGACCAATCATCTAGGCCTGCCAAGGGTGTTGAGAAGAACCAGGATAGTGTCGTGGACATAGGGAAGCAACCAACCATAGTTCAATATGAGAGACTACGAGCTCACCAGCCTCCTTTGCCACATCCTCTTCCAGCACTTTGGCCATCATACTGGCCACCGCAGCCTCCATAACGATCATTTCCACCACCTCACCAGCCTTCCCAGCAGTGGTATTCATATCCATTGCCAGGTAGCTACTTTCCACCTACTCTTGCCAATAGATTGAATAAGCCATATTTATTCAAGAGGGAGGTAGTTAGAGAAATATTAAAGAATCTCTTATATAAACCTGACTTTCACTTACCAGAGCCTAAGAGGCCTGAGGAAGTGGGCAAGAGCAATGATCCTAGCTATTGCTCCTACCACCACATGTTAGGCCATGTCTTAGAGGATTGTATCACTTTTAAGGACTAGCTTGAGCGCAACTACAAGTTGTGAGCCATAATTATCCCAAAGGAATACTTATTAGAACAACCATCCAGTTCTATTAGAGTAATCCTTGGGGATACTTGCGATCCTCTTAAGACCAAAGCAGGTTAGGATATCTCCCTATCCCAAACCTCTAAGAAGATCATTTCTAAGATCAAGAAACTTTTCATGCAGGTGCCTAAAATAGCTCAAACCTCCAACACCAAGGAAGGTTTGCTAGTTGCAAAGGATAACTCAGGGAGGGTGACAGCCTAGTAGCAACAACAACTCACCATACTTGCCCGGGATAGTCTAGTAGTGCAGCCACTATTAGAGTCTACTACTCCCTCCACCATTGGAGCTACCACCTCTTCTGCTAGCTCCTCTTCTACTAACAAAAGTGTTGTATCTATGGATAAGGGCACTAAATCTTACTCCGCTTATTTTACTTGATTTCTATTATGTACCTCTACCCCAAAAAAAATTAATGAAGAAAGTTAATTCTACTCATATATTATCTACTTCTGATGCTCTTGATTTTATTCCTATTGAAAGCTCTCCAAGTCTAAATAAAAATAATAGCTCTAGTAGTTTTGATTCTTTTATTTTGATTCAAAGTCAGGCTATCCTTCTTTGTATCAATCAGGTTCACCTCTTGAGATTGACTTGGAGTCAACTGACTTTGAGGATCCCATAGGAGAAGCTATAGGTATGCCTGATGAGAAGGTAGAACTTTCCACAAGCTCATCATTCTAAGAAGTCACTAAAGTCAATCTATGCAGTGGCAAAGTTCTACCTCTTAGGGTAGCACTTCAGGATAAGGGTAAGCAAGTCATTGGTTCCAATGAGTAGATAGCCCCTCCATAGGATACTCCACCCATTGATATGCTTGTGGAGGACCAAGCTAGAATTGATTACAATGTCCTAGCTCACCTTAGAAAGTTTTCAGCTAAGTTAAGCATATACGACACCCATGTCTTATCCAAAGAGATGAGGGAATCTCTAGTCAAGGCCTTATTTGATCTAAAGATATGCTTAGCTTAGTTGACCACTACTAAAGAGGAGGCATGCCAATCGAAGGACATCTTAGGAGTTAAATTTAGCGATGAAGACTTATAGGGATGACTGGGCACAACTGCCTCTTTACATTACTGGATATTTTAGATACTGCTATCCGTGAGTTTTGGTTGACCTTGGTGTATCAATCAATATTATGTACTATCTCATAAGATAGAGGCGTCACTCTACAATGAACCCAATCACATAATAAAGACTCCTAATGCATGATGGGTCTTTGAATGTACCAGAGATTTTTCCCCTACTTTACATGAATGAATAAAGTAGGGTTTATATTAACTCAGGTTCTTAAGTTCCCTATGGAGGAAAGCCTCCATAGTTAATTACTTCTTAGGAAATTAAATTTCCTTTGAATACTCTCGATTAAAGTAGACAATTATCATCTCTAAAAATTTCAAGGTTAGAATATCAAAGGATTAGTTATATTTGGAAAATCAATTGGGAAAGTCAAGGAGAAGACTTATTTTTGGAATCCAAATGAAATAATTAGGAAATGTTCATGATACTAGGAAGCCTAGTGAGCATTCCAATGTATCTTATGGTTGGGCTTTATAATTTTGAAGTTGAGGAGACTTATATGTTTTGAGTTTAAATTTAATTAGATTACTAGGGCTTATAATCCACTAACACAAGGTTGTGGGAATGCCTAAGAGGTGAAAATTTATCCTCGTAGCGTTAACAAAATAGCTACCTCAGACCCTAAATCTATGGAGATTTAGTATGAGGTAAAGCATGACCTAAATCTAAGTGATAAGTGGACATAAGGGTTTAGCTCCATAAGAGAGAATAAATTGTATGTCTTCTAGACTTATACCCACCTAGAGTGGCCGCTAGCTAACTCCTCCTACAATTTTAAAACTATGTAATTTGGTCTTATGAATTGCAAGATAGTTAGGGTAGTTATTTAATTAGAAAGAAACTAAAGTCGCAAACACACTCCCTAAGAGACTAGAGCATGAGTGGTATGAGCATATGACTTATTCTATGGATGAAAAATCTTTTCAAATTAAATTTCATTTTAGAAAAATCATTTTGACTAAGGCGTTGGGATTTTTTATGCATAAATGTATGATGAAATAAGTTATGGGTCAAATCAACTAGAACAAAGTGTTTTCCACCACAAGGGATGCCCTCACAGGTCAAGCATTCCTTTATTGTGCAAGGATGGAGATCCTTCATGTTCAAGAAAGAAAGAATATGCATGCATGACATGAAACATACAACCACATAGCTAAGGGGTTGCTAAATCTTTTAATTATTTTATTTATGTCTTAGGCTTTATGATGAGGTTATGAGTTGTTTAAAATTTAGTTATGAGTGATTAGTTGGGTAGAAAAGTTACTTTTATCCTACGAGCCTAATAGTATCCAAGCCACACATTAAATCTTCAATCATTTAAAAAATAATGAAAAGCATGTCATCCTAATGCACAATGTAAACATAACATCAAACAATTATATAAACTATTATAAAAGGATAAAAGGTCGTGCGATCGGGTACCACTGTACAACCCAAAGAGAGAAAAGATGGGTAGCCGAGCTCTACCCTTATACAACCTGGAATATGAAAGAATAATTATAATTGTATTAAAAGCTATTGAGGTCTTCTTTCTTCATATCTCAATTTATGATTTGGTTCCTTTTTTGATTTGGATGGTGCTTGCTTCAAAGGCATCTCAGGGCACCCCATGACAAAGCCTTCTGGCCACTACTTATCGTAATCCCCCATAGCACTAATCCTAATTCCTATTACAAAAATTACATTTATGTGGGAAAAGTAAATCTAATTACACCTCCAAATAGAGGTTAGCTAAATATACATATAATCCCAAGCAGTTGTATTTATAATTTGTACTTAGCACTCTACACATAGGTAACTATGCCCACCTATCCTAACTTGGATTATGCTTAAGAATTTAAGCAACCTACAAAAAGAGCATTCACATTCATTTTTAAGCATCCCTTAAGCATAATCCCCTGCAAAAAACATGATTATGCTAATATTGGCCTATCACCCAGTCTATGAAGCCCACACTTTAACATCCAATCTAAAATAATACATCATAAAATAAAACATACATCACATCATACACCATCCTAACTTAGAGGTAGAAGTGTATGTATTAAGGCTCGTGTGCTAAGTCTTGTTAGGCATTATTGTTGTATTTTCTAGGTGTAGAAGGATTCAATTTAACATGAAAGGTTGATTTCACTTGAGTAGTTTAATTGATTTGAGAATTTTAATTTGTGTTTTCTTTAGTTTCATTTGATTACACAAAGCAACTAAGTGTATATAAGAGAGGAAAAGAGGATTTCCTTTCATCCCTACCTTAAGTCACTTTCTAAAGTATATTAATTTAATTTAGTTCTCTTTAGTGAATGGCTTATTAAATGATTTAATTAATCCTAAGTTTAGGTTCACTTTAAATAATCCTATTCAAAATGAAAGGCATCTTAATATTAATTTAATTGAATTACTATCACATGACATATATTAAATCATTCCTTTCCATCACATGTAACATGCATATGATTTAATCCTAAGTGTATCTATACATGTAACATATTTTAGCATACTTAAATGATGAATGTATGTGTATGTTTAGAATTTATATTTTATTTGATTGAATTTTTTAACCATATTAATTTAAAACTTTATGCAAATTATTATACAAAAAGGACATAAGAATGAAATTAAATAGGCATATGCCATTGTTAAACCAGGGAAGTGAGGTAATCAAAATGACCTCTATGGTGCTAGCTAAAGCCTCATATTCTCAAGATGTTCAAACTATATACCCATTTGCATTCAAACATATGTAAATTTGTATACATGAATATTGAAAGTAAGCTCCAAATCATATGGCTAATTAATTCAACCACCTAGCCAATTATGAATGCATGCAATTTTAATGTAAAATGGGATTTCCATTAACTAATCACATATACATATACATGTACAAAAATATAGGCAAGTATGTGTCATTATTAAACTAGGGAAGTGAGGTAATCAAATGACCTCCTTGGGTCTAACTAAAGCCTCGTATTCCCGGGATGTCCAAACTATATACTTGCATTTCTTGGACACACATGGATGTATACGTAAATAAGGGAAAGAAAACCATGCAAAGATTGTATTTTTTGATTGAATCATTTATATATATGAATTAAAGTTTTAACCAAATTCTAATGTTGAAATACATAAAAATGAAATCAAATGGGTA
The DNA here is from genome assembly GCA_021442155.1 of Cymbidium sinense. NCBI lineage: Eukaryota > Viridiplantae > Streptophyta > Magnoliopsida > Asparagales > Orchidaceae > Cymbidium > Cymbidium sinense. The sequence goes on along the minus strand of CM038214.1, from coordinate 91,425,054 downwards.
AGTGTTGTTATTAAATTAGGGAATTGAGGTAATCAAATGACTTTCTTGGGGCTAGCTAAAGCCTCATGTTCCTGGGATGTTCAGACTATATACCCATTACCATTCAATCTTATATAAATCAACACATGAATAGAGGAAAGAGAACTCAACATTCATACACTTAAGCTATAAGCACATGCATTTCTTATGTATTTATAACTAACATCATAACACATATTATTATTCATTTATAAATTTTTGAAAAATACATTTGGATTTAATAGTGATAATAGCCACATATATATTAAATTAAATCAACACATGCAAGCTTACATAAAGGAAATCCATTTTATTTTACTTGATTTGAAAAGATGGATGCATGAATTCGAATTACATACCAAATTTAACATGATTAGAAAGAGGAAAACCAAATATAAGCATGTGATTCATTCAACCAAACTAGTTCTTAAGGACAATAAAATCAAATAAGATTTTTTATAGCAAACCAAAGCTTCTTTATTAATTAAATTTTGGATTTGATTTGATTTAAAGAGAAGAAGAGAAATCATCACTTATTGTTTTAAACCCATTCTTGCATTACTGATTTGATTTAATTTAAGGAAATGTAATTAAGTTAATTTTATGGGTTAATTAAGTTGAACCCTTAATTAGATGAATTAATTACCCTTACTTATGTCACCTTAAAGTAATTAACTAAATAATTATGAGCCAACATGATATGCATGTAAAATAAACTTGCAATGATCCTAGAAAATAAAAGGGGCCTAATGCAATTGGCTCATGATTAATAATTAATTATATTAAGGGACTTAATTAATTACTCTTATGGTTTTTTCACACATGTGGACTAACCATAATTTCATTAAACTCCTTTAGGTTATTAAACACCTAAAGATTTACCAAATGATTTAATTAATTAAGGCCTGATGTGATTATGATTTCAATTTGATTAAGTGATATAATTAATTAGTTAAATCTTAATTAATTTCATTTTAAAAAATGGTGAAATGAAGTTTTGGAAACCGTATTCCTTAGTTCACCATCGTTGAAGAATGATTAATAAAATTAATTAACCAATTTTTTACTGTTCATGGGATTAATTAATCATTAATTAACTTAAAATAGCAATTAAGGTTTAATTAGTCAATTTTCCTAATTAAGTGAGCAATAAATCCCAAGAAAATCATGGGAGGTAGAGGTCATCCTATTAAATTAACCAATAAAACTTAAGATTAATTTTCACAAGTAATTAAAGAGTAATTAAGCTAATTAATTTTTTAATTAAACCTTAATTACTATTCAAAATTAGTTAAGATCATTTTTAATTAATTCTCCTATAAAATACCTTTAAAATGAGTATTTATTTGCATCAACATGCCACATGGTGCTTATAGGATTAAGCTTTAATTAGGCTTAATTAATCATTTTAGATGCTTGAAACTTATCCAACTTAGCGCCTATGTGGTGACACCAGATGAGCTTTTGCATCCACCATCCGATCTAAGAATGAACTGTTATGATTAATCCCATAGCTTAATAAGATTAAATTAGATCGATCTAGCAGATTTAATCACGCTATCCATTCAGATCACGTAGAATAGATGGCATGATCTCATCATGAGTGAGGGAGAATGGAGTTCATGCTCATCACTTATCCGAGCTTACTAAGCGGATCAACTCAAAAGGATCCACACCTTCACATCGATGGAGGGGATCCAATGGTCAAGATCACACGAGATGCAAGTTTTTTTTCAAACAGCTCTAAAAATTTTTGCCTAAGGATCAATTTTGGAAGCATACCTCATTAGAGCTCAAGACCCACGGCTCAAATGATTGAGGAAGCATCATCTAGTGGAGATGAAGCCTTGTTGAGCAACAATTGGATCAATTCCTTGACATTCACTTAGATGGCCTTGAACTGACAATTTTGAGCTGGAGTTTGATCAAAGTCCCACCTTGATGCTGAAGCTTGGGAGATTCATTCTTCTTGCTTAGGCCTAGGGAAGATGTGCAAAGTTATTTTGAGTTTGATGGAGAAATGGAGAAGTTAGGTCAAAATGAGTGTCATTTTGATGCATAGGAATGGCATTTTTTTGATGAAATGAGCTTAGGAGCTTAAGGAATGGCTCTAGCGGCTCGTCTTGTAGGGCTCTAAGGAATGATTTTTGTGTGTGTTGAGTGGAAATGAGGGGTGTATACCCCCCATCTTGATGGTGGGATTGGTTGGCTTCTAGTGGCCATCTCGGCCATCTCGAGTGTGGGGAGGGAGGAGGTGGCTTGGCTTGGTTGGTTGAAGGTGTGGAGGTGGCTGCCAAGGAGGAATCATGGTGTGTCCTATGGGTTTCAAATGCTCCAATGGGGAGGGTGAGGTGATTTCACCTCCCATGGGTCATGGTCGACCCAACCACCCATTGGGTCAGGTTGGGTAGTGTCCTAGGTGTCTAGGTGGATCATTGGGAGAGTACCAAGTGGCGAAGGAATGGAAATGACCACTTACATAGGTGATTTGTCTCATGTGATTCCCTTGACCCAAGGGTAGAATGATCATTTGGCATTAGATTTAATTTGGGTAGGTTTGAAATGAGCCAAAGTGGGTTAGAAATTTCAAGTCAATTGGAGTCGATTTAGGTTGGTTCTCAATTTGACTCATTTAGGTCAAATTGGGTTAGGTTGGGTCAAGTTGACCAATTGGTCAAATTAGGCCAAACCAAGGTTGACAAGTTCATATGATCATTTGGGATGTTTTGGTTTAATTGGTTTGGTTTAGTTTGGCTTAGATTTTATTTTGGCTCATTTGAATTCATTTGGGTCAAATGGGTTAAGTTGACAATTTGACCAAATTGGCCAAATTGGCTTGGTGTTTGGATGCATTTAGTTGACCAATTGAAGATGATTGTAGGCTTTGGTTTCAATTAATTTTGTTTTGGTTTTGAATTAGGCCAACTTGAACCTTTAGCTTAATTTGGGCTAAGTACGTCAATTGGGTTCAATTGGGTCCAATTATGGCTCTGGTTAAGTTCAACAATCAATTTGGCATTGGTTGCAATCAATTTGGTTTATATTTTGATTTGACCCAATTTGGTCTTTTAGGTCAATTTGGGTCAACTTGGGTTAATATGGCCAATTGAGTTTGGTTTGACTCAATTAAAGGTTAAGTCATATTCAAATATTAATTTTAATTTGGTATGAATCATTGGTTTCAAGAGATTTGGCTTAGGTTGCAATTTGGCTAATTTGGGTTCATATGGGTTAAGGGTTGACTTGGTCAAAGACCAAGTTGACTTTGACTCAATTTGTGATAATTGATCAACTAGGGTGATCAACATCATGATGGGTGGTTTTGATGGCTTGGTTCAATCCAATTTGGGTAGGATTAGAACTTGGTTCAAATAGGTCAAATTGACCACTTTGGGTCAAGTGGGCCAATTAGGTTTAGTTGTGGCTTGATTTTGGGTTGAGTTTATATATGGATTTGGGATTGATATATAAATTCAATTACTGCTTGGGTTCAAATGGGTTTTGGTTCATTTGAACATTTCAAGTCAAAAGGGTTAAGTTGGGTTTGACTTGGGTTGATTTTAGTTTGGCTTGATGATTATAGATTTCATTTATATTTGAGAATATGATTGAAGGTATGATTGATTCATGAGAAATTTAATTGAATTTGGGTTTTGGAATGAAGGAATTTGGCTAAGTCCGTGGAGTTGGGTCATGTGGCTTAGGTTTGGATTTTGATTTGGTTTGATTTAGTTTTGATTATTTAAATGTATATTTCATTTAAATGATGATTGAAAATATGATTGATTTGTAGAAATCAATTAAGTTTACTTGATTTGGATTAAGATTTAGCTAAGTCCATGGGATAGGTCATATGGCTTAGGAAGGTTTTGATTTAATTTGATTTAGTTTGATTTAGTTTTGATCATTTGAATGTATTTCATTTATATTTAGGAAGATGATTGAAGATATAAATTGATTATGAGAAAATCAAATTTTGGATTGATTTGGATTAAGATTTGGCTAAGTCCATGGGATAGGTCATAGCTTAGGAAGGGTTTCAAGTTTGGATTTGATCATGGGCTTCAATCATTTGGTTTTGGAATTTGGGTTTGGATTTGGATTTGAATTTGATGTTTGAATTGAACTTGAGGTTTTGGAGAAGGTGAACATGGATTGGATTTGGGTTGTAGGGTAGGTGGATTATCCTAATCCCAGGCATAACCTAATCTATGGTTAACCCTTCTAAGTCTTTAGGCTTAGGTTAAGTGTTTTTAATTGTTAGAAGTGTCTTATGACTAGGGAAGTAGCTTGGTTAGAAGACTCAGTCTAAGATGGGAAGATTGAATCACACTCCAAAATTGAGGTCGTCAGCCAGGCTCCATAGTGTTGCCGGAGATAGATGATTGG